>NC_069448.1:589502-617002 GCF_026875155.1 Cherax quadricarinatus
AAAGTCGTCCCCAGACAAAACTGACGGGGATTTACAAAATGTATTTAAGAACATAATTCTGTATCAAGAGAGGCCAAAATCACTTCTATGAATTTTTTTCCTGGGTTAGACCATTCTCCTGCTAAACTACTAGGTAAGTACAACTAGGAAAAGACAACTAATAAGTACAAATAGGGAAGTACAACTGGGGAAGTACAACTAATAAGTACAACAAGAGAAGAACAGCTATTAAGTATAACTAGGAACTACAACTAGGAAGTACAGGAAGTATAACTAATAAGTACAACTAGGGAAGTGCAACTTGGGAAGTACAACTGGGGAAGTACAACTAGGGAAGTACAACTGGGGAAGTACAACTGGGGAAGTACAATTAGGGAAATACAACTAGGGAAGTACAACTGGGGAAGTACAACTGGGGAAGTACAACTAGGGAAGTACAACTAGGGAAGTACAACTGGGGAAGTACAACTAGGGAAGTACAACTGGGGAAGTACAACTGGGGAAGTACAATTAGGGAAATACAACTAGGAAAGTACAACTGGGGAAGTACAACTGGGGAAGTACAACTAGGGAAGTACAACTAGGGAAGTACAACTGGGGAAGTACAACTAGGAAGTACAATTAGGGAAGTACAACTGGGGAAGTACAATTAGGGAAATACAACTAGGAAAGTACAACTGGGGAAGTACAACTAGGGAAGTACAACTAGGGAAGTACAACTAGGGAAGTACAACTGGGGAAGTACAACTAGGGAAGTACAACTAGGAAGTACAACTAGGGAAGCACAACTAGGGAAGTACAACTGGGGAAGTACAACTAGGGAAGTACACTGGGGAAGTACAACTAGGGAAGTACAACTGGGGAAGTACACCTGGGGAAGTACAACTAGGGAAGTACAACTTTGAAAGTACAACTGGGGAAGTACAACTAGGGAAGTACAACTAGGGAAGCACAACTAGGGAAGTACAACTGGGGAAGTACAACTGGGGAAGTACAACTAGGGAGGTACAACTGGGGAAGTACAACTAGAGAAGTACAACTAGGAAGTACAACTAGAAAGTACAACTAGGGAAGTACAACTAGGGAAGTACAACTGGGGAAGTACAACTAGGGAAGTACAACTGGGGAAGTGCAACTAGGGAAGTGCAACTAGAAAGTACAAGCAGGAAGTACAACTAGGGAAGTACAACTGGGGAAGTACAACTAGGGAAGTACAACTAGGGAAGTACAACTGGGGAAGTACAACTAGGGAAGTACAACTAGGGAAGTACAACTAGGGAAGTACAACTGGGGAAGTACAACTGGGGAAGTACAACTAGGGAAGTACACTGGGGAAGTACAACTAGGGAAGTACAACTGGGGAAGTACACCTGGGGAAATACAACTAGGGAAGTACAACTTTGAAAGTACAACTGGGGAAGTACAACTAGGGAAGTACAACTAGGGAAGCACAACTAGGGAAGTACAACTGGGGAAGTACAACTGGGGAAGTACAACTAGGGAGGTACAACTGGGGAAGTACAACTAGAGAAGTACAACTAGGAAGTACAACTAGAAAGTACAACTAGGGAAGTACAACTAGGGAAGTACAACTGGGGAAGTACAACTAGGGAAGTACAACTGGGGAAGTGCAACTAGGGAAGTGCAACTAGAAAGTACAAGCAGGAAGTACAACTAGGGAAGTACAACTGGGGAAGTACAACTAGGGAAGTACAACTAGGGAAGTACAACTGGGGAAGTACAACTAGGGAAGTACAACTAGGGAAGTACAACTAGGGAAGTACAACTGGGGAAGTACAACTAGGGAAGTACAACTGGGGAAGTATAACTAGGGAAGTACAACTAGGAAGTACAACTAGGAAGTACAAATAGAGAAGCACAACTAGGAAGTACAACTAGGAAGTACAACTAGGGAAGTACAACTAGGGAAGTGCAACTAGGGAAGTGCAACTAGGGAAGTACAACTAGGAAGTACAACTACGGAAGTACAACTAGGGAGTACAACTAGGGAAGTGCAACTAGGGAAGTACAACTAGGGAAGTACAACTAGGGAAGTACAACTGGGGAAGTACATCTAGGGAAGTACAACTAGGAAGTACAACTAGGAAGTACAACTGGGGAAGTACAACTGGGGAAGTACATCTAGGGAAGTACAACTAGGAAGTACAACTAGGAAGTACAACTGGGGAAGTACAACTAGGGAAGTACAACTGGGGAAGTACAACTGGGGAAGTACAACTAGGAAGTACAACTAGGAAGTACAACTAGGGAAGTACAACTAGGAAGTACAACTAGGGAAGTACAACTAGGGAGTACAACTAGGGAAGTACAACTAGGGAAGTACAACTAAAGAAGTACAACTAGGGAAGTGCAACTAGGGAAGTACAACTAGGGAGTACAACTAGGGAAGTACAACTGGGGAAGTACAACTAGGGAAGTACAACTGGGGAAGTACAACTAGGGAAGTACAACTAGGAAGTACAACTCGGAAGTACAACTAAGGTAGTACAACTAGGAAGTACAACTAGGAAGTACAACTAGGGAAGTACAACTAGGAAGTACAACTAGGGAAGTACAACTAGGGAAGTACAACTAGGAAGTACAACTAGGGAAGTACAACTAGGGAAGTAAAACTAGGGAAGTACAACTAGGGAAGTACAACTAGGGAAGTACAACTAGGAAGCACAACTAGGGAAGTACAACCAGAGAAGTACAACTAGGAAGTACAACTAGGGAAGTACAACTAGGAAGTACAACTAGGAAGTACAACTAGGGAAGTACAACTAGGAAGTACAACTAGGAAGTACAACTAGGGAAGTACAACCAGAGAAGTACAACTAAGAAGTACAACTAGGGAAGTACAACTAGGGAAGTAAAACTAGGGAAGTTCAACTAGGGAAGTACAACTAGGGAAGTACAACTAGGAAGCACAACTTGGGAAGTACAACCAGAGATGTACAACTAGGAAGTACAACTAGGGAAGTACAACTCGGAGGTACAACTAGGGAAGTACAACTAGGAAGTACAACTAGGAAGTACAACTAGGGAAGTACAACTAGGGAAGTACAACTAGGAAGCACAACTAGGGAAGTACAACTAGGAAGTACAACTAGGAAGTACAACTAGGGAAGTACAACCAGAGAAGTACAACTAAGAAGTACAACTAGGGAAGTACAACTAGGAAGTACAACTAGGGAAGTACAACTAGGGAAGTACAACTAGGAAGCACAACTAGGGAAGTACAACTAGAGAAGTAAAACTAGGAAGTACAACTAGGGAAGTACAACTAGGAAGCACAACTTGGGAAGTACAACCAGAGATGTACAACTAGGAAGTACAACTAGGGAAGTACAACTCGGAGGTACAACTAGGGAAGTACAACTAGGAAGTACAACTAGGAAGTACAACTAGGGAAGTACAACTAGGGAAGTACAACTAGGAAGCACAACTAGGGAAGTACAACTAGGAAGTACAACTAGGAAGTACAACTAGGGAAGTACAACCAGAGAAGTACAACTAAGAAGTACAACTAGGGAAGTACAACTAGGAAGTACAACTAGGGAAGTACAACTAGGGAAGTACAACTAGGAAGCACAACTAGGGAAGTACAACTAGAGAAGTAAAACTAGGAAGTACAACTAGGGAAGTACAACTAGGAATTACAACTAGGAAGTACAACTAGGGAAGTACAGCCAGAAAAGTACAACTAGGAAGTACAGGAAGTACAACTAATTAGTACAACTAGGAAGCACAACCAGGGACGTGCAAATAGGTATGTACAACTAGGGAAGTACAACTAGGGAAGTACAACTAAGGAAGTACAACTAGGGAAGTGCAACTAAGGAAGTGCAACCAGGGAAGTACAACTAGAGAAGTGCAGCTAGGGAAGTACAGCTATTAAGTACAATTAGGGAAGTGCAACTAGGGAAGTACAACTAGGGACTGAAGAAATCCTTCCTGACATCCCCTTTGCTCATCTTTTTCCTTAAATTCCAGCTGTTCCCCCGAGTTCCTGTTTTCTGCCTCTCATACAACCTTCTCCCTATCTACCCTGTCAAGTTCTTTGATGTTTTTGTGCTATGTCTTTCCTAGTTATTCTGTAGTCCAGTGTCGTTAGATTCAGTTGCGTTAGCCTCTCCTCGTAGGCCATACCCCTGAGCTCAAGAACAAGCTTCGTTAGTCTCTTCTCGTAGTCCATACCCCTGAGCTCAAGAACAAGCTTCGTTAGTCTCTCCTCGTAGGCCATACCCCTGAGCTCAATAACAAGCTTCGTTAGTCTCTCCTCGTAGGCCATACCCCTGAGCTCAATAACAAGCTTCGTTAGTCTCTCCTCGTAGGCCATACCCCTGAGCTCAATAACAAGCTTCGTTAATCTCTCCTCGTAGGCCATACCCTTGAGCTCAATAACAAGCTTCGTTAGTCTCTCCTCGTAGGCCATACCCCTGAGCTCAATAACAAGCTTCGTTAGTCTCTCCTCGTAGGCCATACCCCTGAGCTCAATAAACAAGCTTCGTTAATCTCTCCTCGTAGGCCATACCCCTGAGCTCAATAACAAGCTTCGTTAGTCTCTCCTCGTAGGCCATACCCCTGAGCTCAAGAACAAGCTTCGTTAGTCTCTCCTCGTAGGCCATACCCCTGAGTTCAAGAACAAGCTTCGTTAGTCTCTCCTCGTAGTCCATACCCGTGAGGTCAGTAACAAGCTTCGTTAGTCTCTCCTCGTAGTCCATACCCCTGAGCTCAAGAACAAGCTTCGTTTCATACCTTTGCTCATTTCTGAGCTTCTTAAAATGCTCTTCCAGGTATGGGTTACATGCTGGCGCTGCTTACTCTAAGATGGGCCTGACGTAAGTTGCAAAGAGACCGGAATTAGTCGCTGTTGAGGTTCCTGAAGACCGTCCACTCTTAGATTTGCTATTCGAGCATTGGCTGCAGTGGTTATGCTTGGCATTAAGCTCACCCACAGAGCTATCTCTCTGAGTGAAATCTGCTGCCACTTTCCCTCGAGTCTGTGCTCCGTGTATGATCTTCGTGTCACTTTCCAACTTTCATAATCTTGCATTTCCTAGGGAAGAATTCAGTCAGCCGCTTTTCTAACAATTTTTTTTTTAATTTGTCCATCTGTTTGCAACCTTTCTCCGTCCTCATCTATATGTATTCTCCTCATAAGTTTTACATTCTCACCAAACAGGGATAAATCTAACTCAACTCCTTCTGGAATGTCAGTCACATAAACTAAAAACAGTACTGGTACCAATGACAATCCTTGTGGAACCCATCAAGATTTGGTATCCTTTGATCCACCAGAGTACGTGACCTTGTATTCCTGCTTTCACCTCGAGGCTTTAATCGCAGTCTTATGAAAAGTACAATATGAAATACCTTTCTTACAGTTCAGGATAACGCAATCCACCCATTACTATCTCTCCTGCCTCACATGCGTTACACACACACACACACACACACACAGTCAGAGAGATAGCAGGAAGTATTTCTTCAGTCATAGAGTTGTAAGGCAGTGGAATAGCCTAGAAAATGACGTAGTGGAGGCAGGAACCATACACAGTTTTAAGACGAGGTTTGATAAAGCTCATGGAGCGGGGAGAGAGAGGGCCTAGTAGCAACCGGTGAAGAGGCGGGGCCAGGAGCTAGGTCTCGACCCCTGCAACCACAAATAGGTGAGTACAAATAGGTGAGTACACACACACACACACACACACACACACACACACACACACACACATCATTGCCTTTGATGTTTCCAGGTCATCACAAGTTTCTTTACATCACCCACTGTGTGGATCAAACCTAATTACTTTTCCTTCCACTTCCTTCACAGTCCCCAGTCGCTGCTTCACTCTTACCAATGTACCTCTTTACCCCAAGAATTCAATAATTTTATAATAATAAAATAATTAAATAATATATATAATAATAATATAATAATAATAATAATAATAATAATAATATTAATAATAATAATAATAATAAAAATAATAATAATATAATAATAATAATAATAATAATAAAAATAATAATATATAATAATAATAATAATAATAATAATATAATAATAATATAATAATAATAATAATAATAATAATAATAATAATAATATAATAATAATAATAATAATAATAATAATAATAATAATAATAATAATAATAATAATAATAATAATAATAAATATAATATAATAATAATAATAATAAATAAATAATAATAATAATAAATAAATAATAATATAATATAAATAAAATAATAATAAATATAGATAAATATATAATATAAATATTAGAGTAATAATATAATCAAGGTAGAATATAATTCAGACAGAGAAAGATGGGGATTAATAGAGGTTGGAGTGAGGTTCCGAGGTGTAAGAATGAGGTTATGAAGCAGTGTGAGTAAACCAGCCGGTGAGTGAGGTTATGAAGACACGTGTGAGTAAACCAGCCCGGTGAGTGAGGTTATGAAGACACGTGTGAGTAACCAGCCCGGTGAGTGAGGTTATGAAGTCAGTCGGTTGGAGTAAACCTGATAACTCGGTGATGTGAGGGTTTGTACTTGATCCCAGTATCAGGTATTGGGGATTAAGCAGTCCTCGATAATAACTTGGTAATTTAGGTTGCATTTATAATGTTATACCTGGAGATAGCTGTGGATCTAACGCAGTCGCGTCTGTGACGGTCACTATCTCTGATGTCTAAGTCTTGATCTGGAACATTTACTGAGTATACTGGCAGAAGTTCGGGGCAATAGACCCCGTGGATGCCTCGTCTGTGACCAGGCCTCACAAAGTGTTTCTCTGTGTTTCTGTGTAGAGTGCTTGTATTGTGACAACATTCTACATGAAAAGATTAAGGCAGATTGTGGCATAAATTTATGACCCAGTTTGGTAATAGCCTTCATAAGTTCTATAATGATCCACAAGTACTCATGGAATAAGACACATGTGCAATAATGGGGTATCGGTATTGTGGAGACGCTTATCCATCCAGTGGCATTATCAGTCCTACACAGTAAATGATGTTGCAGACTGCAGAAGTTCTGGAGAATTAGTTGGAGGTCAACAGTCCCTCAGTCTTGACGAATCTGAAGATGCCATCTACAGTATTATTCTATACTGGACTGATAAAGCCAATGGCTGGGGTGACGTCTACACAACAAACTTCCCCAGGTGTTGCACTCATGTCTTAATTATCTACATGTCGGTTTTGTAAGCACTTTGTATGTGTTTTTACAGTGCCATCACATCGGCTGAAGCTACTCAGTAGTTGGTTCCGCTCATCCACACGGTTTTTGTCTGGTATTTAGGTCTCTGGAGGTTTTAGTCGTATAAATCTTTTCATATTATTTATTATTGTAACCAAAACCAAGCGCTAAACCCACAAGGGTCACGCAGCTGAAATCTTGTCACAGCCTTCAAGTATTGTGGCACAGACAGCGGCTGTTTGTATTCACTGACTTCCTTGCCTTAACTAAGACCTTCGTGGTATTGAACGAAATGTTGGTGACTCTGATACCTGGTTTAGCCAAGGTGTTGGTGAGGTGATATGGACGATAAATTTTATTTCAAACTTACAATATCCAGCAATATAAGGAGCTGACCTGCTCGTATTGAATAAATCTAATATTGTGCGCCTTGCTTTACCAAGCGTCGTGCTAGGCAGGTCCGTGTCACGGCCACCACACATTTGTATTTACAGTCCCACCACACCAGTCATGATATACACGCCCACCGAACCAGTCATGTATATACACGCCCACCACATCAGTCGCTTGTTATACACGCCCTCACACCAGTCAGTATATCACGCCCACCCACACCCAGTCATGTATATATCACGCCCACCCACACCCAGTCATGTATATATCACGCCCACCCACACCCAGTCATGTATATATCACGCCCACCCACACCCAGTCATGTATATATCACGCCCACCCACACCTGGTCGTGTATATATCTAACCTATTGTTAAAGTTAGTCAGTAGTTGGCTCCGTTCATCCACAACTCTGTCGCTAAACAAATGTTTCCCTCCATTCTTTTTTAAACCTAAATCTATCCAGGTGGAATCCACTGTGGTTAAGATCTCTCTCTATCTCTCTCTCTCTCTCTCTCTCTTCCGGAAATTCTCGACTTAAGAGAACCCAGACAAAAACAAACACAGGGAGGAATCTCATCATCATGAAGTGCTCTTATGTCATTCCAGTGGTCATGTCCCGGTGGTCATGTCCCGGTGGTCATGTCCCGGTGGTCATGTCGCGGTGGTCATGTCCCGGTGGGCAGGTCTATCTCCACGCGACCCACTGGTCATGTCTTCATCTGCGGCTTGACCTCACATTCCAGACTGGACTGACCACAGTTACGTGACAGTTCTGAGAAGAAACATTTGCAGAACCATCTCTCACTGGGACGATGTTTAGTCCTGTGCAGAGGTTCATCACCACTCTGATAAAAGCTCTAAACAGTCTTTACTGTCCTTATAAGACGCATCAACGTTGATATCGTGAAGTCTTTACGATGAGTCGGTCTTTGTATATAGAATGGAACAGTATCACTATTCCTTGAAAGTGATTCGTAGGCGTCAATCACCACAAATATTCATTTAATAAAACTTGATGACTGGGACTCAGGGAAGTCAGAAACAACGCCAACTTTGCTTTCCGGCAAACACATCAGGACTGGAAATTTGAAGCCGATAACAACAAGTATCCCCCAGTTATCCCACAGGTTCCTTGGCAAATCTGCCGCAGATGAACCAAACTTAAAGTTTACTATCCTGGCCCTAAGTTGTGTTACTCATTAAATTTGAATCGGCTCAGGGGCGGCAGACTCAAATATATTTTAAACATGATTTAGCGAGAATGAAAATTCCAGTCTCGTTTCCACATACAAACTGAGTTATGTGCATCACAACACTTCAGTTTCACTCTCCACTGACGTCGAATCATGAGGCAACTTTTCTGAACGTTCGAAGCTCCACCACTGAGAGTTATGCAAGTTATCCCAACAGTCCAGGATGCTGATAATGGCTTCAGCAGCTTTGGTCATAGGGCGCCTACACATGCCAGTTGTTCCCGGAATCTTGTCCTGGTTACCGTACACCACCGTTGAAAGTTTAAAACCGATCGGATGAGGCGTTCTCGTCTTATGAGAGAAATATCAGAGAAAACCTGGAGGAAGAAGAAAATCAAAAGAAAACAATCAGACAGAAAGTTAGTTTCTCTTAGAGGATAAGTAATAAAAGTTAATGAAAGATATCTCTCTATCCTATCCCTATCCAGGGTGCAGGAAGGACACGGAGATAGGAGGAAGAGAAGGAGGAGGAGGAAGAGGAGAAGAATGAGGAGGAAGAGAAGGAGAAGGCAGTAGAGGCGGAGTAAATAACTTGACTGAGAGGAACCATTATACTGCCCCTGGGCTGAGGTTTTCCTCTTCAAACAAATATTATTAGATTAGTCTTGTGGTCTGGGAGGCCTTAATGGCGCTGTGTTTCTTCAATGAGTCAATTTAAACGCTCCGTTGATGCGCTTCCTGCATCAACGTTATTGTCAATAAACGTTTGTGATTACAGACGCCTTCAAGGACGGCGAGGCTGTTGATGATCTGTGACTGTTAATGTGTTGATGTTCTTGATGGTGGTAGGATGCCATCCTACACACCTGTAAAATACTCACACTGCTTCCTATCCTCCACCTTACCTCTGATATCCCTTTGATGATATCCAGAGTTGTCTTACTCCCGAAGCCCGGTCCTAGGTCAGGCTTGTCTGGTGCTTGACAAGCCTGACCTAGGACCGGAAACCAGTAGCGTCTTCAGTCTAACTGGACTGAAGACGCCACTGGCTGGCGAAACGTTTTTCAGAATAATGATACCCAAAAGCATCTCGTTTCAACCTGTCGGTTTTCTAAACCATTTATATATTGTCTGGTACTTGCCTGGTCAACCAGACATTGCTGCTAGCCTACCTCCTTCACAACCTGGTTGATCCGACAATTGGTGGAAAGATTTGTCGAGTTTCCCCTTGAAAATTTCTACACTTGTCCCAGCAGTGTTTTTGATATCTTCTGGTAAGATGATAAAAAAAAAAAAACACCCGGAACCACGTATGTTGATATAATACTCTCTCATTGTGACCACGGCGCTTTTGCTTTTTCATAGGGTTTATTCTACACTTTCTCCCATGATAACATGAACGTAGATAAGTATGTTTATGAAGCAACTTGCAATGTGAACAGACTGATGTTGTAGTGGCCAAACTTAAGCTTGGTTACAAGTACTTCTGGCAGTTTAGGAGACTCACAGATGATCAAATTAAATGCAAAGTATGTGGCCATCCTTATGGTCACTGTCTTGAGCACTATGTGCTTAATTGTCCCTTTATTGAGGAATATAGAGACAGTATAATAACCTATGTGACATGCCAAGATATCTTTCTAATGAAATAAGATACCAGATATATTAAGCAGATTTGCTTAATTTGCTTGTGACAGATAAGTGAACTGTAGATATAAATCCAGATTTACTCCCGTTAACTTTTTTAACGCCTAGTTCCTAGGCCTTTTGTGTATCCATATGCTCTTGCGCTACCGTCCACAGGATGTACATGGAGTGCACGATAAACCAGCCTATTCGGTGACAAAATCTAAAATCTAAATCCACCCACATTTCTCACTCCAGTATGTTGTTATGGCAGTATGCAGGTTTGAGACCAGGCCCTCAAGTGCCTTCCATATATATATATATTATTCTTTATGGCTCTATTCCAGCCGTAAATGTTTTTATAATCTGTTCCAGTTTTGATAGCTTTCCTGCCCTGGACGGAGTAATTAACGCTGAGAGAGAGAGAGAGAGAGAGAGAGAGAGAAAGAAGGAGAAGAGACGAGAAGAGAAGAGTGAGAGAGAGAGAGAGAGAGAGAGAGAGAGAGAGAGAGAGAGAGAGAGAGAGAGAGAAGAGCAAATGATTTGAATAGTGTCACCACTGGCACTATTTCCCTTGTTCTGAAAGACTTGTTGTGTTCTTTGAAAGAAAGGTCAGCTGACATTATTACTCCAAGGTCCTTTGTGTTCCTTTCATTCTGTTTGATGACCTTCTTGCGTTGTGTATACAGTGTCCTTTCTGAGTTCTTCATTCTTCCCACATTTAATCAACTGCAACTTGTGACCAGTGAACGTCATGTTATTCTCCACTGCAACACTGCAACACTTGGCTTATATCTTCCTGCAGTTTTTTCCGTATTTTTACCGAGGTGACGTTCCTGCTTATTTTGACATCATTAGCAGATGATGATACCAAACTGTATTGATTATTGTCATCTACATCCACTACGAGGATAAACATAAGGGGCACCAGGATCGTGTCTTGCGGTACTTTCAAATTGCTACTTATCCTACACTTGTAAAATAGTCAGTAGAAACACTGTGTTAATGTCGTGCTTTTCTTCCAAAGTTTGTAATCTTAGCTTATGAGTCAAAGAACTTTTTTGTAAGTGGAAGGTAAATTTATTGTTGCAACAATTCGGCGAATTGTTGCAAAATAACAACAAAATTGAAAGATTTCATTAAAGTCACATGAGACAAAATTTCACTGATGTCAAATGAGGCGAACATAATTTAGACCGAAGTAAGATAGACTGGAATAGATAAAGTGTATATAATAGCCCACTACATTCTCTTCCAAAATAATAGATTATTAACCCGGAGGGTTAGTAACCCAGAATAACCCAGAAAAAAGCCGGTGAGTCATCGATGACGGACTGTCTTATGTCCACTTGGGTCCTTTTAATCTTATCCCCCAGGATGCCACCCACACCAGTCGACTAACACCCAGGCACCTACTTACTGCAAGGTGAGTGAGCAGGGCAGCGGTCACGCCCACACCCCGGGACACCAGACCAGTCATAAGTTATTTCGTGCAACACATGTTGTGAACAGTGAAAGAGATTCTGATATCCTTAACAATTCACAAAGGGGCGAAATATTAGCAAACATTATCTCTCAGTCCATAACAGGAGGAGTCGAACCTGCGCACTCTGTATCACACTACACACAGTGTGTGCAGGTTCGAATCTTGCTGTGGACTGAGAGAGATGATGTTAAGTGGTATTTAATCATTAACAACACCGCGGCTTGCCAGAGGATCGAACCCGTGTTGTTTTAGCCCGCCTCATGGCGAGCGTAGTTATATATATATATATATATATATATATATATATATATATATATATATATATATTATATATATATATATATATATTATATATTCAATAGGAATATTTATTACATAATATATATATATATATATATATATATATATATATATATATATATATATATATATATATATGTCACTCAGGTGTGATGTCGTCACATTCAGGTGTGCTGTGACACTCAGGTGTGATAGCACAAGATACCTGGAATTATATAGGCTATCATTGCATCAGATAATTCCTATAATTCTGCAGAGGTGCAGATGCATAATCCGAGGTCTGGGTATCTGATTATTGTAATAGTTATATTAGTGGTTAGTCAGGGGGGGGTGAGGGTGGTAACTTATACGGTGAGGGTGGTGATGGTGATGATGATGATGATGGTGGTGGTGTGGTGTGATGATGTGTGGTGGTGTTTATGTGGTGGTGATGATGGTGTGGTGTGATGTTGATGTTGGTGGTGATGATGGTGATGGTGGTGATGTTGATGGTGGTGGTGATGGTGATGGTGATGGTGATGATGATGATGATGGTGGTGTTGATGTTGGTGGTGATGATGGTGATGGTGGTGATGTTGATGGTGGTGGTGGTGGTGGTGGTGGTGGTGGTGGTGGTGGGGGGTGGTGGTGAGTTGATGGTGGGGGGTTTGGTGGTGATGATGGTGATGGTGGGGAGTTGAGTGGTGGTGGTGGTGGTGGTGGTGGTGGTGGGATGGGGTGGTGATGGTGGTGGTGGTGGTGATGGTGATGTTGGTGGTGATGGTGGTGGTGATGATGATGGTGGCGGTGTTGGTGGTGATGATGGTGATGGTGATGGTGGTGATGTTGAGGTGGTGGTGGTGGTGGTGGTGATGATGGTGATGGTGGTGATGTGATGGTGGTGGTGGTGGTGGTGGTGGTGGTGATGGGGTGGTGATAATGGTGGTGGTGGTGATGGTGAAGTTGGTGGTGATGGTGGTGGTAGTAGTGATAGTGGTGGTGGTGGTGATAGTGATGGTGGTGGTGACAGTGGTGGTGGTGGTGGTGGTGGTGGTAGTGGTGGTGATGGTAGTGGCGGTGATGATGTTGGTGATAGTGGTGATGGTGGAGTGTAGTGGTGATGGTGGTAAATTTGGGGTGCCAGGGGTAAATGTAAATGGGGAGCCTTTAATTGAGCTATGTGTAGAAAGAGGTTTGGTAATAAGTAATACATATTTTATGAAAAAGAGGATAAATAAATATACAAGGTATGATGTAGCACGTAATGAAAGTAGTTTGTTAGATTATGTATTGGTGGATAAAAGGTTGATGGGTAGGCTCCAGGATGTACATGTTTATAGAGGGGCAACTGATATATCGGATCATTATTTAGTTGTAGCTACAGTTAGAGTAAGAGGTAGATGGGATAAGAGGAAAATGGCAACAAGAAGTAAGAGAGAGGTGAAAGTGTATAAACTAAGGGAGGAGGAAGTTCAGGTGAGATATAAGCAATTATTGGCAGAAAGGTGGGCTGGTGCAAGTATGAGTAGTGAGGGGGTTGAAGAGGGTTGGAATAGTTTTAAAAATGCAGTTTAAGAATGTGGGGCAGAAGTTTGTGGTTATAGGAGGGTGGGTGCAGGAGGAAAGAGGAGTGATTGGTGGAATGATGAAGTAAAGGGTGTGATAAAAGAGAAAAAGATAGCTTATGAGAGGTTTTTACAAAGCAGAAGTGTTATAAGAAGAGCAGAGTATATGGAGAGTAAAAGAAAAGTGAAGAGAGTGGCGAGAGAGTGCAAAAGGAGAACAAATGATAGAGTGGGAGAGCCACTGTCAAGAAATTTTGCTGAGAATAAAAAAAAAGTTTTGGAGTGAGATAAAGAGGTTAAGAAAGTCTAGGGAATGAATGGATTGTAAGTTAAAAATAGAGCAGGAGAGTTAGTAGATGGGGAGCTGGAGGTGTTGGGTAGATGGCGGGAATATTTTGAGGAACTGTTAAATGTTGATGAAGAAAGGGAGGCAGTAATTTCATGCACTGGTCAGGAAGGTCTAACGTCTTTTAGGAGTGAAGAAGAGCAGGATGTGAGTGTGGGGGAGGTGCGTGAGGCATTACGTACAATGAAAGGTGGTAAACCAGCTGGAACTGACTGGATCGTGACAAATGTTAAAAGCAGGGGTGGGGTATAGTGTTGGAGTGGTTGGTATTTTTGTTTAATAAATGTATGAAAGAGGGGAAGGTACCTAGGGATTGGCAGAGAGTATGTATAGTTCCTTTATACAGAGGGAAGGGGGACAAAAGAGATTGTAAAAATTACAGAGGAATGAGTTTACTGAGTACACCAGGTAAAGTGTACAGTAGGGTTATTATTGAAAGAATTAGAAGACAGAGAGCAGGATTGCAAATAAAAAGGAGACTTTAGAATGGACAGGGGATGTATAGATCAAGTGACTCACGAAATCGTAATGACACGATTGCAAACAAACCATACCACATGCGGGGTTAGAACCTGCGACGGTCTGGAGTTTTGAGACTCTCTGATCGCGGGTTCTAACCCCGCCCGTGGTATGATTCGTGTAGATCAAGTGTTTTGCATTGAAGCATATATGTGAACAGTATTTAGATAAAGGTAAGGAAGCTTTCATTGCATTTATAGATTTAGAAAAGGCATATGATAGAGTGGATAGAGGAGCAATGTGGCAGATGTTGCAAATATATGGAATAGGTAATAAGTTACTACATGCTGTAAAGAGTTTTTATGAGGATAGTGAGGCTCAGGTTAGGGTGTGTAGAAGAGAGGGAGACTACTTCCCAGTAAAAGTAGGTCTTAGACAGGGATGTGTAATGTCACCATGGTTGTTTAATATATTTATATATGGGGTTGTAAAAGAAATAAATGCTAAGGTGTTGGGGAGAGAGATGGAATTAAATTATGGGGAATTAAATACAAAATGGGAGTTGATACAGTTACTTTTTGCTGATGATACTGTGCTTCTAGGGGATTCTAAAGAAAAGTTGCAAAGGTTAGTGGACGAGTTTGGGAGGGTGTGTAATGGTAGAAAGTTGAAAGTGAACATAGACAAGAGTAAGGTAATGAGAAAATCAAACGATTTAGACAAAGAAAAACTGGTTATCACATTGGAAGGAGTATGGAAGAAGTGAATGTTGTCAGACATCTGAGAATTGACTTGTCAGCGGATGGGTTTATGAAGGATGAAGTAAACCATAGAACCGATGAAGGAAAAAAGGTGAGTCGTTCGTTGAGGTATCTGTAGAGACTAAAAACGTTACCCATGGAGGCAAAGAAGGGAATGTACGAGAGTATAGTGATAGCAACACTCTTATATGGGTGTGAAGCTTGGGTTGTAAATGTTGCAGCGAGGAGGCGGCTGGAGGCAGTGGAGATGTCCTGTCTAAGGGCAATGTGTGGTGTAAATATTATACAGAGAATTCGTAGTGTGGAAATTAGGAGAAGGTGTGGAGCATCTGAGCGACTCTACTTTGACAGTGATTATGTATGAGTGATGGTGATTTTTTTTTTTTTTTTTTTTTTTTTTTCTTTTTGGGTCACCCTGCTTCGGTGGGAAACGGCCGACGAGTTTATGTATGTATATATTATATATATATATATATATATATATATATATATATATATATATATATATATATATATATATATATATATATGTGTGTATGTGTGTGTGTGTGTGTGTGTACTCACCTATTTGTACTCATCTATTTGTGGTTGCAGGGGTCGAGTCACAGCTCCTGGCCCCGCCTCTTCGCTGATTGCTACTAGGTCCTCTCTCTCCCTGCCCCATGAGATCTATCATACCTCGCCTTAAAACTATGTATGGTTCCCGCCTCCACTACGTCACTTTCTAGGCTATTCCACGGTCTGACTACTCTATGACTGAAGAAATACTTCCTAACATCCCTTTGATTCATCTGAGTCTTCAACTTCCAATTGTGACCTCTTGTGTCTGTGTCCCCTCTCTGGAACATCCCGTCTTTGTCCACCTTGTCTATTCCGCGCAGTATTTTATATGTCGTTATCATGTCTTCCCTGACCCTCCTGTCCTCCAGTGTCGTCAGGCCGATTTCCCTCAACCTTTCTTCGTAGGACAATCCCCGTAGCTCTGGGACTAGTCTTGTTGCAAACCTTTGCACTTTCTCTAATTTCTTGACGTGCTTGACTAGGTGTGGATTCCAAACTGGTGCTGCATACTCCAGTATGGGCCTGACGTAAATGGTATACAGAGTCTTAAACGAATCCTTACTGAGGTATTGGAACGCTATCCGTAGGTTTGCCAGGCGCCCGTATGCTGCAGCAGTTATCTGATTGATGTGCGCCTCAGGAGATATGCTCGGTGTTATACTCACCCCCAGATCTTTTTCTTTGAGTGAGGTTTGCAGTCTTTGGCCATCTAAACTATATTGTGTCTGCGGTCTTCTTTGCCCTTCCCCAATCTTCATGACTTTGCATTTGGCAGGGTTAAACTCAAGGAGCCAGTTGCTGGACCAGACTTGTAGCCTGTCCAGGTCTCTTTGTAGTCCTGCCTGATCCTCATCCGATTTGATTCTTCTCATTAACTTAGCATCATCTGCAAACAAGGACACTTCTGAGTCTATCCCTTCCGTTATGTCGTTCACATATACCAAGAACAGCACAGGTCCTAGGACTGACCCCTGTGGAACCCCGCTTGTCACAGGCTCCCACTCTGACACCTCGTCGCGTACCATGACTCGTTGTTGCCTCCCAATTCTGATTTTTTCCTGTTTATGAAAAGCTCTCTGCTACCTATCAGTCAACCATGCCTCGACCCAGGAGATAACGTGTGGTATTGGTAGTGCTGGTGGTAAGAAAAACAATCCGTGGAAACGTGCAGAGGCGTGACCAGGCGTGAGAGAGAGGCAGACTGAGGGGTCACGTGACCAGGTGTGAGAGCCTGAGGGGTCACGTAGGATCAAGAATATTCCAGGAAACTGAGTGGTCTTCCAGCGAGGCAGGAAGACCACACAAAACCACCAGGTGAAGATCAACACAGTTTTTACCCACATAAAATACATTCTAGCTCTGTCATGTTTAAACGCCGTCGATCACGCTCATACATGTAACAATTAACGATGTTCAGAAGCAAGATTAGAACACTCGGTTCAAAACTGAAACGTAACGTGTTCAATTCCGGATGTTTAGTGCTTATTTTGCAAACATGTTAGATTCAATGGCTGGGAGAGACGAATGAGCGAGTTCCTTTACACCTGTTTCCCCTCATCACTCAGTAAATAGGTACCTGGTGTTAGTGCTGTGATGTGCATGGCATCCTGAGGAGGGATTGTAAGCCTTAGACACAACTGGACTTGCAAATAATATACTGAGCATAGAAATATATTTTTTTCCAATGGAAATAATATATTTACAAGCCCAGTTCTATCATAGGTTTAATAATATCTTAGGTAGAGTAACTTCTAATCTGTACCGTGTAAAAAATTTAAATTCTAGTTATTTTTTTTACACAGGGTTTGTCAAGGTTAAGGATTCCTAACTTTATTGACAAGCTAAGAGCTGTTACCTACATCAGTTCATTTGAAAGCATTTTTATTGTTATGAGACATACAAGTAGGGAACAGGATGAAGTTGGAGCCATCTGTGGGTCAGCATTTTCATTTGATCAACTGACTTTATCTCGTTGACATCATAATGCTGTACGAATGTGTTCCATACTCGAGTCATCTTGGGGATATATGATCTCAGATGGAGTGATGTTCTGGAGAAGGGTACAGCCAGAGTGAAGTTGCTGCTTCCTGCCCGTCTTGTGGTATAGAAACTTGCTTCACGCTGTCCTCGAGGTGGATCCAAGTGCGGTACTTTGACAATATTGGCCTTGTACATAACAGTAAGGCCATCCACATCCCTCCTGTGTTGAAGGTTCTGCTGAAATGACAGATCTATCCAGGATTGGTCCAGGCGAGAGATGAGACGTCTTGCTCTGTTTTCTACCCTATCAAGCAGTCGCAGATGAGAGGAAAGGGGGGGAGGGGCAAACCAAGGAAGTGGAGTATACTCAAGGTGTGAGCGTACTTGTTCCTCGTACAGAATCTTGCAACCCCTACTGTCAAGCAGATGCGAGATACGGTGAAGTGCTGTAAGCTTCCTGGCTGCCTTGTTTACAAGATTTACAGTGTAGTTCTTCATGGTAAATTTGGAGTCAAATTTCACCCCAAGGATATCAACTTCTTCCCCAGGTGCCAACACCCTCCCATTCATCCTTACTACTGCACCAGCATTACCATCATGGTGCCTAGAGACCATCATCATTTGTGTTTTCTCAGGTGCAAATGTTACTTGTTATCTATTTCCCCAAGCTGATATAGCTCTTAGCTGGTGACTGATGTAGCTTAGAGCAGCTGGCATTTCTTCTCTTGGATAAGTGAATATCAGTGTACAGTTGTCTCCATATGCATGGGATTCTGGGATGAGATGAAGAAGGTCATTGAAGTAGACATTCCATAACAATGGTCCCAGCACACTTCCTTGTGGAACACTTGTCAACTGTTATTGACAATATTAGCATAGAGTGGGGAATGGTACAGAGGCCAGAGTCAGGGCCTGAGGTATGGATGGAGGCAGGGTCAGTGGGATGAGTGGGGCGGAGAGGGAGGAGAGGGATGAGTGGTTACCACTGCCACAAGACGGTACCAGTGGCCAGGATGATGGACACAGTCGTTCGTTCCAGTTTCTGAATTCCTTCCAGGAGTTGCCGTCATAATAAAGGAGTTTTGATACAAGGGATAAGAGGTAACCTTCATTTCCGAAGATCAAACTTTACTGCCTCCCATTCCCCAGGCGCTGTATAACCCCTACAGGTTTGGCGCTTCCCGGGAATGCTATAATAATAATAATAATAATAATAATAATAATAATAATAATAATAATAATAATAATAATAATAATAATAATAATAATAATAATTTTATTTTTAAGGAATTTGATAATGTTCACACTGTCTCCGCTGTACACAGTGTAAATATCTGGAGAAGAGAACTTCTCCCCGTGCACTGGAGAAGAGAACTTCTCCCCGTGCACGGGGAGAAGTGTTTAAGCCTTTTTTCATTTTAACTGAATACTTAAATGCCCTTACGTCATTTATAATGTCCGTACGTCAACGTTCAAAGGTGGAAAACATTCTTCTAACATTCTAGCTATAAGGAAACATCCAGAAATAACAGACTTCCTTTGGCCAACCTGCCCGCAATACCTTGTGTCTTGTGGATAGACGGGAATTGCATGAATGATGGTCAATGTGTTTTCTTCTTTGGGTCGCCCTGCCTTAGCGGGAGAGGGATCTTGAGTAAATAAAAAAATGTGTAATTTAATATATTTACCTTGAGAAAGAGAATGTATAATAGGAATGATTGTGTCACTACTTCTGTTATCCAAATTCTCTTCTGCGTCCTGTTATCTTGACTCTTTCTCTTCTCTGTGTCCCATTATTCATTTATTAGATATCCAAGTGTGTATGTGTGTGTGTGTGTGTGTGTGTGTGTGTGTGTGTACTCACCTAGTTGAGGTTGCAGGGGTCGAGTCCAAGCTCCTGGCCCCGCCTCTTCACTGATCGCTACTAGGTCACTCTCCCTGAACTGTGAGCTTTATCATACCTCTGCTTAAAGCTATGTATGGATCCTGCCTCCACTACATCGCTTCCCAAACTATTCCACTTCCTGACTACTCTGTGGCTGAAGAAATACTTCCTAACATCCCTGTGATTCATCTGTGTCTTCAGCTTCCAACTGTGTCCCCTTGTTGCTGTGTCCAATCTCTGGAACATCTTGTCTTTGTCCACCTTGTCAATTCCTCTCAGTATTTTGTATGTCGTTATCATGTCCCCCCTATCTCTCCTGTCCTCCAGTGTCGTCAAGTTGATTTCCCTTAACCTCTCCTCGTAGGACATACCTCTTAGCTCTGGAACTAGTCTTGTTGCAAACCTTTGCACTTTCTCTAGTTTCTTTACGTGCTTGGCTAGGTGTGGGTTCCAAACTGGTGCCGCATACTCCAATATGGGCCTAACATATACTGTGTACAGGGTCCTGTGTGTGTACTCACCCACCTAATTGTACTCACCTAATTGTGGTTGCAGGGGTCGAGACTCAGCTCCTGGCCCCGCCTCTTCACTGATCGCTACTGGGTCCTCTCTCTCTCTGCTTCCTGAGCTTTGTCATACCTCTTCTTAAAACTATGTATGGTTCCTGCCTCCACTACTTCACTTGCTAGGCTATTCCACTTGCTGACAACTCTATGACTGAAGAAATACTTCCTAACGTCCCTGTGACTCGTCTGAGTCTTCAGCTTCCAGTTGTGACCCCGTGTCCCTGTGTCCCCTCTCTGGAACATCCTATCTCTGTCCACCTTGTCCATTCCCCGCAGTATCTTGTATGTCGTTATCATGTCTCCCCTGGCCCTTCTGTCCTCCAGTGTCGTCAGTCCGATTTCCCTTAACCTTTCCTCGTACGACATTCCCTTGAGCTCTGGGACTAGCCTTGTTGCAAACCTTTGTACTTTCTCTAACTTCTTGACGTGCTTGACCAGGTGTGGGTTCCAGACTGGTGCTGCATACTCCAGTATGGGCCTAACATACACAGTGTACAGTGTCTTGAACGATTCCTTATTAAGGTATCGGAACGCTATTCTCAGGTTTGCCAGGCGCCCGTATGCTGCAGCAGTTATTTGGTTAATGTGTGCCTCCGGTGATGTGCTCGGTGTTATGGTCACCCCAAGGTCTTTCTCCCTGAGTGAGGTCTGTAGTCTTTGTCCACCTAGCCTATACTCTGTCTGCGGTCTTCTTTGCCCCTCCCCAATCTTCTTGACTTTGCATTTGGCTGGATTGAATTCGAGAAGCCAGTTACTGGACCACATGTCCAGCCTGTCCAGGTCTCTTTGCAGTCCTGCCTCATCCTCGTCCGATTTAATTCTTCTCATCAACTTCACATCATCTGCGAACAGGGACACTTCAGAGTCTATTCCTTCCATCATGTCGTTCACATATATCAAAAATAGCACTGGTCCTAGAACTGACCCCTGTGGGACCCCACTCGTAACAGGCGCCCACTGTGATACCTCTTCACGTACCATGACTCGTTGCTGTGTGTGTGTGTGTGTGTGTGTGTGTGTACTCACATAGTTGTGGTTGCAGGGATCGAGTCACAGCTCCTGGCCCTGCCTCTTTACTGGTCGCTACTAGGTCACTCTTCCTGTTCCATGAACTTTATCATACCTCTTCTTAAAGCTATGTATTGATCCTACCTCCACTACATCACTTCCCAGACTATTCCACTTACTGACAACTCTGTGACTAAAGAAATACTCCCTAACATCCCTGTGATTCATCTGAGTCTTCAACTTCCAACTGTGGCCCCTTGTTGAAGTGTCCCATCTCTGGAACATCCTGTCTCTGCCCACCTTGTTAATTCCTCTCATTATTTTATATGTCGTTGTCATATGCCCCCTATCACTCCTGTCCTCCAGTGTCGTCAGATTGATTTCCCTTTTAACCTCTCTTCGTAGGTCATGCCCCTCAGCTCCGGGACTAGTCTTGTTGCAAACCTTTGCAATTTCTCTAATTTCCTTACCTGCATTGTCCAATATAGGTCTAACGTACAGGGTCCTGAACTATTCCTTATTAGGAGGTTGGAATGCTGTTCTTAGGTTTGCTAGGCGCCCATATGCTGCAGCAGTTATTTGGTTGATGTGCGCTTCAGGAGATGTGCCTGGTGTTATACTCTGGCTCCCTAGACTGTACTCCGTCTGCAGTCTTCTTTGCCCTTCCGCAATAGTCATGAGTTTGTACTTAGTGGGGTTGAACTCTAGGATCCAGTTTCTGGACCAGGCCTGCAGCCTGTTCAGATTCCTTTGTAGTTCTGCCTGGTCCTCGTCCGGTTGAATTCTTCTCATCAACTTCACATCATCTGCAAACAGGGACACTTCTGAGTCTATTTCTTCCGTCATGTCGTTCACAAATACCAGAAACAGCACCAGTCCTAGGACTGATCCCTGTGGAACCCCACTCGTCACAGGCGCCCACTCTGACAGCTCGTCACGTACCATGACTCGCTCATGTCTTCCTGACAGGTATTCCCTGATTCATTGTAGTGCCTTCCCTGTTATCCCTGCCTCGTCCTCCAGCTTTTGGACTAATTTCTCGTGTTGATTTGTGTCAAACGCCTTCTTACAGTCCAAGAAAACGCACTCTACCCCCCCCCCCTCTCTCTCTCTCTCTCTCTTTGTCTTACTGCTGTCACCTTGTCATAGAACTGTGTGTTGTGTGTGTGCGCGCGCGCGAGTGTGTGTGTGTGTGTGTGTGTGTGTGTGTGTGTATGTGTGTTTGTGTGTGTGTGTGTGTGTGTGTGTGTGTGTGTGTTGTGTGTGTGTTGTGTGTGTGTGTGTGTGTGTGTGGGGGTGTGTGTGTGTGTGGTGTGAAAGCCTAGCATGGTCAAGTACATATGTGAGTAGGGTGGGGGGGGGGATATGGATGGGGGGGCTTGCTTCCCCTCAACGGAGTATCCTTAACATAAACAGGTGTTGTTCTCAGACCCCAGACAACGGTAAGCCACCGTGGGAACACAAGCATCTCCTACCTAAGTCCTCCTATTGTCCCTACATCTGTTCCCTCCTGTTGCCCCTGCCGTTGTTTCTCTCTGTTGCCCCTGCCATTGTTTCCTTCTATTGCCCCTGCCACTGTTTCCTTCTGTTGCCCCTGTCATTGTTTTCTTCTGTTGCCCCTGCCAGTGTTCCTTCCTGTTGCCCATGCCATTGTTTCCTTCCTGTTGCCCCTACCATTGCTTCCTTCCTGTTGCCCCTACCATTGTTTCCTCCTGTTGCCCCTGCCATTGTTCCCTCCTCTTACCCCTGCCATTGTTTCCTCCTGTTGCCACTGCCATTGTTTCCTTTCATCCTGTTGTTCTTACATCTGCTTCCTTCTGTTGTCCCTACATCTGTTGCCCCTGTCATTGTTTCCTCCTGTTGCCCCTGCCATTATTCCCTCCTAAATTTTGAACCAGTCACTTGTGTGGTACTGTGTCGAAAATCTTACAGACCAAGAAAATGCACTCTACGCATCCCTCTCTCTCCTCTCTTACTTTTGTTACCTTATCATAGAACTCCAGTAGGTTTGTGACACAGGATTTTCCATCCCTGAAGTCGTGCTGATTGTCATGTATAAACCCGCTTATTTCTAGGTACTCCACCACCATTCTCTTCATAATCAGTGCAAATGTGCTGCTGTTCCTGTGCTGGTCTCAGGAGGTCAGTGTTCCTGTGTCAGTGTCAGGAGCTCAGTGTTCCTGTGTTAGTGTCAGGAAGTCAGTGTTCCTGTGTCAGTGTCAGGAGCTCAGTGTTCCTGTGTTAATGTCAGGAAGTCAGTGTTCCTGTGTTAGTGCCAGGAAGTCAGTGTTCCTGTGTTACTGTCAAGATGTCAGTGTTCCTGTGTTAGTGTCAGGAAGTCAGTGTTCCTGTGTTAGTGTCAGAAAGTTAGTGTTCCTGTGTTAGTGTCAGGAACTTAGTCTTTCTGTGTTAGTGTCAGGAAGTCAGTGTTCCTATGTTAGTGTCAGGAAGTCAGTGTTCCTGTGTTAGTGTCAGGAAGTCAGTGCTCCTGTGTTACTGTCAAGACGTCAGTGTTCCTGTGTTAGTGTCAGGAAGTCAGTATTCCTGTGTTAGTGTCAGAAAGTCAATGTTCCTGTGTTAGTGTCAGGACGTCAGTGTTCCTGTGTTAGTGTCAGGAAGTCAGTGTTCCTGTGTTACTGTCAAGATGTCAGTGTTCCTGTGTTAGTGTCAGGAAGTCAGTGTTCCTGTGTTAGTGTCAGGAGGTCAGTATTTCTGTGTTAGTGTCAGGAGGTCAGTGTTCCTGTGTTACTGTCAAGACTTCGATGTTCCTGTGTTAGTGTCAGGAAGTCAGTGTTCCTGTGTTAGTGTCAGGCGGTTAGTGTTCCTGTATTACTATCAGGAAGTCAGTGTTCCTGTGTTAGTATCAGGAAGTCAGTGTTCCTGTGTTAGTGTCAGGAGGTCAGTATTTCTGTGTTAGTGTCAGGAGGTCAGTGTTCCTGTGTTACTGTCAAGACTTCGGTGTTCCTGTGTTAGTGTCAGGAAGTCAGTGTTCCTGTGTTAGAGTCAGGAAATCAGTGTTCCTTTGTCAGTGTCAGGAAGTCAGCGTTCCTGTGTCAGTGTCAGGAAACCAGTGTTCCTGTGTCAGTGTCAGGAAGTCAGTGTTCCTGTGTTAGTATCAGGAAGTCAGTGTTCCTGTGTTAGTGTCAGGAAGTCAGCGTTCCTGTATCAGTGTCAAGAGATAAACGCTCCTTCACAATGTCAGCGCCGGAAGGTCAAGGGTTGTCCCATGTGGCGTAGAGAGGTCACTCCTCCTGCACGGTGTCTGCGTCAGGAGGTCACAGTTCCTGCAGGAGGGCAGCAAGGAGCGGACGTCGACCATATTCGTGTGCAGAGAGCATTGCAGCAGCGGCCTCAGGCATCTTCCACTGTCACTACCACTGGTGATGTTGATGTATCTACCACTGTTGATGGTGATGCATCTACCACTGTCATCACCATTCTTGATGTTGATGTATCTAACACTGTCACTACCAGTGTTGATGGTGATGTATCTTCCAGTGACACTACCACTGTTGTTGTTGACGTATCTTCCACTTTCGCTACCACTGTTGATGTTGATGTATCTACCACTGTCACTACCACTGTTGATGTTGATGCATCTACCACTGTTGATGGTGATGCATCTACCACTGTTGATGTTGATGTATCTACCACGGTTGATGGTGATGCATCTACCACTGTCATCACCATTCTTGATGTTGATGTATCTAACACTGTCACTACCAGTGTTGATGATGATGTATATCTACCACTGTTGATGTTGATGCATCTACCACTGTTGATGGTGATGCATCTACCACTGTTGATGTTGATGCATCTATCACTGTTGATGTTGATGTATCTACCACTGTTGATGTTGATGCATCTACCACTGTTGATGGTGATGCATCTACCACTGTTGATGGTGATGCATCTACCACTGTTGATGTTGATGCATCTATCACTGTTGATGTTGATGCATCTACCACTGTTGATGTTGATGCATATATCACTGTTGATGTATCTACCACTGTTGATGTTGATGCATCTACCACTGTTGATGTTGATGCATCTATCACTGTTGATGTTGATGTATCTACCACTGTTGATGTTGCTCCATCTACCACTGTTGATGTTGATGCATCTACCACTGTTGATGTTGATGCATCTACCACTGTTGATGTTGCTCCATCTACCACTGTTGATGTTGATGCATCTATCACTGTTGATGTTGATGTATCTACCACTGTTGATGGTGATGCATCTACCACTGTCACTACCAGTGTTGATGGTGATGTATATCTACCACTGTTGACGTTGATGCATCTACCACTGTTGATGTATCTTCCTGTCTCACTACCACTGTTGATGTTGACTTATCTACCACTGTCACTACCACTGTTGATTTTGATGAATCTTCCACTGCCACTACCACTGTTGATGTTTATCTACCACTGCCACTACCATTGTTGATGTTTATCTACCACTGTCACTACCACTGCTGATGTTGATTTATCTACCACTGATGATGTTGATGTATCTTCCACTGTCACTACCACTGTTGATGTTGATGTGTCTTCCACTGTCACTACCACTGTTGATGTTGATGTATCTTCCACTGTCACTACCACTGTTGATGTTGATGTGTCTTCCACTGTCACTACCACTGTTGATGTTGATGTATCTTCTACTGTCACTACCACTGTTGATGTTGATGTATCTTCTACTGTCACTACCACTGTTGATGTTGATGTGTCTCCCTGTCACTACCACTGTTGATGTTGATGTTCTTCCACTGTCACTACCACTGTTGATGTTGATGTATCTTCTACTGTCACTACCACTGTTGATGTTGATGTATCTTCCACTGTCACTACCACTGTTGATGTTGATGTATCTTCCACTGTCACTACCACTGTTGATGTTGATGTATCTACCACTGTTGATGGTGATGTATCTTCCACTGTCACTACCACTGTTGATGTTTATCTACCACTGTCACTACCACTGTTGATGTTGATGTGTCTTCCACTGTCACTACCACTGTTGATGTTGATGTATCTTCCACTGTCACTACCACTGTTGATGGTGATGTATCTTCCACTGTCACTACCACTGTTGATGTTGATGTATCTTCTACTGTCACTACCACTGTTGATGGTGATGTATCTTCCACTGTCACTACCACTGTTGATGTTTATCTACCACTCTCACTACCACTGTTGATGTTGATGTGTCTTCCACTGTCACTACCCCTGTTGATGTTGATGTATCTTCCACTGTCACTACCACTGTTGATGTTGAGTATCTTCCACTGTCACTACCACTGTTGATGTTGATGTATCTTCCACTGTCCCCTACCCTGTTGATGTTGATGTATCTTCCACTGTCACTACCACTGTTGATGTTGATGTATTTCCACTGTCACTACACTGTTGATGTTGATGTATCTTCCACTGTCACTACCACTGTTGATGTTGATGTATCTTCCACTGTCACTACCACTGTTGATGTTGATGTATCTTCCACTGTCACTACCACTGTTGATGTTGATGTATCTTCTACTGTCACTACCACTGTTGATGTTGATGTATCTTCTACTGTCACTACCACTGTTGATGGTGATGTATCTTCCACTGTCACTACCCCTGTTGATTTTTGATGTTTTCTTCTACTGTCACTACCACTGTTGATGTTGATGTATCTTCTACTGTCACTACCACTGTTGATGTTGATGTATCTTCCACTGTCACTACCACTGTTGATGTTGATGTATCTTCTACTGTCACTACCACTGTTGATGTTGATGTATCTTCTACTGTCACTACCACTGTTGATGGTGATGTATCTTCTACTGTCACTACCACTGTTGATGTTGATGTATCTACCACTGTTGATGTTGATGTATCTTCCACTGTCACTACCACTGTTGATGTTGATGTATCTTCCACTGTCACTACCACTGTTGATGTTGATGTATCTTCTACTGTCACTACCACTGATGATGTTGATGTATCTACCACTGTTGATGGTGATGTATCTTCCACTGTTGATGTTGATGTATCTTCTACTGTCACTACCACTGATGATGTTGATGTATCTACCACTGTTGATGTTGATGTATCTACCACTGTCATTAACACTGTTGATATACCACCATAACACAGAAGTACAAACATAACACACAGTAGCACCACC
>NC_069448.1:624502-654502 GCF_026875155.1 Cherax quadricarinatus
TTCATTTTTGTCATTCTTAAGTACATATTTTCCAGTACACCTGTTTTATGAGAGTACTCAGCGCTCCCGGTACCTAATTACATCTTAATTAGAGCACTTATCAGCATGTAGCCAGGGGTTTCATTAGGTCCCTCTTGACCCCTAATTCTTAAAAGTCGCCTCCTAGAGAGTTGAAAGTGTTCCATGACACAGGGGTATATGACAAGGCTTTGCTAATAAGTGACATAACGAAGGACGGAAGTTAGAATAGGCTGGCTGGAACAATACTGTGCGGGGACAATTCCCTGGTTGTAACAGCAGCATAGGTGGAACAACACCGTGACTGGCACAGTACCGTAGCTTGAACAATACCGTGTGTGGAACAGCACCGTAACTGAAGTAATTCTATAGATGGAACAATACCGTGGGCGGAACAACAGCATGGCTGGAACAGCTCCGTGACTGGAACTATATCGCAGCTGGAACAATTGTAAATGGAACAATATCGTGGCTAGAGCAGTATAGAGACCAGTACAGAGAACTTTCACTGCACGTATATGTTCGGTCAAGCTCCTTAATTACTGGGAACGTTCGAAGTCCCTTGACCTGTACTCCCTGGAATGCAGGCGAGAAAGATACCTTATAATTTACATCTGGAAATTGTATAGGGACTCCCTACGGCAGCAAGATGCTCGATAAAATATGCAAAATACAAGACTGTAAGTGTTAGGGGCCCAAGACTATTAAACAGCCTCGCATCATGCATAAGAGGGATTACCAACAAACCTTCTGCCGGCAAGAGAGAGAATGGGAAAAGTGTGGTTCACTGGCACCTGAGTGTGGTTCACTGGCACCTGAGTGTGGTTCACTGGCACCTGAGTGTGGTTCACTGGCACCTGAGTGTAGTTCACCGGCACCTGAGTGTGGTTCACTGGCACCTGAGTGTGGTTCACTGGCACCTGAGTGTGGTTCACTGGCACCTGAGTGTGGTTCACTGGCACCTGAGTGTGGTTCACCGGCACTTGAGTGTGGTTCACTGGCACCTGAGTGTGGTTCACTGGCACCTGAGTGTGGTTCACTGGCACCTGAGTGTGGTTCACTGGCACCTGAGTGTGGTTCAACTGGCACCTGAGTGTGGTTTCACTGGCACCTGAGTGTGGTTCACTGGCACCTGAGTGTGGTTCATTGGCACCTGAGTGTGGTTCACTGGCACCTGAGTGTGGTTCACTGGCACCTGAGTGTGGTTCACTGGCACCTGACTGTGGTTCACAGGCAATTAAGTGTGGTTCACTCACACCTGAGCGTGGTTCACTCACACCTGAGTGTGATTCACTCACACCTGAGTGTGGTTCACTCACACCTGAGTGTGGTTCACTCACACCTGAGTGTGGTTTACTCACACCTGAGTGTGGTTCACTCACACCTGAGTGTGGTTCACTCACACCTGAGTGTGGTTCACTCACACCTGAGTGTGGTTCACTGGCACCTGAGTGTGGCTCACTGGCACCTGAGTGTGGTTCACTCACACCTGAGTGTGGTTCACTCACACCTAAGTGTGGTTCACTGACACCTGAGTGTGGTTCACTGGCACCTGAGTGTAGTTCACCGGCACCTGAGTGTGGTTCACCGGCACCTGAGTGTGGTTCACCGGCACCTGAGTGTGGTTCACTGGTACCTGAGTGTGGCTCACTGGTACCTGAGTGTGGTTCACTCACACCTGAGTGTGGTTCACTCACACCTGAGTGTGGTTCACTCACACCTGAGTGTGGTTCACTCACACCTTAGTGTGGTTCACTGGCACCTGAGTGTGGCTCACTGGCACTTGAGTGTGGTTCACTCACACCTGAGTGTGGTTCACTCACACCTGAGTGTGGTTCACTCACACCTTAGTGTGGTTCACTCACACCTTAGTGTGGTTCACTCACACCTGAGTGTGGTTCATTCACACCTTAGTGTGGTTCACTCACACCTTAGTGTGGTTCACTCACATCTGAGTGTGGTTCACTCACACCTTAGTGTGGTTCACTCACACCTGAGTGTGGTTCATTCACACCTTAGTGTGGTTCACTCACACCTTAGTGTGGTTCACTCACATCTGAGTGTGGTTCACTCACACCTTAGTGTGGTTCACTCACACCTTAGTGTGGTTCACTCACACCTGAGTGTGGTTCATTCACACCTTAGTGTGGTTCACTCACACCTTAGTGTGGTTCACTCACATCTGAGTGTGGTTCATTCACATCTGAGTGTATTTCACCGGCACCTGAGTGTGGTTCACCGGCACCTGAGTGTGGTTCACTGGCACTTAAGTGTGGTTCACTCACACCTGAGTGTGGTTCACTCACACCTGAGTGTTTCACTCACACCTTAGTGTGGTTCACTCACACCTGAGTGTGGTTCACTCACACCTTAGTGTGGTTCACTCACACCATATTGTGGTTCACTCACACCTGAGTGTGGTTCACTCACACCTGAGTGCGGTTCACTCACACCTTAGTGTGGTTCACTCACACCTGAGTGTATTTCACTCACACCTTAGTGTGGTTCACTCACACCTGAGTGTGGTTCACTCACACCTGAGTGTGGTTTCACTCACACCTGAGTGTGGTTCACTCACACCTGAGTGTGGTTCACTCACACCTTAGTGTGGTTCACTTACACCTGAGTGTGGTTCACTCACACCTTAGTGTGGTTCACTCACACCTGAGTGTGGTTCACTCACACCTGAGTGTGGTTCACTCACACCTGAGTGTATTTCACTCACACCTTAGTGTGGTTCACTCACACCTGAGTGTGGTTCACTCACACCTTAGTGTGGTTCACTCACACCTGAGTGTGGTTCACTTACACCTGAGTGTGGTTCACTCACACCTTAGTGTGGTTCACTCACACCTGAGTGTGGTTCACTCACACCTTAGTGTGGTTCACTCACACCTGAGTGTGGTTCACTCACACCTGAGTGTGGTTCACTCACACCTGAGTGTGGCCAGTCGCACCTGTTACCTCTCTCCCCCCATCCCACCCACATCCTGATTCACTCTCCCACTATCGTTCTCTCCTCCCTTTCCTTCCCATCTTCCCATTTATCACCATTTTTCCCCACCCACTTGCTTTTTCCCACACATCTGGGTTTTTTTCCCCACTCACCTGCTTTTTTCCCCCACCCACCTGGTTTTTCTCCCTAAACGTACTTCAGAGAGCTATTACAAGCTTCAATACGATGGAAATATGAAGCCGAGACGAGACTTCGGGGTTTGTGAAGCTCGTTGGTGGAATATTGTTCTATGTCGAGGCTGATCACTGTCTGTGTCTCTTGTCAGTGCACGGAGGAACGAGGCTTCACCAGTCCATATGCACCAGGGTACTATGTCATCCAAGGGACAGAAGACTGCGTCATCCAAGGGACAGGGCGCTGCGTCATCCAAGATACACAAGACTGTGTCATCAAACGAACAGGGCTGTGCGTCATCTATGACCATTGCTCTGCGTCATCCAAGGAACAGAGCACTGCGTCATTCATTGACATCTCACACCTGCTGGGACTCTCATTACGCACCTCTAAGTATACCATATATATATATATATATATATATATATATATATATATATATATATATATATATATATATAAATCATAATAAACACGTAAAAAAACCATACCACGGGTGGGGTTTGAACCCGCGATCAGAGAACCTCAAAACTGTCTGGAGTTTTGAGGCTCTCTGATCGCTGGTTCAAACCCCACCCGTGGTATGGTTTGTTTGCAATCGTGTCATTAAGATTTCGTGAGTCATAATAAATGCGTGATTGCAAATATATAAAAATGCCAGTGAACATAGGAGCGCCGTCATGTGTTTACAGACATCTTCAGAGGAACTGGTAAGAGAGGCAGGAGAAGCACATGTAACCTGCGTGTTAAATACTGTGGTGATACCTGTCTCACAACAGGTGACAGCTCACCCAGTGACACCTGTCTCAGAATACACTCTATGTTGAGTGATAGCACCTTACTGGGTAAGGATCCCTGCACTCTGATACAGTGAAGGTTCCCTGCACTTTGATACAGTGAAGGTTCCCTGCACTCTGATACAGTGAAGGTTCCCTGCACTTTGATACAGTGAAGGTTCCCTGCACTCTGATACAGTGAAGGTTCTCTGCACTCTGATACAGTGAAGGTTCTCTGCACTCTGATACAGTGAAGGTTCTCTGCACTCTGATACAGTGAAGGTTCCCTGCACTCTGATACAGTGAAGGTTCCCTTCACTCTGATACAGTGAAAGTTCCCTGCACTCTGATACAGTGAAGGTTCTCTGCACTCTGATACAGTGAAGGTTCCCTGCACTCTGATACAGAGAAGGTTCTCTGCACTCTGATACAGTGAAGGTTCCCTGCACTCTGATACAGTGAAGGTTCCCTGCACTTTGATACAGTGAAGGTTCCCTGCACTCTGATACAGTGAAGGTTCTCTGCACTCTGATACAGTGAAGGTTCTCTGCACTCTGATACAGTGAAGGTTCTCTGCACTCTGATACAATGGAGGTTCCCTGCACTCTGATACAGTGAAGGTTCCCTGCACTCTGATACAGTGAAGGTTCTCTGCACTCTGATACAGTGAAGGTTCCCTGCACTTTGATACAGTGAAGGTTCCCTGCACTCTGATACAGTGAAGGTTCTCTGCACTCTGATACAGTGAAGGTTCTCTGCACTCTGATACAGTGAAAGTTCCCTGCACTCTGATACAGTGAAGGTTCCCTGCACTCTGATACAGTGAAGGTTCTCTGCACTCTGATACAGTGAAGGTTCTCTGCACTCTGATACAGTGAAGGTTCCCTGCACTCTGATACAGTGAAGGTTCCCTGCACTCTAATACAGTGAAGGTTCTCTGCACTCTGATACAGTGAAAGTTCCCTGCACTCTGATACAGTGAAGGCTCCTCGCACTCTGATACAGTGAAAGTTCCCTGCACTCTGATACAGTGAAGGTTCTCTGCACTCTGATACAGTGAAGGTTCCCTGCACTCTGATACAGTGAAGGTTCCCTGCACTCTGATACAGTGAAAGTTCCCTGCACTCTGATACAGTGAAGGTTCTCTGCACTCTGATACAGTGAAGGTTCCCTGCACTCTGATACAGTGAAGGTTCCCTGCACTCTGATACAGTGAAAGTTCCCTGCGCTCTGATACAGTGAAGGTTCTCTGCACTCTGATACAGTGAAAGTTCCCTGCACTCTGATACAGTGAAGGTTCTCTGCACTCTGATAGAGTGAAGGTTCTCTGCACTCTGATACAGTGAAGGTTCCCTGCACTCTGATACAGTGAAGGTTCCCTGCACTCTGATACAGTGAAGGTTCCCTGCACTCTCATACAGTGAAAGTTCCCTGCACTCTGATACAGTGAAGGTTCTCTGCACTCTGATACAGTGAAGGTTCCCTGCACTCTGATACAGTGAAGGTTCCCTGCACTCTGATACAGTGAAAGTTCCCTGCACTCTGATACAGTGAAGGTTCTCTGCACTCTGATACAGTGAAGGTTCTCTGCACTCTGATACAGTGAAGGTTCCCTGCACTCTGATACAGTGAAAGTTCCCTGCACTCTGATACAGTGAAGGTTCTCTGCACTCTGATACAGTGAAGGTTCTCTGCACTCTGATACAGTGAAGGTTCTCTGCACTCTGATACAGTGAAGGTTCCCTGCACTCTGATACAGTGAAGGTTCCCTGCACTCTGATACAGTGAAGGTTCTCTGCACTCTGATACAGTGAAAGTTCCCTGCACTCTGATACAGTGAAAGTTCCCTGCACTCTGATACAGTGAAGGTTCTCTGCACTCTGATACAGTGAAGGTTCTCTGCACTCTGATACAGAGAAGGTTCTCTGCACTCTGATACAGTGAAGGTTCTCTGCACTCTGATACAGTGAAGGTTCTCTGCACTCTGATACAGTGAAGGTTCCCTGCACTCTGATACAGTGAAGGTTCCCTGCACTCTGATACAGTGAAGGTTCTCTGCACTCTGATACAGTGAAAGTTCCCTGCACTCTGATACAGTGAAAGTTCCCTGCACTCTGATACAGTGAAGGTTCTCTGCACTCTGATACAGTGAAGGTTCTCTGCACTCTGATACAGAGAAGGTTCTCTGCACTCTGATACAGTGAAGGTTCTCTGCACTCTGATACAGTGAAGGTTCTCTGCACTCTGATACAGTGAAGGTCTCTGCACTCTGATACAGTGAAGGTTCTCTGCACTCTGATACAGAGAAGGTTCTCTGCACTCTGATACAGTGAAGGTTCTCTGCACTCTGATACAGTGAAGGTTCTCTGCACTCTGATACAGTGAAAGTTCCCTGCACTCTGATACAGTGAAGGTTCTCTGCACTCTGATACAGTGAAGGTTCTCTGCACTCTGATACAGTGAAGGTTCCCTGCACTCTGATACAGTGAAGGTTCCCTGCACTCTGATACAGTGAAGGTTCTCTGCACTCTGATACAGTGAAAGTTCCCTGCACTCTGATACAGTGAAAGTTCCCTGCACTCTGATACAGTGAAGGTTCTCTGCACTCTGATACAGTGAAGGTTCTCTGCACTCTGATACAGAGAAGGTTCTCTGCACTCTGATACAGTGAAGGTTCCCTGCACTCTGATACAGTGAAAGTTCCCTGCACTCTGATACAGTGAAGGTTCTCTGCACTCTGATACAGTGAAGGTTCTCTGCACTCTGATACAGTGAAAGTTCCCTGCACTCTGATACAGTGAAGGTTCTCTGCACTCTGATACAGTGAAGGTTCTCTGCACTCTGATACAGAGAAGGTTCTCTGCACTCTGATACAGTGAAGGTTCCCTGCACTCTGATACAGTGAAAGTTCCCTGCACTCTGATACAGTGAAGGTTCTCTGCACTCTGATACAGTGAAGGTTCTCTGCACTCTGATACAGTGAAGGTTCTCTGCACTCTGATACAGTGAAAGTTCCCTGCACTCTGATACAGTGAAGGTTCTCTGCACTCTGATACAGTGAAGGTTCCCTGCACTCTGATACAGTGAAAGTTCCCTGCACTCTGATACAGTGAAAGTTCCCTGCACTCTGATACAGTGAAGGTTCTCTGCACTCTGATACAGTGAAGGTTCTCTGCACTCTGATACAGTGAAAGTTCCCTGCACTCTGATACAGTGAAAGTTCCCTGCACTCTGATACAGTGAAGGTTCTCTGCACTCTGATACAGTGAAGGTTCCCTGCACTCTGATACAGTGAAGGTTCCCTGCACTCTGATGCAGTGAAGGTTCTCTGCACTCTGATACAGTGAAGGTTCTCTGCACTCTGATACAGTGAAGGTTCTCTGCACTCTGATACAGTGAAGGTTCTCTGCACTCTGATACAGTGAAGGTTCTCTGCACTCTGATACAGTGAAGGTTCTCTGCACTCTGATACAGTGAAGGTTCTCTGCACTCTGATACAGTGAAGGTTCTCTGCACTCTGATACAGTGAAGGCTCCCTGCACTCTGATACAGTGAAAGTTCCCTGCACTCTGATACAGTGAAGGTTCTCTGCACTCTGATACAGTGAAGGTTCTCTGCACTCTGATACAGTGAAGGTTCTCTGCACTCTGATACAGTGAAGGTTCCCTGCACTCTGATACAGTGAAAGTTCCCTGCACTCTGATACAGTGAAGGTTCTCTGCACTCTGATACAGTGAAGGTTCTCTGCACTCTGATACAGTGAAGGTTCCCTGCACTCTGATACAGTGAAAGTTCCCTGCACTCTGATACAGTGAAAGTTCCCTGCACTCTGATACAGTGAAGGTTCTCTGCACTCTGATACAGTGAAGGTTCTCTGCACTCTGATACAGTGAAAGTTCCCTGCACTCTGATACAGTGAAAGTTCCCTGCACTCTGATACAGTGAAGGTTCTCTGCACTCTGATACAGTGAAAGTTCCCTGCACTCTGATACAGTGAAGGCTCCCTGTACTCTGATACAGTGAAAGTTCCCTGCACTCTGATACAGTGAAGGTTCCCTGCACTCTGATACAGTGAAGGTTCCCTGCACTCTGATACAGTGAAGGTTCTATGCACTCTGATACAGTGAAGGTTCTATGCACTCTGATACAGTGAAGGTTCCCTGCACTCTGATACAGTGAATGATCCCTGCACTCTGATACAGTGAAGGTTCTATGCACTCTGATACAATGAAGGTTCCCTGCACTCTGATACAGTGAAGGTTCCCTGCACTCTGATACAGTGAAGGCTCCCTGCACTCTGATACAGTGAAGGTTCCCTGCACTCTGATACAGTGAAGGTTCTATGCACTCTGATACAGTGAAGGTTCCCTGCACTCTGATACAGTGAAGGTTCCCTGCACTCTGATACAGTGAAGGTTCCCTGCACTCTGATACAGTGAAGGTTCCCTGCACTCTGATACAGTGAAGGTTCCCTGCACTCTGATACAGTGAAGGTTCCCTGCACTCTGATACAGTGAAGGTTCTATGCACTCTGATACAGTGAAGGTTCCCTGCACTCTGATACAGTGAAGGTTCCCTGCACCCTGATACAGTGAAGGCTCCCTGCACTCTGATACAGTGAAGGTTCCCTGCACCCTGATACAGTGAAGGCTCCCTGCACTCTGATACAGTGAAGGCTCCCTGCACTCTGATACAGTGAAGGTTCCCTGCACCCTGATACAGTGAAGGCTCCCTGCACTCTGATACAGTGAAGGTTCCCTGCACTCTGATACAGTGAAGGTTCCCTGCACCCTGATACAGTGAAGGCTCCCTGCACTCTGATACAGTGAAGGTTCCCTGCACCCTGATACAGTGAAGGCTCCCTGCACTCTGATACAGTGAAGGCTCCCTGCACTCTGATACAGTGAAGGTTCCCTGCACTCTGATACAGTGAAGGCTCCCTGCACCCTGATACAGTGAAGGCTCCCTGCACTCTGATACAGTGAAGGCTCCCTGCACCCTGATACAGTGAAGGCTCCCTGCACCCTGATACAGTGAAGGCTCCCTGCACTCTGATACAGTGAAGGCTCCCTGCACCCTGATACAGTGAAGGCTCCCTGCACTCTGTTACTATGATATTTATTTGTATGTATATTCTTCATGCTGTCTCATAAACATGTATGAAATATGTGAAGACTGGACATTGATGTGGCTTGGTTGGCAACGCTCTCGCCTCACACACTAGTGTTCGTGGTTCGATCCCTGACACGGGAGAACAAAATGGTGGGCATGTTTCCATACACCTGCTGTAACTGTTCATCTAGCATTAAGTAAGTACCTGGGCATTAATCACTCTACACCTGCTGTCCCTGATCATCCAGCAGTAAGTAGGTACTTGGGTGCTAGTCGACTGGTGTGGGTGGCATCCTGGGAAATAAGACCAACAGTCCTCGATGACGCACTGACTTTCTTGGGTTATTCTGGGTGGCTAACCCTCCCTCGGGTTAAAATCTCAAGAAATCTTATCTTAACCTTATCTTATTTTCCAAAAGCTTAGAATACTGGCAGGACTGCTAGTTTTTTTATGGAGGAAGGTGAGGTGGAGATGACTAAGTCATTTCCACTGTTTTAATTGACAGCAGGATGGACGGGGTAATAGGAAGAGGTAGGTGCAAGCTTGGGTAATGACAAGACTGGTCATTACTACGGTAATGTTCAAGTTCCTTTCCATTGCGTAATTAGCCGACCGGAGAGACGGCAGCAGCGGTGGCTAGTTCCGCTCCGCTGACTGGCCAAATCGCAGGGGGCATCCCATCCGCCAGTCCTTAGTCTCCTCGCTGTTTTCTCTTGTCTTCGACTCATTCAGCGCTGCGCCCAGCGACGGGGGTCGATGGACAGCGGAGGTGAGCGATAGTGTACGAGGTGGACAGTGGGAAGGGTCAGCCATGTTCCTATAGTTAGGGGGAAAAAAAATGATGAGTCTGATTCAGTAAACATCCTCTGTTTATGTCGTGTGGCGCCGCCTCTCACTCTCTCTCTCTCTCTCTCTCTTTCTCTTTCTTCTGGCACTCACAACATACAACTGCCTCAAGGTCCAGCTTCTTCTGACAGGTGCGGAATAAGCGCCTGCCGCGCTTACTGCACCTACTGCGCCTGCTGTGCAGACTGCACCTACTGCCCCTGCTGTGCCCACTGCGCCTACTGAGCCTACTGTGCCTGTTGTGCCTACTGCGCCTACTGTGCCTACTGCGCCTGCTGTGCCTACTGCGCCTGCTGTGCCTACTGCGCCTGTTGTGCCCACTGCGCCCTATTGCGCCTGCTGTTTCTACTGCACCTGCTAAGCCTAATGTGCCTGCTCAGCCTACTGCTGATAATTCTTGGTAGATGTTCATTACACACAAGCAATAAAAGCAATGAATTGATAAGTGGACAGAGAGTCACTTCCTCAGCACAGTGGGGAAACCCACTGTTGAAGGTCGATCGTTCGTTTTAGTAGTGAACACTGGACGTGCTGGGCGATAGCCCCAGCCACACATAAGGGTTTAGCGCTTTCCCATTACTAAAATAATAATAACAACAACAACAAATAATAATAATAATAATAATAATAATAATAATAATAATAATAATAATAATAATAATAATAATAATAATAATAATAATAATAATAATAGTTTTATTATTTCTATTTATAATACAAGCAAATAAATATCTGCTGGGGCCTATCTGGAGAGTGTTCTGGGGGTCAAGGCCCCCCGCGGCCCGGTCCCAGACCAGGCCTGCTGGTGGATCAAGGTCTGATCAACCAGGCTGTTCGTGCTAGCCGCACGAAGTCCAAGAACTGGCTTGAGGAGTTTATCAAAGTCATTCTTGGTTGTGCTGGTAATACTCTTGTTAATCTTACACTCTACTGATTTAAGTTTGTTTTGTTTTCCGTTCCACTCTTTATTTCTTCAACTTTTCATAAAACAGTAACTGAAATTTGTCCTCATTGAACATCATATTGTTATCAGTGGGTCACTGATAACAATATGATTTTTAATATCAGTTTGGAGGTTCGTCGTGTCCTCAATAGATGTCACTCATTCAGATTCTTATTTATCCTTCAAAGAATCATACAGTGCTATAATTTACGTCCCTAGGTATGAGAATTCAATAACATAAAGGCAAATACTGTGCCTTGGGCAACAGAGCTCTTGACTGTAGTAGCCTCCGATTTCACTCTGTTCATTATTTCGCTTTGGGTTCTTTGGTTAAAAAGTTAAATATCCCTCTCCCCCTTTTTTCCATATATTCCCCTCAGACGCATCTCATGCGCTGTCACTTCATCATAGCACTTGTTGTAGGCTTTTGTAATTCTGTGTATACTACATCCACAGTGTTCTTTGTATTCAAATGCATCCAAGAGTGTGTCGTGATGGTCAAGCAGCTGAGAGACACCGGAGCGACCTGTTCTAACCTCATGATGCTCTGGCTTGGGCAAGTGTTGCGATGCCCTGGCTTGGGCAAGTGTTGCGATGCCCTGGCTTGGGCAAGTGTTGCGATGCCCTGGCTTGGGCAAGTGTTGCGATTTCGTGTGATTAGCAATTTTGCCTTAAAACTTTCCCAAAGATTTTAATAATGTGGAAGGTCGGCACTATCAATGTATAATCTTCTTGACTGCCTTACTGCCACCTTCGTGGAGTTGCGCTATGTCAGTAGATTATAAGACTCTGGGATAGTCTTCAGGATACTCCTCCATGTAATATTCAGGGCCCAAGAGAGTTGTTTCTTGTAGTAGCTAATTATTATCAAGTTCCACGAGTCAGGGCCAGGGGCAGAGTACAGGGGTATGCAGTCGATGGCTTTTTACAAGTCAAATGGGGTCAGAATTGTAAGAAATTATGGAGATGTCAACAGGGATTTGAGCCTCATCCATGAAAAACTCATATGAATTGTCAGTCTTCAGACGGATTAATGACTCACTGAACACATTCATATTGTGACTTTAACATTTTCACTCATTTCTTTGTTGTCATCAATGTAGGTTCCATCTCCTTTAAGCAAGGGATCCAACACTGGACGTGGTTTTTGCCCTGTGATGGCATATGGAAGAGTATTAGATTTGATTTCAATTTCATTTATGGCTTTGTGTTGCCTCTGTCGCTCCGTGACCTCGTATGATGCATTTCAGTTCTAGCTCAGTGCTTTCCATTTCCCTTCCTAGTGCTTCTTTATGTGCTTCAAACAATCTGAAGTCTTTGAGAATTGATGTAATTCTCGGTCGTCGCTTGTAGAGGAAGCGCCCCTCCCCCTCTTTCTCTCTAACTTGCATCTTCTCCGTTTTCTCAATGAAGCTGCTTGTAGCATACTTATAGCACTACTGAGCTCACCTTCTCCAGATTCTGGTCCAAATCTGTCATTCATATTTTCTTTCCAGCCATATCAGGGAGATCATGATTTATTCGATCCCAATTGATGTTCCTGTTGTTGAATAAACTCTCGTGTTTGATTGCATTTGGAAGATTTGAGCCTCGATTGGGTATTTTCTGGTCTGGTTGGTGCCGTTATTTCTGGATTAAGGCGACTTTATTGAGGAGTCTCAGTAGTTCAAATAAATGAAAATGCTCGTCTGCACTGGTGCCTGGGATTCTCTGTGTTGTTAGTGTCTGCTACACACTTCCATTTAGATGCCGTAAATTGAAGTGGCCAAGCAACAAGACATTTGATGCTGAGTTTGAAAGATTTTCAAAAGAGTCTTCGATTTTCAGCAGCTGGTCTTCAAACTGCTGTCACGCTGTCTCTGGTGATTTATAAACAAGAACAATAACCAGGTACTGATTTTCTTTTCTTTTTTACTGCCAAGACTTCACCTATACATCATTTGTGGTGTTAAGTAACTCCGTGCAAGTCAGAGAATCTTTAACACGCAGAAAAACACCAACCCTTCCTTGTTGTCTGTGTTCTGTCGTATCTGAGCACACTGTACCAGAGATCCATAGTTCATTGGCAATATAACAACACAAAAACCAAACAGCAACAATAACAACAAATAATATTAAAATAAAATATATATATAATAATAATAATAAAAAACTAAAAATAATAAATATATTATTATTATTATTAATATATTATTATATTATTATTATAATTATTATTATTATTTTATTATTATGTTTTATTGTTGCTGTTGTGGCTGTGTGTTGTTGTGCTGCTGTATGCTGCTGCTACTTGCTGCTGCTGCTTGCTGCTGCTGCTGCTGCTGCTGCTGCTGTTATTGTTGTTGCTATTGTTGTTATAGTGCAGTTATATGTACAGTCTGCTGAGATATGACAGAAGAGAGACAACGACGGTGTTGCTGTGTGTTAGAGACGAAAGATTAATGACAAACGAAATCGCAACACATCGAATTAGAAGAGGAAGAGGAGGGGAGGAATATGAGAAGATGGAAGGAAGATGAGGAGAATGGGAAGGAGGGGTCGAAGTAGTAGTAGTAGGAGGAGGAGGAGGAGACGATGAATAGGAGGAGGAGGAGACGATGAATAGGAGGAGGAGGAGGAGGAAAGGAGTGCTTGGTTATTACGGAGAGTTGTGTGTTGAGGTACCTCACTGACCTCTCTCCCTCTCCTCTTCCCCCTCCCTTCCCCCTACCCTAGGGCCTGTCCTACCTCGACACTCATGCCATCCTCACTTCAGCACTCCTGCACTCCATCTTGCACCCCACGACTTTATCTCTACGCCTCCTGCCTCGGGATCCTCAGAGAGGTACCTCCTAGCGAGGTTAATACCACCTCGCGTCTCCGTGATCTTGGCAAAGGACGCGTTCCCATAGCGATCCTGGAAGCCGCTCCACAAGCCAATCACAACCCGGGCTTCCAGAGAGGTGAGCTGTGATTGGCTGAGGCAGCGAGGCTGCTGCACCCCCTCCCGCAAGCACGCGTTCTCAGCCCCACTGAAGACTTGGTCGCAACGAGGCCGCAATTTCTGAAGACTTCGCGTAGCGCTCGCGCCTTTCTTCGCCGCATGCGGCGAGACGCTCGCGGGGTAATTTCGGCCGGATAGTTCTCATCCGACGACTTTGGGTCACGTTCGGGTCACCAGATTTCCCCCCGACTCTTTCCGCTTATCCGGTCCCACGATGCCATCTACCACAGCAAGGGAAAACTCACTCTACTGCCTCTCCCTTCCCTGTGTCTACCCACTACTCTTTACCCTGTAGCTCCTATCCCTCACGAACTCCTGCAGGAGCGTCTTCCTGCATGGCCTCCTGCAGGGAGCACACGGAGGTAGGAAGTAGGAGGTGCCTGAAGGCGAGATTTCTGCGTGCTCCTGCCCCAGCAGTGCCTCCGCCACCTCAATGGAGAACACTATGAAGAACATTACCAACATGGGATTTGTAAGTTTGAAATATTAGCTGTTTTGTAGACCCTAAGTGAAGATGTCGTGATCAGTCCGTCAGAAATAAGGAGGTAGTTTTATGGGGGGGGGGTCAGTCTCTCAGCCTAATAGTCTCTTGATCAATCCCTCAAGGCTGAGGGACTAATTACCTAACAACCATATCTTCAATGCTGGTGGACTGCATTCGACTGAAGACGCCTGCTAAGCAGTCGAAAAGCTTCGATAATAAAGATAGCCGACTGTTGTACACGTATACTTCTTACTAATCTACTCGTCAGTACTTTATACCATTATGTATGTTGTATGTATACTGTATGTATGGTGTATGTATACTGTATGTATGTTGTATGTATACTGTATGTATGTTGTATGTATACTGTATGTATGTTATATGTATACTGCATGTATGTTGTATGTATACTGTATGTATGTTGTATGTATACTGTATGTATGTTGTATGTATACTGTATGTATGTTGTATGTATACTGTATGTTTAGAAAGACACGTAAGCAAACACTATAACATATTTATTAGAAAACGTTTCGGTCCTGGGACCTTGATCACTTCTAACATGTTAGAAGTGATCAAGGTCCCAGGACCGAAACGTTTTCTAATAAATATGTTATAGTGTTTGCTTACGTGTCTTTCTAAACTAACTTGTCGGTATTTATTACCAAGGTTTATACCATGTATACTGTATGTATGTTGTATGTATACTGTATGTATGTTGTATGTACACTGTATGTATGTTGTATGTATACTGTATGTATGTTGTATGTATACTGTATGTATGTTGTATGTACACTGTATGTATGTTGTATGTATACTGTATGTATGTTGTATGTATACTGTATGTATCTTGTATGTATACTGTATGTATGTTGTATGTATACTGTATGTATCTTGTATGTATGTTGTATGTATATTGTATGTACGTTGTATATATATTGTATGTACGTTGCATGTATACTGTATGTATACTGTATGTATGTTGTATGTATACTGTATGTATGTTGTATGTATACTGTATGTATCTTGTATGTATACTGTATGTATCTTGTATGTATACTGTATGTATGTTGTATGTATACTGCATGTATGTTGTATGTATACTGTATGTATCTTGTATGTATACTGTATGTATGTTGTATGTATACTGTATGTATGTTGTATGTATACTGTATGTATGGTGTATGTATACTGTATGTATCTTGTATGTATGTTGTATGTATATTGTATGTACGTTGCATGTATACTGTATGTATACTGTATGTATGTTGTATGTATACTGTATGTATGTTGTATGTATACTGTATGTATGTTGTATGTATACTGTATGTATGTTGTATGTATACTGTATGTATGCTGTATGTATACTGTATGTATGTTGTATGTATACTGTATGTATGTTATATGTATGATGTATGTATGTTTTATGTATGCTGTACGTATGCTGTTTGTATACTGTATGTATGTTGTATGTATACTGTACGTATGCTGTTTGTATACTGTATGTATGCTGTATGTATACTGTATGTATGTTGTATGTATACTGTATGTATGTTGCACGTATATTGTATGTACGTTGTATGTATGCTGTACATACATGGGAATTGTGGACTGTATTGTAGATTGAATTATTATTATTACATTTATGAAGAAGCAGTAAACTCGTATGGGTCATCCACTGCTTGATCCGAGGAAGGGGAGAGCAGCTCTACTAGTACGTGGTAATGTTTTTAAGATCAGAGCTTGACAGCATTTAATGCTGTCAAGCTCTGGCAGGGGAAAAATACCAAGCCTGTTTTTGTCTCAGTTCCCCCCGTTAATTACCCGTTAATTACCCGTTGATCAGCCGTTAATCATCCATCCATCACTTGCATCTATGTTGTTCGTTTATCTCCGTTTCAGAGACAGACTGTTAGTAAACTAGATAGACAGCGAAGTTAGACAGACAGTTAGATAGACAGTTAGGCTAAATAGACGCTCAGGGCAGATAGACAGTCAAACCAGATAGACAGTAGACAAACCAGACAGACAGTAGTGAAGACAGACAGACAATAGTCAAACCAGATAGACAGTAGACAAACCAGACAAACAGTAGTGAAGACAGACAGACAGTAGTCAAACCAGATAGACAGTAGTCAAGCCAGTTAGGCAGTAGTCAAGACAGATAGACATTAATTAAAACAGATAGACAGTAGTCAAGAAAGATAGACAGTATTCAAGTAACAAATACAGTTTTCAAGCCAGATAGACAGTATTCAAACCAGGTAGACAGTAGTCAAACCAGATAGACTGTAGTCCAGTTAGTAAGACAGTAGTCAGGCTGGATAGATAGTACTCAGGCCAGATAGGCAACTGTCAAGTGAGGCAGACAGTAGTCAGGCCAGATAGTCAATAGTCAAGCCAGAGAGACAGTAGTCAGGCCAGATAGTCAGTAGTCAAGCCAGAGAGACAGTAGTCAGGCCAGATAGACAGTAGTCAGACCAGATGGACAGTAGTCAGGCCAGATAGACAGTAGTCAAGCCAGATAGACAGTAGTCAGGCCAGATAGACAGTAGTCAGGCCAGATAGACAGTAGTCAGGCCAGATAGACAGTAGTCAGGCCAGATAGACAGTAGTCAGGCCAGATAGACAGTAGTCAGGCCAGATAGACTGTAGTCAGGCCAGATAGACAGTAGTCAGGCCAGATAGACATTAGTCTGTTAGTGTTAGTGCCAAACAACGCTACAAGAAATTTGTTACTCCTGCAGGAACCCGAAGATGGTCCTGCAGGACCCGAAACCTTGTTCTGCCTTTAGTTCTCAACTTTTGAGTTAACTCTGAGACGACTAGCACTTACCTTGGCTCACTTGGGGATACCTTGGTTCACCTGGGGATACCTTGGTTCACTTGGGGACACTTTGGTTCACCTGGGGATACCTTGGCTCACTTGAGGATGCCTTGGTTAACCTGGGGATACCTTGGGTCACTTGGGGACACTTTGGCTCACCTGGGGATACCTTGGTTCACTTGGGGACACTTTGGCTCACCTGGGGATACCTTGGTTCACTTGGGGACACTTTGGATCACCTGGGGATACCTTGGGGTCACTTGGGGACACCTTGGCTCACCTGGAGATACCTTGGGTCACTTGGGGACACTTTGGCTCACCTGGGGATACCTTGGTTCACTTGGGGACACTTTGGCTCACCTGGGGATACCTTGGGTCACTTGGGGACACCTTGGCTAACCTGGGGATACCTTGGGTCACTTGGGGACACCTTGGCTCACCTGGGGATACCTCGGGTCACTTGGGGACACCTTGGCTCACCTGGGATACCTTGGGTCACTTGGGGACACCTTGGCTCGCCTTGGGATACCGTGGGTCACTTGGGGACACCTTGGCTCACCTGGGGATACCGTGGGTCACTTGGGGACACCTTGGCTCACCTGGGGATACCTTGGGTCACTTGGGGATACCTGACTCATCCGACAACCTTGACTCGTGTGGAGAAAGCTGGTTCTTACAGAAAGTTCTCTTATTAACCTCCTGAGTATAGTGTGTTATATTCTTCGTAAATGTACTTGATGGTGTACTTGATGGTGCACTTGATGGTGTACTTGATGGTGCACTTGATGGTGCACTTGATGGTGCACTTGATGGTGCACTTGATGGTGCACTTGATGGTGTACTTGATGGTGCACTTGATGGTGCACTTGATGGTGCACTTGATGGTGCACTTGATGGTGCACTTGATGGTGCACTTGATGGAGCACTTGATGGTGCACTTGATGGTGCACTTGATGGTGCACTTGATGGTGCACTTGATGGTGCACTTGATGGTGCACTTGATGGTGCACTTGGTGGTGCACTTGATGGTGCACTTAATGGTGCACTTGATGGTGCACTTGATGGTGCACTTGATGATGCACTTGGTGGTGCACTTGATGGTGCACTTGATGGTGCACTTGATGGTGCACTTGATGGTGCACTTGATGGTGCACTTGATGGTGCACTTGATGGTGCACTTGGTGGTGCACTTGATGGTGCACTTGATGGTGCACTTGGTGGTGCACTTGATGGTGCACTTGATGGTGCACTTGATGGTGCACTTGGTGGTGCACTTGATGGTGCACTTGATGGTGCACTTGGTGGTGCACTTGATGGTGCACTTGATGGTGCACTTGATGGTGCACTTGGTGGTTCACTTGATGGTGCACTTGATGGTGCACTTGGTGGTGCACTTGATGGTGCACTTGATGGTGCACTTGATGGTGCACTTGGTGGTGCACTTGATGGTGCACTTGATGGTGCACTTGGTGGTGCACTTGATGGTGCACTTGATGGTGCACTTGATGGTGCACTTGGTGGTGCACTTGATGGTGCACTTGATGGTGCACTTGGTGGTACACTTGATGGTGCACTTGGTGGTGCACTTGATGGTGCACTTGATGGTGCACTTGATGGTGCACTTGGTGGGTGCACTTGATGGTGCACTTGATGGTGCACTTGGTGGTGCACTTGATGGTGCACTTGATGGTGCACTTGATGGTGCACTTGATGGTGCACTTGATGGTGCACTTGATGGTGCACTTGGTGGTGCACTTGATGGTGCACTTGATGGTGCACTTGGTGGTGCACTTGATGGTGCACTTGATGGTGCACTTGATGGTGCACTTGGTGGTGCACTTGATGGTGCACTTGATGGTGCACTTGGTGGTGCACTTGGTGGTGCACTTGGTGGTGCACTTGATGGTGCACTTGATGGTGCACTTGGTGGTGCACTTGATGGTGCACTTGATGATGCACTTGGTGGTGCACTTGATGGTGCACTTGATGGTGCACTTGGTGGTGCACTTGATGGTGCACTTGATGGTGAACTTGATGTGCGCTTCATGGTGCGCTTCATGGTGCACATCATGGTGCACATCATGGTGCACATCATGGTGCACATCATGGTGCACATCATGGTGCACATCATGGTGCACATCATGGTGCAAATCATGGTGCAAATCATGGTGCACATCATGGTGCACATCATGGTGCACATCATGGTGCACATCATGGTGCAAATCATGGTGCACATCATGGTGCACATCATGGTGCACATCATGGTGCACTTCATGGTGCACTTCATGGTGCACATCATGGTGCACATCATGGTGCACATCATGGTGCACATCATGGTGCACATCATGGTGCAAATCATGGTGCAAATCATGGTGCACATCATGGTGCACATCATGGTTGCACATCATGGTGCAAATCATGGTGCACATCATGGTGCAAATCATGGTGCACATCATGGTGCACATCATGGTGCACATCATGGTGCACATCATGGTGCACATCATGGTGCACATCATGGTGCACATCATGGTGCACATCATGGTGCAAATCATGGTGCACATCATGGTGCACATCATGGTGCACATCATGGTGCACATCATGGTGCAAATCATGGTGCACATCATGGTGCACATCATGGTGCACATCATGGTGCACTTCATGGTGCACTTCATGGTGCACATCATGGTGCACATCATGGTGCACATCATGGTGCACATCATGGTGCAAATCATGGTGCACATCATGGTGCACATCATGGTGCACATCATGGTGCACATCATGGTGCACATCATGGTGCACATCATGGTGCACATCATGGTGCACATCATGGTGCACATCATGGTGCACTTCATGGTGCACATCATGGTGCACATCATGGTGCACATCATGGTGCACATCATGGTGCACATCATGGTGCACATCATGGTGCACATCATGGTGCACATCATGGTGCACTTCATGGTGCACATCATGGTGCACATCATGGTGCACATCATGGTGCACTTCATGGTGCACATCATGGTGCACATCATGGTCACATCAGGTGCACATCATGGTGCACATCATGGTGCACATCATGGTGTGCACTTCATGGTGCACATCATGGTGCACATCATGGTGCACATCATGGTGCACTTCATGGTGCACTTCATGGTGCACATCATGGTGCACATCATGGTGCACTTCATGGTGCACTTCATGGTGCACATCATGGTGCACATCATGGTGCACATCATGGTGCACATCATGGTGCACATCATGGTGCACATCATGGTGCACATCATGGTGCACATCATGGTGCACTCACATCATTTTTGGAAGAGCTCTTGCGATTACATTTGCAACAGAAATCATTGTATACAGCAAGTACACAAATAACCCGCATATAGGCGAGAGAAACTACTGACGACGTTTCGGTCCTACTTGGACCATTTACAAGTAACTTGTAAATGGTCCAAGTCGGGCCGAAACGTCGTGGTCAGCTACTCTGTCCTATGTGCGGGTTATTTGTGTTGTTCCAGTCACGGAATTGTTCTTATTTGTTCATTTTGCTGCAGACGTTGAATGTGCGAAGTTAAAGCACGATTGTTAAAGTCACAGAACGATTGTTAAAGTCACAGAACGATTGTTAAAGTCACAGAACGATTGTTAAAGTCACAGAACGATTGTTAAAGTCACAGAACGATTGTTAAAGTCACAGAACGATTGTTAAAGTCACAGAACGATTGTTAAAGTCACAGAAGGAGTCCTTAAAGTCACAGAACGATTGTTAAAGTCACAGAAGGAGTCCTTAAAGTCACAGAAACGATTGTTAAAGTCACAGAAGGGGTCCTTAAAGTCACAGAACGATTGTTAAAGTCACAGAAGGAGTCCTTAAAGTCACAGAACGATTGTTAAAGTCACAGAAGGGGTCCTTAAAGTCACAGAACGATTGTTAAAGTCACAGAAGGAGTCCTTAAAGTCACAGAACGATTGTTAAAGTCACAGAAGGGGTCCTTAAAGTCACAGAACGATTGTTAAAGTCACAGAAGGAGTCCTTAAAGTCACAGAACGATTGTTAAAGTCACAGAACGATTGTTAAAGTCACAGAACGATTGTTAAAGTCACAGAAGGAGTCCTTAAAGTCACAGAACGATTGTTAAAGTCACAGAAGGAGTCCTTAAAGTCACAGAACGATTGTTAAAGTCACAGAACGATTGTTAAAGTCACAGAAGGAGTCCTTAAAGTCACAGAACGATTGTTAAAGTCACAGAAGGAGTCCTTAAAGTCACAGAACGATTGTTAAAGTCACAGAAGGTGTCCTTAAAGTCACAGAAGGATTGTTAAAGTCACAGAAGGATTGTTAAAGTCACAGAAGGAGTCCTTAAAGTCACAGAACGATTGTTAAAGTCACAGAAGGAGTCCTTAAAGTCACAGAACGATTGTTAAAGTCACAGAACGATTGTTAAAGTCACAGAACGATTGTTAAAGTCACAGAAGGGGTCCTTAAAGTCACAGAACGATTGTTAAAGCCACAGAAGGAGTCCTTAAAGTCACAGAACGATTGTTAAAGTCACAGAACGATTGTTAAAGTCACAGAAGGGGTCCTTAAAGTCACAGAACGATTGTTAAAGTCACAGAACGATTGTTAAAGTCACAGAAGGAGTCCTTAAAGTCACAGAACGATTGTTAAAGTCACAGAAGGGGTCCTTAAAGTCACAGAACGATTGTTAAAGTCACAGAACGATTGTTAAAGTCACAGAAGGGGTCCTTAAAGTCACAGAACGATTGTTAAAGTCACAGAACGATTGTTAAAGTCACAGAACGATTGTTAAAGTCACAGAACGATTGTTAAAGTCACAGAACGATTGTTAAAGTCACAGAACGATTGTTAAAGTCACAGAACGATTGTTAAAGTCACAGAAGGAGTCCTTAAAGTCACAGAACGATTGTTAAAGTCACAGAAGGGGTCCTTAAAGTCACAGAACGATTGTTAAAGTCACAGAAGGGGTCCTTAAAGTCACAGAACGATTGTTAAAGTCACAGAAGGAGTCCTTAAAGTCACAGAACGATTGTTAAAGTCACAGAAGGAGTCCTTAAAGTCACAGAACGATTGTTAAAGTCACAGAAGGTGTCCTTAAAGTCACAGAACGATTGTTAAAGTCACAGAAGGAGTCCTTAAAGTCACAGAACGATTGTTAAAGTCACAGAAGGTGTCCTTAAAGTCACAGAACGATTGTTAAAGTCACAGAAGGAGTCCTTAAAGTCACAGAACGATTGTTAAAGTCACAGAAGGAGTCCTTAAAGTCACAGAACGATTGTTAAAGTCACAGAACGATTGTTAAAGTCACAGAACGAGTCCCTATCTTTCATGTACTATTAAGTGTTCACTTAATGCGTCATGTGCTGGGAACGCATGCATAGCATGACGCGTCACTGTACGATGGGGGGAGGTTAGGAGTGGGGTGATGGGGTAGCACAGCGGAGGGCGTTATAGTTGAGGTGACAGAGGTGACAGGGGTGAAACTTTGTATGGGGTGACAGGGGTAGCAACCACAAGATCCTCCCACCGTGGGAAATGTGAGGGGGGGAGGGGCGACCTTGTGTCTTCTCCCCACATCCCTCCCCACACTTCTCCCCGGTTATCACCTCATTGTTAGTCCTCCCCGTTTTGTTTGGGTGAGAAGATGGCGGGGTGAGGGAGGCCTTGAGGAGGTGGCCAGAGAGTCTGATCTATCCTCCAGGTTTTCTCAGCCTCCTCCAGGATCAGTAAGCTACCCCCAGGGTTTTTCAGCTTCCTCCAGGATCAGCAAGCTACCCCCAGGTTTTCTCAGCCTCCTCCAGGATCAGTAAGCTGCCCCAGGGTTTCTCAGCCTCCTCCAGGATCAGCAAGCTGCCCCCAGGGTTTCTCAGCCTCCTCCAGGATCAATAAGCCTCCTCCAGGATCACTCAGCTACCTGGACAGCCTGGCTGAGCAAGCAAGCACCAAACGATCTTGGCTCAAGACCGAGTTTTGGGGGAAAAAAAACCCTCGAACTCCTTCGAAAATATATCAGGAAGTATGTCAAGGAGGAGGTGGGGATGGTAGGGAAAGTTGTGGGGATGGTAGGGAAAGTTGTGGGGATGGCAGGGAAAGCTGTGGGGATGGTAGGGAAAGTTGTGGGGATGGCAGGGAAGGTCGTGGGAATGACAGGGACAGTTCTGGGGATGGCAGGGAAAGTTGTGGGGATGGCAGGGAAAGTTGAGAAGAGTAGAATTTGGATTGAGGCTGAAGGACGGAAAAGGGGAATTTGTTGACCCTGGTGTCGCGTTGTTAATTCTTTCTCCTCTGGATGTGCTGGATCTTGTACCTTCACCATTGCTTCTACGATTCTCTCTCTCTCTCTCTCTCTCTCTCTCTCTCTCTTCCCACCATAGTTTCTTTGTTGTTCTCTGCTCATATATATTCTGTCGTACCTGTTTGACTTCTTCCTGAGGTTTGACTTCTTCCTGAGGTTTGACATCTTCCTGAGGTTTGACTTCTTCCTGAGGTTTGACTTCTTCCTGAGGTTTGACATCTTCCTGAGGTTTGAGTTTTTCCTGAGGTTTGACATCTTCCTGAGGTTTGACTTCTTCCTGAGGTTTGACTTCTTCCTGAGGTTTGGCTTCTTTCTGAGGTTTGACTTCTTCCTCAGGATTGACATCTTCCTCAGATTTGACTTCTTCCTCAGGTTTGACTTCTTCCTCAGGTTTGACTTCTTCCTCAGGTTTGACTTCTTTTTGAGGTTTGACTTCTTCCTGAGGTTTGACTTCTTCCTGAGGTTTGGCTTCTTCCCCAGGTTTGACTTCTTCCTCAGGTTTGACTTCTTCCTCAGGTTTGACTTCTTTTTGAGGTTTGACATCTTCCTGAGGTTTAACTTCTTCCTGAGGTTTGACTTCTTCCTGAGGTTTGACATCTTCCTGAGGTTTGGCTTCTTCCCCAGATTTGATTTCTTCCCCATGTTTGACTTCTTCATGAGGTTTGACTTCTTCCTGAGGTTTGGCTTCTTCCCCAGGTTTGACATCTTTCTGAGGTTTGACTTCTTCCTGAGGTTTGACTTCTTCCTGAGGTTTGACTTCTTCCCCAGGTTTGACATCTTCCTGAGGTTTGACTTCTTCCTGAGGTTTGACATCTTCCTGAGGTTTGAGTTTTTCCTGAGGTTTGACATCTTCCTCAGGTTTGACTTCTTCCTCAGGTTTGACTTCTTCCTGAGGTTTGACTTCTTCCTGAGGTTTGACTTCTTCCTGAGGTTTGACATCTTCCTGAGGTTTGACTTCTTCCTCAGGTTTGACTTCTTCCTCAGGTTTGACTTCTTCCTGAGGTTTGACTTCTTCCCCAGGTTTGACTTCTTCCTCAGGTTTAACTTCTTCTCCAGGTTTGACTTCTTCCTCAGATTTGACTTCTTCCTGAGGCTTGACTTCTTCCTCAGGTTTGACTTCTTCCTGAGGCTTGACTTCTTCCTCAGGTTTGACTTCTTCCTCAGGCTTGACTTCTTCCTCAGATTTGACTTCTTCCTCAGGTTTGGCTTCTTCCTCAGGTTTGACTTCTTCCTGAGGCTTGACTTCTTCCTCAGGTTTGACTTCTTCCTGAGGCTTGACTTCTTCCTCAGGTTTGACTTCTTCCTCAGGCTTGACTTCTTCCTCAGATTTGACTTCTTCCTCAGGTCTGACTTCTTCCTCAGGTCTGACTTCCTGTTTAGTACCTGATCCCTTGTTGCAGTCAACTGAAAATATTTTAAATAATTTTGATGTCATCCTGTATCGTAGAATCCCACTCTGGAAAACTCTCCTCTCATAGTTAACTTGTGAACCTGCAACTGTTATGAGGTCATCATGTTCCTCATGTTCTCCCGTCTTTCTTTCACGTCTTACCTTCCCTGGTTGTTGTGGTAGTTCGGCAGTCATCAATGATTTCTCCCTTTCTGCTGTACGATTCATTCTCTTTTGTCTATGTTCATTGATAACAATTTTCTTTCCCGTGTCGAGTATTTGTTGTCGTCTCGTCTGTTTATATTCTGTCCGGGAGGTTCTGTCTCCTTATTGTTCTCAGGCCTTCATCTGTCTTTATTCCGTCTCCCTGCACTTATCCTGGTTCATCTGTCAGCTCGGTGTGTAGCATCTCAGGAAGGTTGTAGTCACAGCTGACAGTGTGTAGCATCTCAGGAAGGTTGTAGTCACAGCTGACAGTGTGTAGCATCTCAGGAAGGTTGTAGTCACAGCTGACAGTGTGTAGCATCTCAGGAAGGTTGTAGTCACAGCTGACAGTGTGTAGCATCTCAGGAAGGCTGTAGTCACAGCTGACAGTGTGTAGCATCTCAGGAAGGCTGTAGTCACAGCCTGTGATCTCAATACACTTAGTAAGTGCACGTAAGTGTCGTCTCTCTCCCCCTCGCACTAGCACTCTCCAGGAGGCAAGTAACACCTGATAGCACTTCAGGAAGTGTGGTCACAGTGTGTCACTTACCTAATTTTCAGTCACGCATTTTTGCAAATTTTCACTTTGCACAGTATTACTGTGCAGTGCCGTCATCACTCCTCACTCAGTCCATTTAGCCAGAATAAGAACAATTTATTTCTGAGTCCCTCTAAATTTTGTGTGACATGTTACAAAACAGGCTGTAACTATCTATACATTTGTAGCAGATGGAGTTGGAGTTGAGAAGGACCTGCCCAGTATGGGCCAGTAGGCCTGCTGCAGTGTTCTTCCCTTCTTTTGTTCATATATAGAAGTGGAAAATTCGAACGATCGAGAAGAGAAATACAAACCTTTTAATTTACTTTTCTGAGGTTTCGGGTCCCCATAATTTGCACTTGAGGTGGACCCCATTTTTTCTGTGTATATTTTCTTAGGTGTCATGGAGTGGGTAAAAGAGGTTTTGAGTGCTAAGGGGATGGACACCCAACAGGCTAGTGTAAATGTGTTAGATAGGAGTTCATGAGGGTAAGTGGTTCTTATGATTTGATGTGCTGTTGGAGTGTTAGCAAGATAACATTTATGAAGGAATTCTGGGAAATAGTTAGCTGAACTTGAATCCTGGAAGTGGGAAATATAGTGTCTGCGCTCTACAGGAGGTGTGGGAATATTTGCAGTTCGGAGAGTCATCTGGACCGTGATGCCAGGGCGCTTCTGGCAAGACAGTGATGGAATAAATGATAATGAAAGTGTTTTCTTCTTTGACCGGTGATTCGGTGGGACATATACGCCGGAGCGTTAATACAAGTCTTAGGCTGACTCACGAAATCGTAATGACACGATTGTAAACAAACCAGGACACGGGTGGGGCTTGAACTCACAGCGAGTGAGTCGTAAAACTCCAGGCCAGCGCGTAAGCCACTGGTCCAATAGCTTACACGCTGGCCTGGAGTTTTACGACTAGCTTGCTGCAAGTTCAAGTTCAACCCGTACCGTGGTAAGTCGTAGGCTCACGAAATTAGTAACCCGGATTTAGGGTACTTGGCAGAGAATTCCATCAGCGACCATTGTTACCTAACTAACTTTCCAGACTTGACTGCCTTGTCCTACGCTTCGTCTCAATTTATATATCTTTCATTGACTGCATATTCACTTCCACTAGTTTCTATGCAATGTGGCTTAAGTAATCGAAAATATATTGATGTTTAGATTAGACACACTTATCCTCTGGAAGGAGGAGTTTTCACTGACCTAAACCCGAGCTATCCTATGTATGTGTGAACTCTTAAAGAAGCACATTCTCTGGGTTCCTTAGCGAGGAGAAAGCAAGACCAGGTGTGTCAACTCGTTCTCTGAGTGCACTCAGGCAACAGTCACTCGTTTTAGTGAGATGTAAACAGGCACCAGAGATCCTCATGTCACCTGAGTCCTCCCCACCTGACGTCAGTGTTTTACCTGCGTCTGACTCGCTTTGGCGAGCGGACGATCCAGCCTCCGCCGTCAGTTGTGCTGACAGCGCCTTGCAAAAATACAATAAAAATTCTTAACCGACATGACCACTATACTAGGTGTCAGCCAGTCACAAACTGTAATAGGTGTCAGCCAGTCACAAACTGTACTAGGTGTCAGCCAGTCACAAGCTGTACTAGGTGTCAGCCAGTAACACACTGTACTAGGTGTCAGCCAGTCACACACTGCACCAGGTGTCAGCCAGTCACACACTGTACTAGGTGTCAGCCAGTCACACACTGTACTAGGTGTCAGCCAGTCACACACTGTACTAGGTGTCAGCCAGTCACAAACTGTACTAGATGTCAGCCAGTCACACACTGTACTAGGTGTCAGCCAGTCACACACTGTACTAGGTGTCAGCCAGTCACAAGCTGTACTAGGTGTCAGCCAGTAACACACTGTACTAGGTGTCAGCCAGTAACACACTGTACTAGGTGTCAGCCAGTCACAAGCTGTACTAGGTGTCAGCCAGTAACACACTGTACTAGGTGTCAGCCAGTAACACACTGTACTAGGTGTCAGCCAGTCACAAGCTGTACTAGGTGTCAGCCAGTAACACACTGTACTAGGTGTTAGCCAGTAACACACTGTACTAGGTGTCAGCCAGTCACAAGCTGTACTAGGTGTCAGCCAGTCACAAGCTGTACTAGGTGTCAGCCAGTCACACACTGTACTAGGTGTCAGCCAGTCACAAGCTGTACTAGGTGTCAGCCAGTAACACACTGTACTAGGTGTCAGCCAGTAACACACTGTACTAGGTGTCAGCCAGTCACAAGCTGTACTAGGTGTCAGCCAGTCACAAGCTGTACTAGGTGTCAGCCAGTAACACACTGTACTAGGTGTCAGCCAGTAACACACTGTACTAGGTGTCAGCCAGTAACACACTGTACTAGGTGTCAGCCAGTCACACACTATTTTCACTTGCCTTATTCGGCAAGAAGGCCGTTGCTATTTAAGCCAAAATCGCAAGATTTACCTATTCGGCACGACATACACACATACAAGCTATGTCTCGACCCCTGCAACCACAAATAGGTAAGTACACACACACACACACACACACACACACACACACACACACACACACACACACACACACACACACACACACACACACACACACACACACACACATATATATATATATATATATATATATATATATATATATATATATATATACAAGAAAGAGGTAAAAATACTGAAGTCAAGTCAATTTGTACAAGCTAATGAGAGAGACCTGAGAATTATGTCAGAGGATCTCACATGTAAGGAGCACAATAATGTTGTTATCTCATCCACGACGAAAATTATAGGTTGGATAATGAGAACTTTCAAAACAAATGATGCCCAGCCAATGATGATATTCTTCAAGTTATTAATCCTTTTTCTTTTGGAATATTACTGTATACTAACAGCCGCCTTCAAGGCAGGTCGAATTGTATAGCTAAAAACTGTACTGAGAACCTTCACACCTAAATTACTGGGAGTGCTTGAATTCCCTCGAACTGTATTCTTTAGAATGTAGGTAAGAAAGATGCAGCATAACTTACACCTGAAGATTCTGGAGGAATTGGTCCCAGTGTTTCACACAGAAATAATTGTTAGGAAAGCAAGAGACGGCTTGGAAAAAGAGGTCCATTGTAAAGCGAGGATGTGATGAATACTTGGAGCAAGAATTCATTAAGTGTAAAGGGACCACGACGCTTCAACGTTCTCTCATCGTACATATGGTAAATATTACGGACTGTCCTTCTCGCTGTCTTCAAGATGAAACTCGTTAAGTTCCTCAAGACAGTGCATGCGTCGGACATTGGATGGCTGACATCAACAGTTTGATCGATCAGGTAAGCTGGCAGGAGACTAGATCTGGCACCGGGTCTCGGGGTGGGGGACCCCTCCCCCCCTCCCAGGAAGCAACTCAAGTTACTCAACCTCAACAGTAGGCCAGAAAGCAGTGCAGGTTGTGAGTACGACCTGCCTAGCAGGAGATACCAACACTAATCTCGCTTCTCGCCCCAACTCGAGCTTTTTAGAGGAAGACCCTTAATGGTCCGGGAGGGACTATTATGAGACTTCAAAATGGTCCCTACAGGACCATTATGAAGTCCCAAGTGAGTGAGAAAGGGGATAAGACCAGAAAACAGACCGTGGTCTTGTTTACTCCCTCATAGTCAGGCTAATTACTTTACACACCCCAGAGTAAGAGAGAGTGAGAAAATCTCTCACATTGGTGTCGAGGTGACCAAGAGTGATACTGGAGCCTTCACCTAGCGCCTAGTTAATCTCCTTCACCTGTTAGGTGACTGTGCGGTTGTTCCCTTCACCTGCCCAGGTGACTGACAAGCGTGAAGAGAATATGAATTAATCTGACCATAAATCACCAATTTTAAACTGAACTCTGGCAACTCTCCCGATTACTTAAGGAACTATGGCAACAGTGAATATTACTGAGGAATTATGACAACAGTGAGAATTATTGACTGAATTATGGAAGGAGCGTGAATTATAAAGACTGATTATTATATAAATTAGGCTTTCTCAATTTAAATACAAGGGAACAGGTGCGGGACTGTACCATCGTGGTATAAAGGAACAGGTGTGGTACTGTACCTTCGTGGTATAAAGGAACAAGTGCGGGACTTTACCATCGTGGTATAAAGGAACAAGTGCGGGCCTGTACCATCGTGGTATAAAGGAACAGGTGTGGTACTGTACCTTCGTGGTATAAAGGAACAAGTGCGAAACTGTACCATCGTGGTATAAAGGAACAAGTGGGGCTGACCATCGTGGTATAAAGGAACAAGTGCGAAACGAAACCCTCGGTATAAAAAAACAATGCGGCTGTCCCATCGGGGGTATAAAGAACAGGTGGGGTACTGTACCTTCGGAAAGGGAAAAAAGGGGGGGACTGAACGTGGGGTATAAAGGAACAAGTGCGGGACTGACCATGGGCAG
>NC_069448.1:659502-684502 GCF_026875155.1 Cherax quadricarinatus
TTTGGTTAACCCGTTAGTCCCCCTCTGGTATACACCTGTTAGCTTTGGGGCACCCCTTTTTTTTCACAAGAAAAACCACACCAACGCCATTCTTGCATTGCTACACGGAGTGCTTCTGTTGCTGGTTCTGCTGCTGTGGTACTGGACGACCCGGGTTGGTTTTGGGTTCTGTTGCGCTGGGCTTTTGCTCCTGGTTTTGGGTGCTGTTGTTGCTGCTGCTACTGGTGGTGGTGCTGCTGTGCTGGTTCTGTTTTTGGGTTGGTACGTTGCTTTTGCTGTTTGTTGCATTCTGGGTTATTGCTACTGGTGCTATGCTGGGGGTTGGTTTTTTTGTTGTTGTGCTTTTGCGGGGGTTTGCTGTTGCTTTGTGCTCTGGTATTGCTTATGCTGTGTTATGCTGCTGCGCTGGGGTAAGGTACTGATGCTGGTTTTTGGTTTGTTACTGATTTTGGGGTTTTGCTGCGGGTGCGTTGCTGCTGCTTTTTACTAGGCTGGTTTTTGTTGCTACTGGTGCTGGCGGGTGTTGGTGCTTTTGCTGTGCGTTTTTGATTTGTTACTGCTGCTGCGGGCTGCTGTTGCTGGGTCTGTTACGGCCCCTGCTGCCGGGTTTGCTACTGCGCTACTGCTGCTACGCGCTACTGCGCTTGGCGCGCCGTAAAAGCACGGGCGCAAATCAGAGTGCGCACAAGAAGCGCAGTGAGGCGTGTGGGGGATTTTCCCTCCGTGTTGTTCATCTCTCGCTTTTAAAACCCAGGCCGCCCCTGCCTCCTTTTTGCCCGACAACACTCACTGCCTCCGCCCCTCCTCATGTTTAAAATTCACTGATTTTACTAAAAATTGTCTAAAAGCGGTTTTTGACCCTGCCTTTCTCTCTCTCTCTCTCCCCCTTCTCTTTTCTCCTCCCCTTTCTCCTCTCTCTCTCTCTTTTCCCCTTTTCTCTCCCCCTCTCTCTCCTCTCTTCTCTTCCTCTCTTTTCCCCCTTACATGTTAATTCTGCGGAGGGAAGGTTAACAACGAGAAAAATTTGTCTTAGTAATAAAACAATTTTTAAAACATAAAAATCCCTTTTTTTTTCGTATTAAGAAAAAAAAGAAATTCTCTTTTTTAGCCACCGTAAAAAATAATAATATTCTCTTCGTTTTAAAAGCAAAAATCTTATATTTTAAATTAATAATGTCATAAATCTTTTATTTACGTAATAATAAATAGATAAGCTTTTGTTTAAGATTTTTTTTTTGCGTGGTCTTTGTTTAGCATGGAATCCGTACATAGTTTTAAGACCAGGTATGATAGATCTCACACTCTAGAGGCGGGGACAGGAGCTGAGACTCAACGACTCCGCCCTTGTGAAGGACCTTGATAAGGTTTACTAAATCAGTGTCACTTGATGATGACCCCAGGCCACTTCTTGACTCAGTGTAAATGACCCCAGGTCACACCTGCTTAATGACCTGCAGAGGTACTTCTTAATTACCCAGGTGTGACACGTGTCTTGAATCCTCGCCTCTTCAAATTTCACACCTGTCCTCCAGTCCCCACTACCTGTCTCACCTGAGAGCCTACTCACCCACCTGTTCCACCTGTTCTACGCAGTTCAGCGTATGCACCACAGCCCGGCTGATCGGGAACTGACTTCAGGAACTTTACAAGTTTCGTCTTGAAGACAATCGAGGTTCTGTTGTTAAATTCCCTTAGGTATGAAGAGTCTTGGTCCCATTACACTTAGTTTACAAGTTACGGTACAGAATATATCACTGACGGCGTTTTGTAGAGCCACAACAAATGACGTCACCATAACAAACATCAACATGACTGGAGACAGAGGTAGGGGGAACTGTACCAAGGTTCAACATGACTGGAGACAGAGGTAGGGGGAACTGTACCAAGGTTCAACATGACTGGAGACAGAGGTAGGGGGAACTGTACCAAGGTTCAACATGACTGGAGACAGAGGTAGGGGGAACTGTACCAAGGTTCAACATGACTGGAGACAGAGGTAGGGGGAACTGTACCGGAGTTTAAAGCAAAACATCTCGTAGCATGATGCCTCCAGCCTCCACCATGAATGCTGCAGACATGAGCTTGTCCTGACTGGAGAAATGAAGAACGTCTGGCGACCATCACAAGGCAATAAGATCCCAGAATAACTTCACACAAGAACGGAATTTAGCAACCCTCCAACAAACAAAATACTCGTCCTGGAGACCCTGTTATAACCTCCAACAAACAAGATGAGGTTGACCAAACCACTAAGAAAATGTCTCTTGAGGCACAAATCACAAATGCAATTCGAGGATCTCAACGGTAAACAAACAAACAGCTGTCAAGCAAACAGATATAATGGAACGGCAACTTAGTGACTCTGTTGTCATTAAGATCTCTGTCTTTCCGTCGAAAGAGCCAGGTGGTAAGAGAGGCAGGTGGTAAGAGAGCCAGGTGGTAAGAGAGCCAGGTGGTAAGAGAGCCAGGTGGTTAGAGTGTCAGATAGCTAGAATCCAGGTGGTTAGAATACCAGGTGGTTAGAGTGCCAGGTGGTTAGAATCCAGGTGGTTGGAATACCAAGTGGTTAGAGTGTCAGGTGATTAGAGTGCCAGGTGGTTAGAGTGCCAGGTGGTTAGAGTGCCAGGTGGTTAGAATCCAAGCGGTTAGAATACCAGGTGGTTAGAGTGCCAGGTGGTTAGAATACCAGGTGGTTGGAATACCAGGTGGTTAGAGTGCAATGTGGTTAGAATACCAGGTGGTTAGAGTGCCAGGTGGTTAAAATCAAGGTGGTTGGAATGCCAAGTGGTTAGAATGCAATGTGGTTAGAATACCAGGTGGTTAGAGTGCCAGGTGGTTAGAATCCAGGTGGTTGGAATACCAGGTGGTTAGAGTACCAGGTGGTTAGAGTGCCAGGTGGTTAGAATCCAGGTGGTTAGAATACCAGGTGGTTAGAGTGCCAGGTCGTTAGTGCCAGGTGGTAAGAGAGCCAGGCACTCCTAGCTCACCTAGCAGACACTTATAGCTCACCTAGCAGACACTTATAGCTCACCTACCAGACACTTATAGCTCACCTACCAGATACTTATAGCTCACCCACCAGACACTTATAGCTCACCTAGCAGGCACTCCTAGCTCACCTAGCAGGCACTATATACACACCGCAAAAGACCGTAACGAGTTTCTTACACTTACTAGTATACTTCCCAGTCAATCATCCACACAGTTAACTATTGTTCCATTTATAAACACTAATCATATACCTTTTAAAATATCTGTGTACATTTCTAACTAATTTTTTCGCATACGAATTAATTTCCAACTTTTCCCTGTAAATAATTTTCACGAGTATCCGTGTACTATGTAACCTGTTATGGTATTATCCTGTGCAGTATACAAATTTGAATCCATATTATCCTGTTTATATTTATGATTTTGTTTATATAGATTATCCTCAGTAAGTCATCTTAAGTGCATTTCTCAACACCAGTACTCCAGTGGAATGATGGGGTTAGATAACGGCCACGTTTATAATCAAAGTTTCTGCTGTTAATTGGTCAACTATGAGACTTGCCGCTGAGTGTCTGGGCAGACACTCGGTGATGAAGGATCCTACACTCAGCAGTCATCAGTATGTCCAGTCATTTCGACCAGAACGCTTTTAGAGTATGTAGATGGTGTTCCCTCTTAGCGAAGCTTCAGAGGAATTCTGCGGTAGGTGGTGCGAGAGGTAGTGCAAGAGGCGGTGCAAGAGGCAGTGCAAGAGGCGGTGCGAGAGGTAGTGTAACAGGGAATGTGATAGACAGTGTGATAAGCAGTTTAATAGGCAGCGCAAGAGGCAGAGTAAGAGGCAGTGCAAAAGGCCCCTCACAATTTGTGTCACTGTCCCACACCTAACACTAGCACACTGCTCGCTCTACTCTCCCTCCCTCCCTCTCCGGGCTCACGTGTGTGTGATTCTTAACAATTCACTGCGTGTGAGAAATGTTGCGAATAGAGGTACCTAAATATATTGCATTTCTGTCTCTTTTTATGGTCTGACATGAGGGAGAGAGGAAGGGTAAAGAGAGGGGAGGTAAGAAAGGGAAAGGGGGTGAAAAGGGGTAAGAGACAAAACGATATGGCAAAAAAAATGAGGAAACAGGAAGAAAGAGGAAAGGGAAGGAGATGGAGAGAGGAAAGGGAAGGAGAGAGAGATGGGGAGAAGAAAGAAAGAGGGGGGAAAGGGATGGGAAGGGAGGGGAAAGGGAGAGGAAGGGGTAGTCCCCGTGCTCACCTGTCCAAACGCGAGGCTGAGGCCCGTGGCGGCGCCCACCTGCCTTGCCTCACCTGTCTGACTCTCTCAGGCGAAGAGCATCCTTGTTTCTCCACGCTACGTGCACCCTCCTTCCTTCCTTACCTCCCCTCACACACACACAACACACACACACACACACACACACACACAACAACGATTAAGAGCCCCAGGATCAAGGTGACACAGGTGGAAGCTGGAGATACAGAGGAACCTTAGTGATGTAAGGAAGTACAGGGTGTTTCAAAAACATGGACTGCTTTAAAAATGGGTAAATCATTTTGAAATACCCTGTATTTCTTTAGTCTCAGGAAGGTTGTAAAGTGGAATGACTTGGATGAGGCAGCGGTGGAGGGGGACTCAATACACCGCTTCAAGAGTGGATATGATACGGCCCGAGAGACCAAAGTTAGTGATGCTGATCACAGTGGTCTAGGAGGTGGAGCCAGGAGCTGTCTCGACTCCTGTAAACACAACTCGGTCAGTATTAGTTCTCCAAGAAACTGGAGCTACCGTTGTGTCTTTCTTGGGATAAAACTCGATTATCTCTGCTTCCTACAGGCGCTGTATGACCACTACGGGTTTAGCGCTTCCCCGAGGTCGTACTGCAGGAATAATCTGAACTAAGTTTGACGCTGAGCCACTGTGTGTGTGTGTTGTGTGTACTCACCTAGTTGTACTCGCCATGTTGTGGTTGCAAGGGTCTAGTCACAGCTCCTGGCCCCGCCTCTTCACTGGCCGCTATTAGGTCACTCTTCCTGCTCCTTGACCTTTATCATACCTCTTCTGAAAGCTATGTATGGATCCTGCCTCCACTACGTCACAACTCTGTGGCTGGAGAAATACTTCCTAACATCCCTATTATTCATCTGAGTCTTCAACTTCCAACTTTGTCCCCTTGTTGCTGTGTCCAGTCTCTGGAACATCCTGTCTCTGTCCACCTTGTCAGTTCCTCTCAGTATTATATATGAAGTTATCATATCCCCCCTATCTCTCCTGTCCTCCAGTGTTGTCAAGTCGATTTCCTTATGCTCTCCTCGTAGGACGTGCCTCCTAGCTCTGGGACTAGTCTTGTTGCAAACCTTTGCAATTTCTCTAATTTCCGTACGTGCTTGGCTTGGTGTGAGTTCCAAACTGGTGCCGCATACTCCAATATAGGCCTGACATACACAGTGTACAGGGTCCTGAACGATTCCTTATTGAGATGTCGGAATGCTATTTTTAGGTTTGCTAGGCGCCCATAGGCTGCAGCAGTTATTTGGTTAATGTGCGCCTCAAGAGAAGTGCTCGGTGTTATACTCACCCCAAGATCCTTTTCCATGAGTGAGTCTCTGGCCCCCTAGACTGTACTCCGTCTTCTCCATGACTTTACATACAATACATGACAGTGACACTGGTCTGTAGTTTACTGCTTCGTGTCTGTCTCCTTTTTAAAAATTGGGACTACATTTGCTGTCTTCCAAACGTGAGGTAGTCGCCCTGTTTCGATAGATGTGTTGAAGATTGTTGTTAGTGGTACACATAGCGCCTCTGCTCCCTCTCTCAGGACCCATGGAGAGATGTTATTCCGTCCCATCGCTCACTCAGAAGCCTCTTCACTTCTTCCTCGGTTATATGTATTTTGTCAAACAGTTGATGATGTACCCCACCTCTTCGTCTTTCTGGAATCCCTTCTGTCTCCTCTGTGAACACTTCTTTGAATCTCGTGTTGAGCTCCTCACATACTTCACGATCATTTCTCCCCTCCTTCCTTCCTCAGTCTGATTACCTTTTCCTTGACTGTTGTTTTCCTCCTGAAGTGGCTGAACAACAGCTTCGAATCAGATATGGCTTTCGCTGCTATGTTATTTTCGTATTGTCGTTTTGCCCCCCCCCCCCCTCCTTCTTACCTGCGCATATTCACTTCTGGCTCCGCGACTGCTTTCCTTATTCTCCTGGGTCCTTTGGTTTCAATACTTCTTCCATTCTCTAGCACACTTGTCTTTTGCCTCTGTACACCTTTCTGTTATTTCTGTTATTTCTGTTACCCTTGGGTACAAACCTCTCCTCAGCTTCCTTGCATATTGTTGTCACATATTCCATCATCTCATTACTGACTTCCCTGCCAGTTCTCTGTCCCACTGAACCTCGTGCAGGAAATTCTTCATGCCTGTGTAGTTCCCTCTCTTGTAGTTTGGCTTCATTCGTCCTACCCTTCCTGCTCCCCTCTCCACTTGTAACTCTATGTATTCGAAGCTGATCACTGGCCCCGAGAGGCCTTTCATACGTGATGTCCTCAATATTTTCACTACTCAAGGTGAATAATAGGTCCAGTCTTGCTGGCTCACCATCTCCACTCTTTCTGGTAGTGTCCTTCACGTGTTGGTACATGTATGTGTATGTGTATGTGTATGTGTATGTGTGTGTGTGTGTGTGTGTGTGTGTATGTGTATGTGTATGTGTGTGTGTTTGTGTGTGTGTGTGTATGTGTATGTGTATGTGTATGTGTGTGTGTGTGTGTGTATGTGTATGTGTATGTGTGTGTGTTGTGTGTGTGTGTGTGGTGTGTATGTGTATGTGTATGTGTGTGTGTTTGTGTGTGTGTGTGTATGTGTTATGTGTATGTGTGTGTGTGTGTATGTGTATGTGTATGTGTGTGTGTTTGTGTGTGTGTGTGTATGTGTATGTGTATGTGTATGTGTGTGTGTGTGTATGTGTGTGGTGTGTGCGTGTGTGTGTGAGTGTGGTGTTGCAGGGTACCTTCACTACGACACAAGTTGCTCAACACTTCCTCTCATCAATAAACAACAATGTTGAAAAACAAGAAATAAAATGAAAAATACTTAAACTTATTCATCTCAGTTTCAACCAACTTGAATTTTGAGAATAAAAAAAATGGTGTGAGCCTATAGATGTATCAGGGAATAAGGGAAGAATATGTGTTGTATCAGGGTATGAGGGGAAACGATGGGTTATATCAGGGTATGAGGTAGGAAGGTAGGTAGGGAGAGAGGGAGGAGGGGAAAGAAGGAGGCAGGCAGAGAGGGAGAGAGTGACTGAGGGAGGAGGTAGAGAGGGAGCGAGAGAGGAAGAGTAGGAGGGAGAGAAGGATGGAGGTAGGATGGAGGTAGGTAGGAGTAGGTAGGGAGGTAGGGAAGGAGGTAGATATGGAGGGAGGGAGGGAGGTAAGTAGGGAGGTTGGTTTGGACGGAGGGAGGTAGGTAGGAAGGGAGGTATTTAGATAGGTAAGGAGGTAAATATGGAGGTAGGTAGGTAGGAAAGGAGGTAGATATGGAGGAGGGAGGAAGGTAAGTAGGTAGGGAGAGAGGTAAGTAGGTAGGGAGGTTGGTAAGGAGGGAGGAGGGTAGGTAAGGAAGGAGGGAGGAGGTAAGGAGGTCGCTAGTTCAGAGGGAAGAGGGGAGGGAGGGAGGGAGGAAGGGTGGTAGAGTTACGTAGGTAGGTAGGTAGATAGGGAGGTAGATAGGGAGGTAGGGAGGGAGGTAGGGAGGGAGGGATAGTAGGGTACTGAGGGAAGGATGGATCGATCACCTCGTCTGTGGAAATCGTTGTATTTTGCTAGACTCTCTCACTCAGGCCATCAGATGGTGTAGAGCCCAGTGTGACCTCTGTGTGCTTCCATCCCAGTACCCTAGCCCAGTGCACCAGGTCAGTAACCCACGTCAGTGCCCTAGATAGGTGCCCGAGGTCAGTGCTTGCTGAGTGTCTGGGAAACACACTTGACGGATTCTTCAGTCCCACGTCTTCACACTTGGTCAGCAGTGAGTGACCTGAGCCACCACCTGCCTTCATGCTAGGAGCAGGAGCAGGAGAGGGAGTGGGAGGAACAGAAGGAGGAAGAAGAGGAGGAGGACGGGGAAGAGGAAGAGGAAAAGACAATAGAGAAAGAAGAATAAGAGGAATAGAATCACTTGGAATAAAGGAGGAGCTAGAAGAAAAATGAATTTAATATACCAGTGTGATTAGGAAATAATGTTCCCGACGTGTTGTGGTAAACACTAACGCAACATTCCTGGAGGCACTCGTCAGTCTACCATCAGGACACCAACATCAGCCTCTTGTCGCACCAGTGACACAGGACTCCAGTTATGCAGGTTTTATTCCCCTTTTATTGGCCCCAAAGCTGTACAGTGTTTAGATTAATGTCAGAAGAATATTACGCACCTTAGAGACGGTTGAGCATCAACCAAAACACCAGTATCAACCACAACACCAGTATCAACCACAACACCAGTATCAACCACAACACCAGTGAGTAACAACCACAACACTAGTATCAACCACAACACCAGTATCAACCACAACACCAGTATCAACCACAACACCAGTATCAACCACAACACCAGTATCAACCACAACACCAGTATCAACCACAAACACCAGTGACAACCACAACACCAGTATCAACCACAACACCAGTATCAACCACAACACCAGTGAGTAACAACCACAACACTAGTATCAACCACAACACCAGTATCAACCACAACACCAGTATCAACCACAACACCAGTATCAACCACAACACCAGTATCAACCACAACACCAGTATCAACCACAACACCAGTGTCAACCACAACACCAGTATCAACCACAACACCAGTATCAACCACAACACCAGTATCAACCACAAGACCAGTATCAACCACAACACCAGTATCAACCACAACACCAGTATCAACCACAACACCAGTATCAACCACAACACCAGTATCAACCACAACACCAGTATCAACCACAACACCAGTGAGTATCAACCACAACACTAGTATCAACCAAAACACCAGTGAGTATCAACCACAACACCAGTATTAACCACAACACCAGTATCAACCACAACACCAGTGAGTATCAACCACAACACCAGTATCAACCACAACACCAGTATCAACCACAACAACCAGTATCAACCACAACACCAGTATCAACCACAACACCAGTATCAACCACAACACCAGTATCAACCCACAACACCAGTATCAACCACAACACCAGTATCAACCACAACACCAGTATCAACCACAACACTAGTATCAACCACAACACCAGTAAATTTAACCACAACACCAGTATCAACCACAACACCAGTATCAACCACAACACCAGTATCAACCACAACACCAGTATCAACCACAACACCAGTATCAACCACAACACCAGTATCAACCACAACACCAGTATCAACCACAACACCATATCAACCACAACACCAGTATCAACCACAACACCAGTATCAACCACAACACCAGTATCAACCACAACACCAGTATCAACCACAACACCAGTATCAACCACAACAACAATAAGTATCCATCAGCATCTCGTCTGGGGCAATATATAATATTTTTACTCAGTAATCACCAAACCGCTGCGGACGCTGCTGTAGCAACTACGGACAAGATAACAGGAAGAGGCTGCTGGAAATCGTGCTGATAAAAGATAAATACTGCTCTCTGTTATCATGACTTTATTATCATGCAGGAAAGTGTACTTATCTAACCAGTTCCTCCACAGCATAAGGAAGGCTAGATATAGCGAAGCCTAGATATAGCGAAGCCTAGAAATAGAGATGCCAAGACATAGGGAAACTAAGACATAGAGAAACCAAGACATAGGGAAGCCAAGATATAGGAAAGCCTAGACATAGAGAAGCCATAACATAGGGAAGCGTAAATATAAGGAAGTCAAGACATAGGGAAGCCAAGACAGAGGGAAGGTTAGACATAAGGAAGCCTAGATACAGGGAAGCCTAGATATAGGCTGATATATACGTAAGCTGGTTACCGCCTAGTGTCATGTACCGTAGGTACGAGCAAGACGCAGGTACATCTGTGTACCTGCCTACACTCACCAGTGTTCCTGGGGCCACCTGTGTACCCCTGGGCCACCAGTTTACCCCGGGGCCACCAATGTACCCCAGGGCCACCAATGTACCCCAGGGCCACCAATGTACCCCTGGGCTACCTGTGCACCCCGGGGCCCACCTGTGCACTCAGCCACACGCACACCTGGTAGGTACACCTGCTTGCTACGCCTGATCGGTAGTCTAAACCACAGAAGCTGACTCCGTTGACACGCATCTTAGCACACGGAGATGATGTCTCTTGCTTCTTAGACTTCTTCTTTAGTTTTCTTCTTCTTCTTCATCTTCTTGGTCCTGACAGGTTGTGGGTACACTCGCAATGTGCTGCTACACTGGACGATAACTGGTGTATAACGTAAACAAAAGTTGCTCTTTGTCCTCTCTAATTGCATCAAAGAGATAGTGTCAGCCTGAGCTGAGAGACTTCAGTAGTGTGAGCCTGAGCTGAGAGACTTCAGTAGTGTCAGCCTGAGCTGAGAGACTTCAGTAGTGTCAGCCTGAGCTGAGAGACTTCAGTAGTGTCAGCCTGAGCTGAGAGATTTCAGTAGTGTCAGCCTGAGCTGGGAGACTTCAGGAGTGTCAGCCTGAGCTGAGAGACTTCAGTAGTGTCAGCCTGAGCTGAGAGACTTCAGTAGTGTCAGCCTGAGCTGGGAGACTTCAGTAGTGTGAGCCTGAGCTGAGAGACTTCAGTAGTGTGAGCCTGAGCTGAGAGACTTCAGTAGTGTCAGCCTGAGCTGAGAGACTTCAGTAGTGTCAGCCTGAGCTGAGAGACTTCAGTAGTGTCAGCCTGAGCTGAGAGACTTCAGTAGTGTCAGCCTGAGCTGAGAGACTTCAGTAGTGTCAGCCTGAGCTGAGAGACTTCAGTAGTGTCAGCCTGAGCTGGGAGACTTCAGTAGTGTCAGCCTGAGCTGGGAGACTTCAGTAATGTCAGCCTGAGCTGGGAGACTTCAGTAGTGTCAGCCTGAGCAGGGAGACTTCAGTAGTGTCAGCCTGAGCTGGGAGACTTCAGTAATGTCAGCCTGAGCTGGGAGACTTCAGTAGTGTCAGCCTGAGCTGGGAGACTTCAGCAATGTCAGCCTAGCTGGAGACTTCAGTAGTGTCAGCCTGAGCTGAGAGACTTCAGTAGTGTCAGCCTGAACTGGGAGACTTCAGTAGTGTCAACCTGAGCTGGGAGACTTCAGTAGTGTCAGCCTGAGCTGGGAGACTTCAGCAATGTCAGCCTGAGCTGGGAGACTTCAGTAGTGTCAGCCTGAGCTGGGAGACTTCAGTAGTGTCAGCCTGAGCTGAGAGACTTCAGTAGTGTCAGCCTGAGCTGGGAGACTTCAGTAGTGTCAGCCTGAGCTGGGAGACTTCAGTAGTGTCAACCTGAGCTGGGAGACTTCAGTAGTGTCAGCCTGAGCTGGGAGACTTCAGTAGTGTCAGCCTGAGCTGGGAGACTTCAGTAGTGTCAGCCTGAGCTGGGAGACTTCAGTAGTGTCAGCCTGAGCTGAGAGACTTCAGTAGTGTCAAGCCTGAGCTGGGAACTTCAGTAGTGTCAGCCTGAGCTGGGAGACTTCAATAGTGTCAGCCTGAGCTGGGAGACTTCAGTAATGTCAGCCTGAGCTGAGAGACTTCAGTAATGTCAGCCTGAGCTGGGAGACTTCAGTAATGTCAGCCTGAGCTGGAAGACTTCCGTAATGTCAGCCTGAGCTGAGAGACTTCAGTAATGTCAGCCTGAGCTGAGAGACTTCAGTAATGTCAGCCTGAGCTGGGAGACTTCAGTAATGTCAGCCTGAGCTGGGAGACTTCAGTAATGTCAGCCTGAGCTGGGAGACTTCAGTAGTGTCAGCCTGAGCTGGGAGACTTCAGTAATGTCAGCCTAGCATTCCACTATGGGTTGAGTAACTACAAAAGATTGAAAGCTTCACGTCATGTCGACTGACTCCTCCCAGGGGAACAGACATGACTGATTCATCATCAGATCGACAGACTTGGTTGACAGTCAGTCCTGACAGTCAGTCCTGACAGTCAGTCCTGACAGTCAGTCCTGACAGTCTATCTTGCCATCGACCTCTTAACTTTATGTTCAGTCAGCGCCTTGGATCAACCCCTCTCTCTCATACTACTACTACTACTACTACTACTAATAATAATAATAATAATAATAATAATAATAATAATAATAACAACAGTAATAACAATTATAATAATAATTATGCTATAATATATTATTATTATATATTATTATTATTATTATTATTATTATTATTATTATTATTATTATTATTATTATTATTATTATTATTATTATTATTATTAGTATTAGTATTAGTATTATTATTATTATATAATATAATAATTATTTCAGTCTGTAGTGGAAGGAAGGCGGGGTAGGGGTCGGCCTAGGAAAGGTTGGAGGGAGGGGGTAAAGGAGGTTTTGTGTGCGAGGGGCTTGGACTTCCAGCAGGCATGCGTGAGCGTGTTTGATAGGAGTGAATGGAGACAAATGGTTTTTTAATACTTGACGTGCTGTTGGAGTGTGAGCAAAGTAACATTTATGAAGGGGTTCAGGGAAACCGGCAGGCCGGACTTGAGTCCTGGAGATGGGAAGTACAGTGCCTGCACTCTGAAGGAGGGGTGTTAATGTTGCAGTTTAAAAACTGTAGTGTAAAGCACCCTTCTGGCAAGACAGTGATGGAGTGAATGATGGTGAAAGTTTTTCTTTTTCGGGCCACCCTGCCTTGGTGGGAATCGGCCAGTGTGATAATAAAAAAAATAATTATTTCTACAAGTACATGCAACATATGGAAATCTTTATTAAGGAAACGTTTCGCCACACAGTGACTTCATCAGTCCAATACAAAGGAGGAAGGTGTAAGGAGAGGGAGGAATTTGAGGTAATCAGTCCCTCAGCCTGGAGTCGATGTGTTCAGTCCATCCTCAAACTCCTCCTCTCCTTACATCCTTTTGATTTGTATCGGACTGATGAAGTCAGTGTGTGACGATACGTTTCCTTACTAAAAATTCCCGTATGTTGTATAAGTGTCTCAATCCTCAACTTGTCGGGTTTTCTTAAACCAATTATCACATACAAAATACTTATACAAGGTATACAGACCATAGCTGACATCAATAACATACTACTATATACAAAGCCGCTTGTTATGCTGAGCATTTCGGGGAAATTAAGTTAATTTTGTCCCAGGATGCGACCCACACCAGTCGACTAACACCCAGGTACCTAATTTACTGATTGGTGAACAGGGACAGAAGGTTTCTTATGGAAACGTCCTGATATTTCCATCCGTACCGGGGATCGACCCCCGGCCCTCAGTGTGTGAGGGGAGTGCGCTAGCGACCGGGCTACGGGACACATTACAGAAATTGACAACTTCTTTCTATAACTCTATTAGCATCTTAATGACCCTCAGAAATTTAAGTATTTCAGAGAAAATATTGTCTTATTAAGTCATCTTTAAGATGCTTAGTCGTCTTCCTTAACCATCTTTACGCAGTCTAGTCGTTATCTCCGTTATCTTTATGATCTTAGTCGTTCTGGTTAGTCATCTTTAAGCTGTTAGTCATCTTACTCTTTTTTAATCTGTTTAATCGTCTTTCTTAGTCATTTTTCAACTGTTTATTTATCTTGGTAAGTTATCTTTAAGGTGTTTAGTCTTACCTGTCTTCTTAACAAGTGAAGGTGAAAGTGGAATTATATTTCAATATTATTTTCCTATTCTGAAGAAGAAAGAGAGAGAGAGAGTGAGAGAGAGAGAGAGAGAGAGAGAGAGAGAGGAGAAGAGACGAGAGAGAGAGGAGAGAGAGAAGAAGAAAGAAGCAGAGAGAGAGAGAGAAGACCACGAAGACGAGAAGAGGAGAGAGAGACGGAGAGCAGACAGAAGACAGACGAGACAGACGGACAAGAACAGACAGACAGACAGACAGACAGACACGACAGACAGACGAGAGAGAGGAGAGAGAGATAGAGAGAGAGAGAGAGGGAGAGAGAGAGAGAGAGAGAGAGAGAGAGAGACAGACAGACAGGACAGACAGACAGACAGACAGAGAAGAGAGAGAGAGAGAGAGAGAGTGAGAGAAGAAGAAGAAGAAGAGAAGAGAGAGAATGAGAGAGAGAAGGAGAGAGAGAGAGAGAGACAGCCCAGACAGCCAGACAGACAGAGAGAGAAGAGAGAGGGGAAGAGAGAGAAGAGAGAGAGAGAGAGACGGGACAGCCCGGCCCCAGAGAGAGAAGAGAGGAGAGAGAGAGGAGGAAGAAGACAGACAGCAGACAGACAGCGGGAACAAGGAGGGGAGGGGAGAGAGAGAGAGAGAGGGGAGAGAGAGAGAGAGAGAGAGAGAAGAGAGAGACAGCCCAGACAGACAAAAAGACAGACGACGGGACAAAACAGACGGCCAGACAGACATGAGGGGGAGAGAGAAGAGAGAAAAGGAACAGAAGAAAACAGACAGAAAACCGCCCGGGACAGAAAAGAGAGAGGGGAAAACAAAAGAAGACAGCAGACAGACAGACAGACCGACAAGAGAGGGGGAGGGGGAAAGAGAGAGGGGAGAGAGAGACAGACAGACGGGACAAAACAGACAGCCCGACAGACCAAAACCGCGGGAGGGGAGAGGAGAGAGAGAGAGAGAGAGAGAGAAGAGAGAAGACGGGACAGACAGACGGGACCGACAGAGAGAAAAGAGAGAGAGAGAGGGGAAAAGAGAGAGAGAGAGACAGACAGACAGACAGAAAAACGAGATCTTTCCCCGTTTTTTTTATAAATTGAAAAATTGTAATTTTTTAATAAGCAAGCATTGAACGTGGGTAGTTTTTGGGGCCCAAGGGTATTTTTTTGCCGAAAAAGGGAAAAACAATATTTGTGCTTTCCCAAAAAAAAATTTCGCAAAAATAAATTCTAAAACTTAACGAAAAAAAAATATATTTCATTGTGTTTGTTTTATTATTAAATTACTGAAATTTTAAAAATAATTTGGGTTGGAAAAATTTTTCTAAGGTTCTTTTGGTCGAATTTTTAAAATTTGTCCCTTAACTTTAAAAAAATATATATATATAAATATATATATATATATGTATAAATATAAATAAATATATTTTATATAAAAATTATATATATTATATATATATATATATATATATAAAAATATATAATATTTAAAAAATATATAAAAAATATTTATATGATATTATAAAAAATATAAAAACCCACACACATATATCTTTTTCCGGACTAGGACTGCCCCCCATCATTTTGCCTCAAGATAACTTCTCTCCTTTTCCTCACCGCTGTCGGCATCTCTAAGACCCCTAGGCGCGGGTTGGGTGGCCGGGGTGATGCGGATAGTGATTGGGTGTCGTCATGGCAACTGCGCACCTCTCTTTTTTCCCCCTCACCCCTCGTAAATCTCGAGGGGGGGCTTTTCCCGCGATTGGTCCATCCCGGGGGCCGCGTTCTCACATTGAAAAAAAATGTTTCCCAAAGAAAAAATTTATACACTAAAAATGTTCTGAAAAATGAAAATTTGCCTAAAAAAATCCAACAATAACTTTGGGTTTGAATGAAAAATTTTGAAAAACGTGTTTTTTAATTTAAAGTTTAGGGCAAAGGAAGATTTTAATCTCATAAAAAAATGGCGGTCAGAAAAAAATGACAAAACCCGGGAGACCGGCCTGGGGGGGAACGGTTTTAAAATTATCTATTGCGATCAAAGATTTTTTGGTGTTGGGCACCCTGCATCCCAAACATAACCATCAGACCCTGCCTGGTTAGCACTCAATTCCTCCACTAGTTTTAAAAAAAATCCGCTTGTTTGCCCACTAGCTGGGGGGGATGTTTGTTTTGGGAAAATAGAGGAAGGGGGTAATATCAGGGCCAGAGTGGGGGAAAACCCTATCGGGGGCCGGATGGGGGTAGCTATCGGGGCCCCAGTGTAAAGGGTAACTACGGGGCCCAGAGTGAGGGTAGCTATCAGGGCCAGAGTGGGGAAAACTATCGGGGAAAGATTTGAGGGAAAAACTTCGGGGCCAGTTTTGAGGGAAACTATCAGGGCCATTTTTGAGGGTAACTATCGGGGGCCAGAGTGAGGGTAGCTATCGGGGCCCAGAGTGAGGGAAACTATCAGGGCCAGAGTGAGGGTGGGCTATCGGGGCCCAGAGTAAGGGAAAACAAACGGGGCCAGAGTGAGGGAAAAAAAAACGGGGGCCATTGTGAGGGTAACTATCAGGGCCAGTGTGAGGGTAACTATCAGGGCCAGAGTGAGGGTAACTATCAGGGCCAGAGTGAGGGTAACTATCAGGGCCAGAGTGAGGGTAGCTATAAAGGGCCGGGATTAAAGGTTTAACTATCAGGGCCAGAGTGGGGGTAACTACCCAGGGCCAGAGTGGGGGTGCTATAAAGGGCCAAGTGAGGGTAAAATATCAGGGCCAGAGTGAGGGTAACTATCAGGGCCAGAGTGAGGGTAACTATCAGGGCCAGAGTGAGGGTAACTATCAGGGCCAGAGTGAGGGTAACTATCAGGGCCAGAGTGAGGGTAACTATCAGGGCCAGAGTGAGGGTAACTAATCAGGGCGGGGAAGTGGGGTTTAAAACTATCAGGCCAGAGTGAGGGTAACTATCGGGGCCCGGGTGAGGGAACTATCGGGGCCCAGAGTGAGGGTAACTTCGGGCCAGATTTGAGGGAAACTATCGGGGCCCAGAGTGAGGGTAAACTATGGGGGCCAAGTGAGGGAAACCCTATCGGGGCCCAGAGTGAGGGAAAAACTATCAGGGCCAGAGTGAGGGTAACTTCAGGGCCAGAGTGGGGTAACTATCAGGGCCGGGCTGGGGTTTTAACTATCAGGGCCAAGTGGGGGTGTAACTATCGGGCCCCAGAGTAGGGAAACCTATCAGGGCCAGAAGTGGGGGTTAAACTATCGGGGCCGGAGTGAGGGGTAAAAAATCAGGGCCAAAATGGGGGTTTAATATCGGGGCCGGAGTGAGGGAAACTATCGGGCCAGAGTGAGGGAAAACTTCAGGGCCAAGTGAGGGTTTAACAAACGGGGCCAAAAGTGGGGTAACTATCAGGGCCAAGTGAGGGGGAACTATCGGGGCCAGAGTGGGGTTTAACAATCAGGGCCAGAGTGAGGGTAACTATGGGGCCAGAGTGGGGGTAGTATCAGGGCCCAAAAGTGGGGGAAATTATCGGGGCCCCGAGTGAGGGTTAACTTTTCGGGCCCGAGTGAGGGAAAACAAACGGGGCCCCAGAGGAGGGTAGCAATCAGGGCCCCGAGTGGGGAAACTATCGGGCCCCCAGAGTGGGGGTTTAAATTTCCAGGGCCGGTGAGATAACTATCAGGGCCAGAGTGAGGGTAATAAAATGGGGCCCAGAGTGGGGGTAGCTATCGGGGCCCCGGGAGGGGGGGGAAACCTATCAGGGCCAGAGGGGGGGAACAAATCGGGGCCCAAGTGGGGGTTTGTATCAGGGCCAATTGAGGGTAACTATCAGGCCAGAGTGGGGGTTAACTATCGGGGCCAGAGTGAGGGAAAACTATAGGGCCAGACGAGGGTTAACATCGGGGCCCCGATTTGAGGGTAACTATAAAGGGCCAGAGTGGGGTTTAAAATATCAGGGCCAGAGTGAGGGAAACCTTTTTCAGGGCCAGAGTGGGGTTTAAAACTTTTCAGGGCCAGGTGAGGGTAACTATCAGGGCCAAGTGGGGGTTTAGCTAAAAGGGCAGGTGAGGGTAACTATGGGGGGCCGGTGAGGGTAACAATCGGGGGCCAAGGAGGGAAAAAACCTTTTTTTAGGGGGCTAAGTGAGGGTAACTACGGGGCCCAGAGTGGGGGTTTAACTATCGGGGGCCAGGGGAGGGGGGTAACTATCAGGGCCAGAGGGGGGAAAGGGAAACCAGGGCCAAAATTTGAGGGAAAAAAAACAGGGCCAGAATGGGGAAACATCAGGGGCCAGAGTGAGGGTAACTATCAGGCCCCGAGTAGAGGGTAACTATCAGGGCCAGAGTGGGGGGGAAAAATATCAGGGCCGGGGAGTGAGGGTAAACTATCAGGGCCAGAGTGAGGGTAACAAACGGGGCCCAGAGTGGGGGTAACTATGGGGCCGGGAGTGGGGGAAACTATCAGGGCCAGAGTGAGGGTAACTTCAGGGCCAGGGGTTGAGGGTAACTATCGGGGGCCAGAGTGAGGGTAATATCGGGCCAGAGTGAGGGTAACTATCAGGGCCAGTGTGAGGGTAACTATCAGGGCCAGAGTGAGGGTAACTATCAGGGCCAGAGTGAGGGTAACTATCAGGGCCAGAGTGAGGGTAACTATCAGGGCCAGAGTGGGGGTAACTATAAAAGGGCCCGGAGTGAGGGAAACTATCGGGGGCCAGAGTGGGGGAAACCTATCGGGGGCCCAGTGTGAGGGTAACAATCAGGGCCTTGTGAGGGTAACATCGGGGCCAGAGTAGGGTAACTTCAGGGCCAGAGTGAGGGTAACAAATCGGGGCCCCAATTTGAGGGTAACTATCAGGGCCCAAGTGAGGGTAACTATCGGGGGCCAGTGTGAGGGAAACATCGGGGCCAAGTGAGGGTAACAATCGGGGCCCATTTGTGAGGTAACTATCAGGGCCAGAGTAAAGGGAAAACTATGGGGCCCAGTGTGAGGGTAATTCGGGGCCCAGAGTGGGGGAAAACTAAGGCCAGGTGGGGGAAAAACTTTTCACCCCCCCAGATTTGAGGGAAACATCGGGGCCAGAGTGGGGTTTAAATATCGGGGCCAAGTGGGGGGTAACTATCGGGGCCAAGTGAGGGAAAAACTATCAGGGCCAGTGTGAGGGTAAAACCCGGGCCCCAGTGTGAGGGTAACTATCGGGCCAGGGGAAAAGGGAAAACTATCAGGGCCAGTGTGAGAGAAACAAATCAGGGCCAGTGTGGGGGGAAAAACTACGGGGCCCAGTGGGGAGGGTAACTATCAGGGGCCAGAGGGGGGGAAAATCCCCCCAAAGGCCCAGAGTGGGGTAACAAATCAGGGCCAGTGTGGGGGTAACTATCAGGGCCAGGTGGGGGTTTAACTATCAGGGCCAGGTGGGGGTTTAATTTCCCGGGGCCAGGGGTGAGGGTAATATCAGGGCCAGAGTGGGGTTTAAAACTATCAGGGCCAGAGTGAGGGTAATTAAAGGGCCAGAGTGGGGGGAAACCTTTAGGGCCGAGTGGGGGTTTAAACTTTTCGGGGCCAGAGGAGGGTAACTATCAGGGCCAAAGTGGGGGAACTTTTCAGGGCCAAGTGGGTTTTAACTATCAGGGCCAGAGTGAGGGTAACAGGGGGCCCCGAGTGAGGGTAGCTATCAGGGCCAGAGTGAGGGAAACTATAGGGCCAGAGTGAGGGTTAATTTTCCCGGGGGGCCAAGTGAGGGTAACTACGGGGCCCAGAGTGGGGGGAGCATCGGGGCCCAGAGTGGGGGAAACTATCGGGGGCCAAGTGAGGGTAATATCGGGGCCAGATTTAGGGTAACTTTCGGGGCCCCCCAGAGTGAGGGTAATATCGGGGCCAGAGTGAGGGAAAGCTACCCTGGGCCAGATGGGGGTAACAATCAGGGCCAGAGTGAGGGAAAACTATCGGGGCCCAAGTGGGGGTAGTTTATCGGGGCCCCAGAGTGAGGGTTAACTATAAAGGGCCAGAGTGAGGGTAAAAACGGGGGCCGGGAGTAAAGGGTAACAAACAGGGCCAGAGCGGGGTTAACTATCGGGGCCCCGGGAGTGAGGGTAACTAAAGGGGGCCCAGATGGGGGGTTAAAACTTTTCCGGGGGGCCAGAGTGGGGAAAATTTATAAAGGGCCAGAGTGGGGGAAAAATTCGGGGCCCAGAGTGGGGGTAAAAAACGGGGCCCCGAGTGGGGGTTTTAGCTATCGGGGGCCAGAGTGATTTTTTAACTATCAGGGCCAGAGTGGGGGAAACTATCGGGGCCAGATTTAAAGGGTAACAACCCGGGGCTAGATTTGGGGGGAAAATATCGGGGCCCAGAGTGAGGGTAACAAACAGGGCCAGGTGGGGAAAACTATCAGGGCCAATGAGGGTAAGTACCAGGGCCAGAATGAGGGTAACTTCGGGGCCCCAGAATAGGGTAACTTCGGGGCCCAAAGAGTGGGGGTAACTATCGGGGTCCAGAGTGGGGGTAACTATCAGGGCCAGAGTGAGGGTAACTTTCAGGGCCCAGAGTGGGGGGTTATATCAGGGCCAGAGTGGGGAAATTTAACAGGGCCAGAGTGGGGGTAATTTTCAGGCCAAGTGGGGGTTTAACTTTCGGGGCCCCAGAGTTGAGGGTAACTATCGGGGGCCAGAGTGAGGGTAACTATCAGGGCCGAGGGGAGGGAAACTATCGGGGCCCCAAGGAGGGAAACAATCGGGGCCATTTGGGGGAGGGAAAATAATCAGGGCCGGGAGTGAGGGAAACTTCAGGGCCAGATTTGAGGGAAAACAAAACAGGGCCAGAGTGAGGGAAAAACTTTTGGGGCCAGGGGTGAGGGAAAAACTATCAGGGCCAGAGTGAGGGTAACCTATCGGGGCCCCAGAGTGAGGGTAATATCAGGGGCAGTGTGAGGGTAACTATCGGGGCCCAAAGTTTTGGGGAAAATATCAGGGCCAAAGTGGGGGTAACTATCAGGGCCAAGGGGAGGGAATATCGGGGCCAAAGAGTGGGGGAAACATCGGGGCCCAAGTGAGGGAAAACTATCGGGGCCCAAATGTGAGGGTAAACTACGGGCCAGAGTGGGGTAATATCAGGGCCGGGGTGGGAATTCAGGGCCAAGTGAGGGTAACTATCAGGGCCAGTGTGAGGGTAACTATCAGGGCCAGAGTGAGGGTAACTATCAGGGCCAGTGTGAGGGTAACTATCAGGGCCAGAGTGAGGGTAACTATCAGGGCCAGAGTGAGGGTTAACTATCGGGGCCCAAAAGTGAGGGTAACAAACCAGGGCCAGAGTGGGGGGTAACTTCGGGCCAGAGTGAGGGTAACTATCAGGGGCCAGTGTGGGGGTTTAACTATCAGGGCCAGTGTGGGGAAAACAAATCGGGGCCAGAGTGGGGGAAACCCAAATCGGGCCCCAGAGTGGGGTAACTACAGGGCCAGAGGGAGGGTAACAATCGGGGCCCCCAGAGTGAGGGAAACTATAAAGGGCCCCAGGGGGAGGGAAACTACGGGGCCAGAGTGGGGGGGAAAATACGGGGCCCAGTGTGAGGGAAACTATCAGGGCCAGAGTGAGGGTAATTTTCGGGGGCCAGTGTGAGGGAAAACTATCGGGGCCAAAGTGAGGGAAAACTATCGGGGCCAGTGTGGGGGTAACTATCGGGGCCAGAGTGGGGGTTAACTATCAGGGCCAAAAGGGGAGGGTAAACTATGGGGCCCAGTGTGGGGGTAACTATCGGGGCCCAAGAGTAGGGTAACTATCGGGGCCAGAGTGAGGGTAACTATCGGGGCCAGTTTTGGGGTAACTATCAGGGCCATTTGTGGGGAAAAAATTTCGGGCCCAGAGTGAGGGAAAAATTTCAGGGCCAGTGTGAGGGAAACTATCAGGGCCAGTGGGGAGGGAAAACTATCGGGGCCAGTGGAGGGTAACTATCGGGGGCCAAGTAAAGGGTAAACTATCAGGGCCAGATTGGGGGAAACTATAGGGCCAGTGTGAGGGAAACCCCCTATCGGGGCCCATGTGGGGTAACTATCGGGGCCAAAAGGAGGGTAAAAAAACGGGGCCAAAAGTGGGGGTAACTATCAGGGCCATGTGAGGGTAACATCGGGGCCAGTGTGGGGTTTAAATATCAGGGCCAGGTAGGGAAACCTATCGGGGCCAATTGGGGGAAAAATTTATCGGGGCCAGAGTGAGGGTAACTTTTGGGGGGCCCCGTGTGGGGGTACAATCGGGGCCCCATTGTGGGGGGAACTACCCAGGGCCAGAGTGGGGGGAAACTTCAGGGCCGGGTGTGGGGGTAACTTTTCGGGGGCCAGAGTGAGGGAAAACCTTTAGGGCCAGTGGGGGGGTTAACTATCAGGGCCAGTGGGGAGGGAAACTATCGGGCCAGAGTGAGGGAAAAACTTCAGGGCCAGTGTGGGGTTAACTACCCAGGGCCAGGTGGGGGAACAATCAGGGCCAAGTGGGGGGGTTAACATAAAGGGGCCAAGTGGGGGGAAAACTATCGGGGCCCAAAATTTGTGAGGGTAACAATCAGGAGCCGTGTGAGGGAACTATCGGGGCCAGTTTTGGGGGAAACCCCTTCGGGGCCGTGTGGGGGTTTTAACAACGGGGGGCCATTTGTGGGGGTAACTATCGGGGCCAGTGTGAGGGAAACTTCGGGCCAGAGTAAGGGAAACTATCAGGGCCATTGTGAGGGTACTCACCCACAAAATTCTCTCTGCATCAGCTTCACATGATCGCAAGCAGAGTTTCTTTAAATTTATCCCTTCCGTTTGTCTTTCACATTTACCAGAAATAGAAATTTGGCCCCTTTATAACTTTTCCTTGTGGAACCCCGCTTATCAAAGGTCCCCAAATCAAAACACCTCATCACGTACCACCCACTCGTTTTTTCCCTTTCCCTTTGCCCAGGTATTCTTGACCCCTGCGGGGCCTTTCCTTTTTCCGCCAACTCCAAAAATTTTTTGCACAAATTTTTCTTATGAAAAAACAATGTAAAAACCCTTTTTAAAAAGCCCAAAGAAAATGCTGTTGTCAAAGCCCTCCTCTCTCCTGTCTTCGGCCCACATTCCCTTTAAAAACCCCAAAGTAGGTTTGTGACACGGAATTTTTTTCCTTAAAAACCTTTGGGGTTATCGTGTAAAAGTATTCCTCTCTAGGACTCCACCCTTCCTCCTGAAATCTTCCCCATGACTTTGCATATTAACATGTCATTTGACACTGGTCTGTATTTTTAATGCTGTCTCTGTCTCCTTTTTTAAAAAATTGGGAACAAAACACTTGCGGGCCTTCCACCCCTCATGTTTTGTTTGTGGTGTTTGTGTGTGTGTGTGTGTTGTGTGTGTGTGTTTGGGTTGTGTGTGTGTTGTGTGTGTGTGTGTGTGTTTTGTGGGGCCCGGGCAAAACGTACGCTGAAGATGCTGTTAGGCACGAGGGGCCCCAGCAGAAATAAAACTGATACCAAACGAAATTTTGAAAAAACTGGATACTTACCACCCACCCCCACCATTTATCACCACCACCAGTCATCACCACCCCCAGAAACACCACCCCCAGTCATCCCCAAACCACCCCCAGCCCATCATACCCACTGCCCCACCCCCATTCTATCACCACGCCCCCACCGCCACCACTTCCCCCAAATAAGTCTTCATCACCACCGACCCCCACCATCCCCCCCCCATCACCACCGGGTCTTTCACCCCACCTCCCAAAAACCATCACCATTCATCCCCCCATCACAATTTTTTCATCACCACCCCCAAAGAGTCACCCTCACTACCAGTCATAAACACCCCATTTCATCACATAGTCAACACCACCACCAGTCATCACCCCCCACTAGTCATCACCACCACCATTCATCATCACCACCCCCCGGGTCATCCCCAAACCACCGGTAAACACCACCACCAGTCACCCTCACCAGTCATCACCCCCCACCACCAATCATCATCCCCCAAACAAACCATTCATCACCACCACCCCCATTAAATAAACACCACTACCAGTATCATCACCACTACCAGTCATCACCCCCTTTCCCAGTCAAATCGGGCCCTTTAACCCCACCAATCCCACCATTAAATCCCCACCAGTCATAAACCACCGGCATCTACCCCCAAACACCATCCTACAGCCCCTGCAAACTCATGGTTTCCCAAATGTCGAAATTTTAATCGGGCCCGATTTCCCCCTTTGGCGGGCCCCTCCGTGCTCCCCCCTCCACCACAAACACACACACACCACACACACACCCCCACACACACACACCCACACACAAACAACACACAACACACCACCACAACTCACACCCCCACACACACACACACACCTCTTTTCTCCACCAAAGGTCAACGCACGTTTCCCGGGCGGAAAATTTGAAAAAAGCCCTGACGGCCCGAAACGTTTCCTCATTCAAGATGTTAGGAAGTTTTTTCTTCACCCCAAAAGGGGTATTCAGTAAGGGGAAATTTTTTGGGAACGATGTAGGGGGAGGCAGGATCCATTTTTTAGCTTTAAAACAGGGGAAATGATAAACTAAACGGCTCAGGGAGAGGGGACCTGGAAGCGACTTTGAAGAGGCGGGGCCGGGGAGCTCGGCCCTCGCCCCCCCGGCAACCTCAACTAGGTGAGAAAACACTAGGTGAGTCCCAAACACACACTCACACACACACACACACAAAACACACACACACCCCAAAACAAAATACACACACTTTAAAAACACAAAACACACACACACACACACACCCCACACAAAACACACACACACCCCAAAACACAAACCATCCCAGGGCCAGGAGCTGTGAATCGACCCCTGTAGCAACATAAAGGTGAGTACACATTGAGAAGCCAGGTGATATACTCCAGCTTCTCTCAAACATTAACTGACTCCAGCATCCGACCAGACAATGTCACATCGTTGTGTAATAAAGATATGGAACAAACTCCCGAGTAACGTCATTGAAGCTAAAACGTTGTGTAGGTTTAAAAATACATGATTTGGTGTGGGTGGGTGTGACTTGGACCTGCCTAGCATGGGCCAGTAGGCCTGCAACAGTGCTCCTTTTTTCACGTGTTATGTGAGTTTAGAGTGACCTGGGCACACTGTCTCCATCAGATAAGGAAGACACTCTCAGTGTGATAAGTGTAAAACAGTACCCCTTTTCTCTACCAAAGGTCAGACGCACTGACTTCAGGCTGGAC
>NC_069448.1:689502-691471 GCF_026875155.1 Cherax quadricarinatus
CGAATGCAGTTCTGAGGTTTGCTAGCGCCCATATGCTGCATCAGTTATTTGATTGATGTGGCGCTTCAGAAGCATGTGCCTGGGTTATACTCACCCCAAGATCTTTTTCCTTGATGAGGTTTGTAGTCTCTGGCCCCCTAACTGTACTCCGTCTGCGGTCTTCTTTCCCTTCCCCCATCTTCATGACTTTGCACTTGGTGGGAATTGAACTTCCAGGAACCAATTGCCTGGACAAGGTCTGCAGCCTGTCCAGATCCCTTTGTATTCTGCCTGGTCTTCGATCGAGTGAATTCTTCTCATCAACATCACGTCATCTGCAAACAGGGCCTCCTCAGAGTCTAATTCTTCCGTCATGTCTTCACAAATACCGAAACAGGACGGTCTAGGACTGACACCTGTGGGGCCGCGCTGGTCACAGGAGCCCACTCTTACAACCTCGCCAGTACCAAGACTCTCTGCTGCCTCTTCCTGACAAGTATTCCCTGATCCATTGTAGTGCCCTTCCCTGTTATCTCTGCTTGGTCCTCCATTATTGCACCAAACTCTTGTGGTGAACTGTGTCAAAACGCTTCTTGCAGTCAAGAATATGCAATATGCCCACCCACCCCTCTCTCTGCTTGTCTTACTGCTGTCACCATGTCATAAACTCCAGTATGTTTTGGACCCAGGATTTCCCGTCCCTGAAACCGAGTGTTGGCTGCTGGTGCTGAGATCATTCTTTCTAGGTGTTCCACACTCTTCTCCTGATAATCTTCTCCATGATTTTGCATACTATACATGTCAGTGACACTGGTCTGTAGTTTAATGCTTCATGTCTGTCTCCTTTTTTAAAGATTTGGGACTACATTTGCTGTCTTCCATGCCTCAGGCAATCTCCCTGTTTCGATAGATGTATTGAATATTGTTGTTAGGGGTACACATAGCGCCTCTGCTCCCTCTCTCAATACCTATGGGGAGATGTTATCTGGCCCCATTGCCTTTGAGGTATCTAGCTCACTCAGAAGCCTCTTCACTTCTTCCTCGGTTGTGTGCACTGTGTCCAGCACATTGTGGTTTGCCCCACCTCTCCGTCTTTCTGGAGCCCCTTCTGTCTCCTCTGTGAACACTTCTTTGAATCTCTTGTTGAGTTCCTCACATACTTCACGGTCATTTCTTGTTGTCTCTCCTCCTTCCTTCCTTAGCCTGATTACCTGGTCCTTGACTGTTGTTTTCCTCCTGATGTGGCTGTACAACAGTTTCGGGTCAGATTTGGCTTTCGCTGCTATGTCATTTTAATATTGTCTTTGGGTCTCCCTTCTTATCTGTGCATATTCGTTTCTGGCTCTACGACTGTTCTCCTTATTCTCCTGGGTCCTTTGCCTTCTATATTTCTTCCATTCCCTAGCACACTTGGTTTTTGCCTCCCTGCACCTTTGGGTAAACCATGGGCTCATCCTGGCTTTTTCATTATTCCTGTTACCCTTGGGTACAAACCTCTCCTCAGCCTCCTTGCATTTTGTTGCTACATATTCCATCATCTCATTAACTGGCTTCCCTGCCAGTTCTCTGTCCCACTGAAGCCCGTTCAGGAAATTCCTCATTCCTGTGTAGTCCCCTTTCTTGTAGTTTGGCTTCATTCGTCCTGGCCTTCCTGCTTCTCCCTCCACTTGTAGCTCTACTGTGTATTCGAAGTTTAAAACCACATGGTCACTGGCCCCAAGGGGTCTTTCATATGTGATGTCCTCGATATCTGCACTACTCAAGGTGAATACTAAGTCTAGCCTTGCTGGTTCATCCTCTCCTCTCTCTCTTGTAGTGTCCCTTACGTGTTGGTGTGTGTGTGTGTGTGTGTGTGTGTGTGTGTGTGTGTGTGTGTGTGTGTGTGTGTGTGTGTGTGTGTGTGTGTGTGTGTGTGTGTGTGTTTGTGTGTGTGTTCAACAATTTCCTGGAGATGGGTGGGGGGGGTTCGATTCAGGGCACAACCCCCCCC
>NC_069448.1:691971-696971 GCF_026875155.1 Cherax quadricarinatus
CTTTTTTTTTCAAGCAGGGTTTGGTTGCCAGCGGAAAGAAGTTAGTTTATGGAGGACTTTGTCAGTCACTTGTTTAAGTCTAGTCGAGTCTTGAGACATAGCGAACTACTTAGAGCACTTACACACATACACACTTGTACATATTTGTAATATCTTATTAAATGTTAATGTACCAGACGGTACTTAAGAATTATAAATGTGATATGTGTTTTCAGCACAATTATATTGTACTCGAGAGAAGTGATATTATTTTGATTACTATGATTAATTTAATTTACTTTGATAATATACCTCTAGACTTAATAAATTTATTAAATTTTAATTTCTCTAGTTAGTAGCCTACCAGTTGTAATCCTGAAGCACTACTGAATAATACTGAATTTTAATGGATAATTGGACAAGGATACTGACTACTTGTTACGAAAACCCAGTAACAGGCTGGATGCTAGAAGGGCAGTCCTTTCTAGTATTCACTGGAGATCTCTAAGCTTTTAGAATCGCGTTTTTTGTAACAGTCTGTTACTGCTGACCACGGCGTCTGCTGCTGCTGACTACAGTGTCTGCTGCTGCTGACCACAGTGTTTCTGCTGACAACGGTGTCTCCTGCTGCTGACCACGGTGTCTGCTGCTGCTGACCACAGTGTCTGCTGCTGCTGACCAAAGCATCTGCTGCTGCTGACCTCAGTATCTGCTGCTGCTGACCAGAGTGTCTGCTGCTGCTGGCCACAGTGTCTGCTGCTGCTGACCACGGTGTCTGCTGCTGCTGCTGACCACGATGTCTGTTGCTGCTGACCACAGTGTCTGCTGCTGCTGACCACAGTGTTGCCTGCTGCTGACCACAGTGTCTACTGCTGCTGACCACAGTGTCTGCTGCTGCTGACCACATTGTCTGCTGCTGCTGACCACAGTGTCTGCTGCTGCTGACCACAGTGTCTGCTGCTGCTGACCACAGTGTCTACTGCTGCTGACCACAGTGTCTACTGCTGCTGACCACAGTGTCTACTGCTGCTGACCACAGTGTCTGCTGCTGCTGACCACAGTGTCTGCTGCTGCTGACCACAGTGTCTGCTGCTGCTGACCACAGTGTCTGCTGCTGCTGACCACAGTGTCTGCTGCTTCTGACCACAGTGTCTCCTGCTGCTGACCACAGTATCTACTGCTGCTGACCACAGTGTCTACTGCTGCTGACCACAGTCTCTACTGCTGCTCACCACAGTGTCTACTGCTGCTGACCACAGTGTCTGCTGCTGCTGATCACAGTGTCTACTGCTGCTGGTCACAGTGTCTTCTGCCGCTGACCACAGTGTCTGCTGCTGCTGCTGCTGACCATGATGTCTGTTGCTGCTAACCACGGAGTCTGCTTCTGCTGACCACAGTGTCTGTTACTGCTGACCACGGCGTCTGGTGCTGCTGACTACATTGTCTGCTGCTGCTGACCACAGTGCTTCTGCTGACCACGGTGTCTCCTGCTGCTGACCACGGTGTCTGCTACTGCTGACCACAGTGTCTGCTGCTGCTGACCAAAGCGTCTGCTGCTGCTGACCTCAGTGTCTGCTGCTGCTGACCAGAGAGTCTGCTGCTGCTGACCAGAGGGTCTGCTGCTGCTGACTAGAGTGTCTGCTGCTGCTGGCAACAGTGTCTGCTGCTGCTGACCACAGTGTCTGCTGCTGCTGACCACGGTGTCTGCTGCTGCTGCTGACCACGATGTCTGTTGCTGCTGACCACAGTGTCTGCTGCTGCTGACTACAGTGTCTCCTGCTGCTGACCACAGTGTTTACTGCTGCTGACCACAGTGTCTGCTGCTGCTGACCACAGTGTCTGCTGCTGCTGAACACAGTGTCTGCTGGTGCTGACCACAGTGTCTGCTGGTGCTGACCACAGTGTCTACTGCTGCTGACCATAGTGTCTGCTGCTGCTGACCACAGTGTCTGCTGCTGCTGACCAGTGTCTGCTGCTGCTGACCACAGTGTCTGCTGCTGCTGACCACAGAGTCTACTGCTGCTGACCACAGTGTCTGCTGCTGCTGACCACAGTGTCTACTGCTGCTGACCACAGTGTCTGCTGCTGCTGACCACAGCGTCTGCTGCTGCTGCCCACAGTGTCTACTGCTGCTGACCACAGTCTCTGCTGCTGCTGACCACAGTGTCTGCTGCTGCTGACCACAGTGTCTACTGCTGCTGACCACAGTGTCTGCTGCTGCTGACCACAGTGTCTGCTGCTGCTGACCACAGTGTCTGCTGCTACTGACCACAGTGTCTGCTGCTGATGACCACAGTGTCTGCTGCTGCTGGCCACAGTGTCTACTGCTGCTGACCATAGTTTCTGCTGCTGCTGACCACAGTGTCTGCTACTGCTGACCACAGTGTCTGCTGCTGCTGGTAATGTATATTTTTTTACAAATATATTAAAGAAGTTTGATTGACAGGTTAGTGTGGTTCACACGAGAGGTTCACAAGAGAGGTTCACAAGAGAGGTTCACAAGAGAGATTCACAAAAGAGGTTTACAAGAGAGGTTCACGAGAGAGATTCACACGAGAGATTCACACGAGAGGTTCACACGAGAGGTTCACACTAGGTGTTCACACGAGAGGTTCACGCAAGAGGTTCACACGAGAGGTTCACGGAAGAGGTTCACATGAGAGGTTCACACGAGAGGTTCACACGAGAGGTTTACACGAGAGGTTCACACGAAAGCTCAATGCCAGAGGTTCACGCCAGAGGTTCATAGTAAAGGTTCACACGAGAAGTTCACCAGGGAGGTTCACGCGACAGATTCACACGAGAGGTTTATCCTAGAGGTTCACACAAGAGGATCATACAAGAGATTCACAGGAGAGGTTCACGCGAGAGGTTCACGGCAGAGGTTCACGGCAGAGGTTCACGTGAGAGATTCACACGATAGGCTCACGCGATAGGTTCACTCGAGAGGTTCACAAGAGAGGTTCACAAGAGAGATTCACAAAAGAGGTTTACAAGAAAGGTTCACGAGAGAGATTCACACAAGAGGTTCACACGAGAGGTTCACACTAGAGGTTCACACGAGAGGTTCACGCGAGAGGTTCACGCGAGAGGTTTACAAGAGAGGTTCACGCTAGAGGTTCACATGAGAGGTTCACACTAGAGGCTCACACGAGAGGTTCACACGAGAGGTTCACGCGAGAGGTTCACGCGAGAGGTTCACGCGAGGTTCACACGAGAGGTTCACACGAGAGGTTCACACGAGAGGTTCACGGTAGAGGTTCACACCAGAGGTTGATATAATTATTACCATGGTGCTACATAACAACTCTTACCATGGTGCTACATAACAGCTCTTACCATGGTGCTACATAACCACTACTACCATGGTGCTACATAACAACTCCTACCATGGTGCTACATAACAACTCTTACCATGGTGCTACATAACCACTACTACCATGGTGCTACATAACCACTACTACCATGGTGCTACATAACAACTCTTACCATGGTGCTACATAACCACTACTACCATGGTGCTACATAACCACTACTCCATGGTGCTACATAACAACTCTTACCATTGGTGCTCATAAACCACTACTACCATGGTGCTACATAACAACTCTTACCATGGTGCTACATAACAACTCTTACCATGGTGCTACATAACAACTCTTACCATGGTGCTACATAACCACTACTACCATGGTGCTACATAACAACTCTTACCATGGTGCTACATAACAACTACTACCATGGTGCTACATAACCACTACTACCATGGTGCTACATAACAACTCTTACCGTGGTGCTACATAACCACTACTACCATGGTGCTACATAACCACTACTACCATGGTGCTACATAACAACTCTTACCATGGTGCTACATAACAACTACTACCATGGTGCTACATAACAACTACCATGGTGCTACATAACAACTACTACCATGGTGCTACATAACAACTACTACCATGGTGCTACATAACAACTCTTACCATGGTGCTACATAACAACTCTTACCATGGTGCTACATAACAACTCTTACCATGGTGCTACATAACAACTACTACCATGGTGCTACATAACAACTCTTACCATGGTGCTACATAACCACTACTACCATGGTGCTACATAACAACTCTTACCATGGTGCTACATAACCACTACTACCATGGTGCTACATAACAACTCTTACCATGGTGCTACATAACAACTACTACCATGGTGCTACATAACAACTCTTACCATGGAACTACATAACAACTACTACCATGGTGCTACATAACAACTACTACCATGGTGCTACATAACAACTACTTCCATGGTGCAACATAACAACTACTACCATGGTGCTACATAACAACTATTACCTTGGTGCTACATAACAACTACTACCTTGGTGCTACATAACAACTACTACCATGGTGCTACATAACAACTACTACCTTGGTGCTACATAACAACTACTACCATGGTGCTACATAACAACTACTACCTTGGTGCTACATAACAACTACTACCATGGTGCTACATAACAACTACTACCATGGTACTATATAACCATCACTACCATGCTGCTACATAACAACTACTACCATTGTGCTACATAACAACTACTACCATGGTGCTACATAACCACCACTACCATGGTTATACGTGATAACTACTACCATGGTGCTACACAACAGCTACTACCATGGTGCTACATGATAACTACTACCATGGTGCTACATAACAACTACTACCATGGTGCTACATAACCACCACTACCATGGTGCTACATAACAACTACTACCATGGTGCTACATAACCACCACTACCATGGTGCTACATAACAACTACTACCATGGTGCACTACAATACCACACTACTACATGGTGCTACATAACAACTACTACCATGGTGCTACATAACCACCACTACCATGGTGCTACATAACAACTACTATCATGGTGCTACATAACCACCACTACCATGGTGCTACATAACAACTACTATCATGGTGCTACATAACCACCACTACCATGGAG
>NC_069448.1:701971-714471 GCF_026875155.1 Cherax quadricarinatus
TCTCGCATCTGCTTGACAGTAGGGGTTGCAAAATTCTGTACGAGGCACAAGTACGCTCACACCTTGAGTATGCTCCGCTTTCTTGGTTTGCCTGCCCTCCTCATCTGCGACTGCTTGACAGAGTGGAGAACAGAGCAAGACGTCTCATCTCTCGCCTGGACCCATCCTGGATAGATCTGTCATTTCAGCAGAGCCTTCAACACAGGAAGGATGTGGATGGCCTTACTGTTATGTACAAGGCCAATATTGTCAAAGTACCACATTTGGATCCACTTCGAGGACAGCGTGAAACAAGCTTTTATGCGACAAGACGGGCAGAAAGCAGCAACTTCACTCTGGCTGTACCCTTCTCCAGAACATCACTCCATCTGAGATCATATATACCCAGGATGACTCGAGTCTGGAACACATTCGTACAGCATAATGATGTCAACGAGATAACGTCAGTTGATCAAATGAAAATTCTGGCCCACAGATGGCTCCAACTTCATCCTGTTCCCTACTTGTATGTCTCATAACATTAAAAATGCTTTCAAATGAGCTGATGTAGGTAACAGCTCTTAGCTTGTCAATAAAGTTAGGAATCTTTAACCTGTAAATAGCTTGTCAATAAAGCTAGGGATCCTTAACCTTGTCTAACCCTGTGTAAAAAAAAAAAGAAAAAAAAGAAAGAGGGAGAGAGGGATAGAGATAGAGAGAGAGAGAGAGAGCTCTCTCCCTCTCTCTCTCTGTCTCTCTCCCTTGCTCTCCCTTGCTCTCCCTCGCTCTCCCAGGCATGAATGAGGGGGGGGGGTTGCACAGAAGCAGTAAGTGTGGTGTGGGGGACTAATTAGAGAGCAGCAGGTGAGTTATTGTCACGCAGGTGAGGGAGCGTAAGTGAGGTGCAACACTGTGGAGGTGCAACACTCAACACTGTGGAGGTGCAACACTCAACACTGTGGAGGTGCAACACTCAACATTGTGGAGGTGCAACACTGTGGAGGTATAACACTCAACACTGTGGAGGTATAACACTCAACACTGTGGAGGTATAACACTCAACACTGTGGAGGTATAACACTCAACACTGTGGAGGTATAACACTCAACACTGTGGAGGTGCAACACTAACATTGTGGAGGTATAACACTCAACACTGTGGAGGTATAACACTCAACACTGTGGAGGTATAACACTCAACACTGTGGAGGTGCAACACTAACATTGTGGAGGTATAACACTCAACACTGTGGAGGTATAACACTCAACATTGTGGAGGTATAACACTCAACACTGTGGAGGTATAACACTCAACACTGTGGAGGTATAACACTCAACATTGTGGAGGTATAACACTCAACACTGTGGAGGTATAACACTCAACATTGTGGAGGTATAACACTCAACATTGTGGAGGTATAACACTCAACACTGTGGAGGTACAACACTCAACACTGTGGAGGTGCAACACTGTGGAGGTATAACACTCAACACTGTGGAGGTATAACACTCAACACTGTGGAGGTATAACACTCAACACTGTGGAGGTGCAACACTGTGGAGGTATAACACTCAACATTGTGGAGGTGCAACACTGTGGAGGTATAACACTCAACACTGTGGAGGTACAACACTCAACACTGTGGAGGTGCAACACTGTGGAGGTATAACACTCAACATTGTGGAGGTGCAACACTGTGGAGGTATAACACTCAACATTGTGGAGGTGCAACACTGTGGAGGTGCAACACTCAACACTGTGGAGGTGCAACACTCAACACTGTGGAGGTACAACACTCAACACTGTGGAGGTGCAACACTGTGGAGGTATAACACTCAACACTGTGGAGGTATAACACTCAACACTGTGGAGGTATAACACTCAACACTGTGGAGGTACAACACTCAACTCTGTGGAGGTGCAACACTGTGGAGGTATAACACTCAACATTGTGGAGGTGCAACACTGTGGAGGTATAACACTCAACATTGTGGAGGTATAACACTCAACATTGTGGAGGTGCAACACTGTGGAGGTATAACACTCAACACTGTGGAGGTATAACACTCAACACTGTGGAGGTATAACACTCAACACTGTGGAGGTATAACACTCAACACTGTGGAGGTATAACACTCAACACTGTGGAGGTGCAACACTAACATTGTGGAGGTATAACACTCAACACTGTGGAGGTATAACACTCAACACTGTGGAGGTATAACACTCAACACTGTGGAGGTATAACACTCAACACTGTGGAGGTATAGCACTCAACACTGTGGAGGTATAACACTCAACACTGTGGAGGTATAACACTCAACACTGTGGAGGTATAACACTCAACACTGTGGAGGTATAACACTCAACACTGTGGAGGTATAACACTCAACACTGTGGAGGTATAACACTCAACACTGTGGAGGTGAAACATTCAACACTGTGGAGGTATAACACTCAACACTGTGGAGGTGAAACATTCAACACTGTGGAGGTATAACACTGTGGTTGTGCAACACTGTGGAGGTATAACACTCAACACTGTGGAGGTGAAACATTCAACACTGTGGAGATACAACATTGTGGTTGTGCAACACTGTGGAGGTGGAATACACAACACTGTGGAGGTGTAATACACAACACTGTGGAGGTGCAACACTGAACACTGCGGAGGTGTAATATTGTGGAGGTGCAACACTCAACACTGTCAGACTGCAACACAACACTGACTCTGTATGCGAGGAAAAATCATCTCTCTCAAGTTTATGAAGCAGGAAATCCTCTCAAATTTTCTTTCATGTAAAACGAGGAGAGTATGGAGAGAGAGAGAGAGAGAGAGAGAGAGAGAGAGAGAGAGAGAGAGAGAGAGAGAGAGAGAGAGAGAGAGAGAGAGAGAGAGAGAGAGGAGGGGAAGAGGAAGAAGTGTGGAGAGAGAGTGTACAATCGATCCCCTGATTCAAGGAACTCGTCAGCCATAACAGGAATTTCAGAGATAAGGTGAATAACTAGGTCTTTCAGTTTTAATTTTTGAGAGAGATTTTTTTTCAACTTTTATTTTCAGTTTTCTTTTCATTTAGATTTATCAAAGTTTATTTATTTTGTTTTTAATGGTATATGAAGGCGATGCCAGTGTTGTGTTGACGTTGCTTGGCGACGTCACGAGGTCATTGACCAATCATGGCGCGACCTTGACATCACATGACCCTTTTATCACGACGTCACCACCTCAGTGGCCAATCATGGCGCGACGTTGATATCCCGTGACCCTTTGATCATGGCGTCACTGACTCGGTGACCAATCAGGGCAGGAACTCGACATCACGTGACCTCAAGATCACGACGTCACGGGTTACCAGCCAATCAGGAGGCGTGGTGAGTGTTTACGTCCGTGATTATTCACCTGCTTGCTTTGTAAGGTAATAATATCAGGTAATTTACCCTCAAATATGTCTTTGACACGTAAATTATGGCGACTTGAGATTAACCTTTATTAGCGAGGAGGAGTCTGCGCAACACGTTGTTCTTGTTGTTGTTGTTGTTATGGCTGTGTTGTGGTTGTTGTGTTGTTGTATTGTGGTTGTGTTGTGGTGGTTGTGTTGTGGTGGTTGTGTTGTGCTGGTTGTGTTGTGGTGGTTGTGTTGTTGTATTGTGGTTGTTGTGTTGTTGTGTTGTAATTGTTGGGTTGTGGTTGTTGTGTTGTGGTTGTGGTTGTTGTGTTGTGTTGTGGTTGTTGTGTTGTATTGTGGTTCTGTTGTGGTTGTTGTGTTGTTGTTGTGCTGTGGATGTTGTGTTGTTGTGTTGTGGTTGTTGTGTTTTAATTGTTGTGTTGTCGTTGTTGTGTTGTGGTTGTGTTGTGGATGTTGTGTTGTGGTTGTTGTGTTGTGGTTGTTGTGTTGTTGTGTTGTGGTTGTTGCGTTGTAATTGTTGTGTTGTGGTTGTTGTGTTGTTGTGTTGTGGTTGTTGTGTTGTAATTGTTGTGTTGTGGGTTGTTTGTTTGTGGTTGTTGTGTTGTTGTGTTGTGGTTGTTGTGTTGTTGTGTTGTGGTTGTTGTGTTGTGGTTGTTGTGTTGTGATTGTTGTGTTGCTGTTTTGTGGTTGTTGTATTGCAATTGTTGTGTTGTGGTTGTTGTGTTGTAATTGTTGTGTTGTGGTTGTTGTGTTGTGGTTGTTGTTGTGGTTGTTGTGTTGTGGTTGTTGTGTTGTAATTGTTGTGTTGTGGTTGTTGTGTTGTAATTGCTGTGTTGTGGTTATTGTGTTGTGGTTGTTGTGTTGTGGTTGCGTTGTAATTGTTGTGTTGTGGTTGTTGTGTTGTGGTTGTGTGGTTCTTGTGTTGTGGTGGTTGTGTAGTAATTGTTGTGTTGTGGTTGTTGTGTTGTGGTTTTTGTGTTGTAATTGTTGTGTTGTGGTTGTTGTGTTGTGGTTGTGTTGTGGTTGTTGTGTTGTGGTTGTTGTGTTGTGGTTGTTGTGTTGTGGTTGTGTTGTAATTGTTGTGTTGTGGTTGTGTTGTGGATGTGTTGTGGTTGTTGTGTTGTAATTGTTGTATTGTGGCTGTGTGGTGGTTGTGTTGTGATTGTTGAGTTGTGGTTGTTGTGTTGTGGTTGTTGTGTTGTGGTTGTGTTGTGGTTGTTGTGTTGTGGTTGTTGTGTTGTAATTGTTGTGTTATGGTTGTGTTGTGGTTGTGTTGTGGTTGTTGTGTTGTGGGCGTTGTGTTGTAATTGTTGTGTTGTGGTTGTGTTGAGGTTGTTGTGTTGTGGTTGTTGTGTTGTAATTGTTGTGTTGTGGTTGTGTTGTGGTTGTTGTGTTGTAATTGTTGTGTTGTGGTTGTTGTGTTGTGGTTGTTGTGTTGTGTTGTGGTTGTTGCGTTGTAATTGTTGTGTTGTGGTTGTTGTGTTGTTGTGTTGTGGTTGTTGTGTTGTAATTGTTGTGTTGTGGTTGTTGTGTTGTGTTGTGGTTGTTGTGTTGTTGTGTTGTGGTTGTTGTGTTGTTGCGTTGTGGTTGTTGTGTTGTGGTTGTTGTGTTGTGGTTGTTGTGTTGCTGTTTTGTGGTTGTTGTATTGCAATTGTTGTGTTGTGGTTGTTGTGTTGTAATTGTTGTGTTGTGGTTGTTGTGTTGTGGTTGTTGTGTGGTTGTTGTGTTGTGGTTGTTGTGTTGTATTGTGGTTTGCTGTGGTTTTGTGTTGTTTTCTGTGGATGTTGTGTTGTGGTTGTTGTCTTAAATTTTTGTGTTGTGGTTGTGTTGGGTTGTGTGGTTTGGTGTTGGTTTGGTGTTGTGTTGTGTTGTGGTTGTTGTGTTTAATTTTTGTGTTGGGTTGTTGTGTTGTTGTGTTTGGTTGTTGGTTGTAATTGTTGTGTTGTGGTTGTGTTTGTTGTGGTTGTTTGTGTTGTAATTTTTGTTTGTGGTTGTTTTGTTGTTAGTTGTGGGGTTTTTGTGCTGTTTTTTTTTGGTTGTGGTTGTTGTGTTTTGTTTTTTGTGGTTGTTGTGTTGTGGTTGTTGTGTTGCTGTTGTGTTGTGGTTGTTGTGTTGCAGTTTTTGTGTTTTGGTTGTTGTGTTTTTGGTTGTGTTTAATTGTTGTGTTGTGGTTGTGTTGTGGTTGTTGTGTGGTTGTTGTGTTGTGGTTGTGTTGTTGTGTTGTGGTTGTGTGTTGTAATTGTTGTGTTGTGGTTGTTTGTGTTGTAATTGCTGTGTTGTGGGGTTTTTGTGTTGTGGTTGTTGTGTTGTGGTTGTGTGGTTGTTGTGTTGTGGTTGTTGTGTTGTAATTTTTGTGTTGTGGTTGTGTTGTGTTGTGTTGTGGTTGTTGTGTTGTAATTGTTGTGTTGTGGTTGTGTTGTGGTTGTTGTGTTGTGGCTGTTGTGTTGTGGTTGTTGTGTTGTAATTGTTGTGTTGTGGTTGTTGTGTTGTGGATGTGTTGTGGTTGTTGTGTTGTATTGTGGTTGTGTGGTGGTTGTGTTGTGTTGTTGTGTTGTGGTTATTGTGTTGTGGTTGTGTTGTGGTTGTTTTTGTTGTGGTTATGTTTGGTTGTGTTGTGGTTGTGTTGTGGTTGTGTTGTGGTTGTTGTATTGTGGTTGTGTTGTGGTTGTGTTGTGGTTGTGTTGTAATTGTTGTGTTGTGGTTTGTTGGGTTTTGTTGTAGTGTTTTTGTTGTAATTGTTGTGTTGTGGTTGTTGTGCTGTTGTGTTGTGGTGTTGTGTTTTTTGTTTTTGTGGTTGTTGTGTTGTTGGTTTTGGTTGTTGTGTTGCTGTTGTGTTGTGGTTGTGTTTTGGTTGTTGTGTTGCTGTTGTGTTGTGGTTGTTGTGTTGTAATTGTTGTGTTGTGGTTGTTGTGTTGTAATTGTTGTGTTGTGGTTGTTTGTTTGGGTGTTGTGTTGTGGTTGTGTTGTAATTGTTTTTTTGTGGGTTTTTGTGTTGTGGTTGTTGTGTTGTGGTTGGTTTTGTTGTTGTGTTGCTGTTGTGTTGTGGTTGTTGTGTTGTTGTGTTGTGGTTGTTGTGTTGCTGTTGTGTTGTGGTTGTTGTGTTGTAATTGTTGTTTTTGTGGTTGTTGTGTTGTAATTGTTGTGTTGTAGTTGTTGTTTTTGTAATTGTTGTGTTGTGGTTGTTGTGTGGTTGTGTTGTGGTTGTTGTGTTGTAATTGTTGTATTTTGGTTGTTGTGTTGTAATTGCTGTGTTGTGGTTATTGTGTTGTGGTTGTTGTGTTGTTGTTATTGAAATTGTTGTTGTTGTTGTTGCTCAGTAACAAATATTCCCAAACGTTACACTAGTATCTTGTTCAACTCGCCAGTGTTCTAAACCACTGGAAGTGTTGTTCCACCTGACTGTCAACACCTGACTGTCAACACCTGACTGTCAACACCTGACTGTCAACACCTGACTGTCAACACCTGACTGTCAACACCTGACTGTCAACACCTGACTGTCAACACCTGACTGTCAACACCTGACTGTCAACACCTGACTGTCAACACCTGACTGTCAACACCTGACTGTCAACACCTGACTGTCAACACCTGACTGTCAACACTCCTGACTGTTAACACCTGACTGTCAACACTGACTGTCAACACCTGACTGTCAACACCTGACTGTCAACACCTGACTGTCAACACCTGACTGTCAACACTGACTGTTAACACCTGACTGTAAACACCTGACTGTCAAACACTGACTGTTAACACCTGACTGTCAACACCTGACTGTCAACACCTGACTGTCAACACCTGACTGTCAACACCTGACTGTCAACACCTGACTGTTAACACCTGACTGTAAACACCTGACTGTCAACACCTGACTGTTAACACCTGACTCCAGATAATCATGCAGATTTGAACGTTCCCTGTTACTCCTCACTTTCCTCGTTGCCAGGCGTATACGACCATCTTTTTAAAATTTCCATATTTGTGGTCGTACGTTTTTAATGCTCAGTTTACACGAAGCGTTGAGAAACCGACGTTGAGCACTGTGCGAGAAAATTAAAGTAGTATTATACTGAGAATTTGGCAGCGATGCCATCAGCCTGCTTGACCTGCCAGCCAATCAGGAGAGAAGCGGCGCCGGACCAAGCAGATGGTATCGTACTGCAGCCCATCATCTTTATGACAGAGGAGAGGTCAAGCCTTAATGACCCTCGTGTAGACGATAGGATTTAAAACCCTTTAATAAAACGAGGAATGGTTCATTTTCTCTCCCTCTCTCTATCTCACTCTCTCACACCAAGGTATGTTTACCGGAAAAAGAAGAAATGCTTTCACCATCACTCACTCCATCACTCTCTTGCCAGAGGTGTGCAGATACTGCAGTTCAGATGCCCCTCCAACTGCAACATGTCCCGCCCCCCTCCTTCAGAGTGCAGGCACTGTACTTCACAATTCAAGGATTCAAGTCCGGATAGCCGGTTTTTCCGAATCCTTCATAAATATTACCTTGCTCACACTCCAATAGATCATCAAGTCATAAAACTATACTTGCCTCCACTCACTCCTATCTGGAACTTTCACACATGCTTGCTGGATGTTTAAGCCCCCCAGACACGACATCACTGCCTCCAGCCTTCTCCATGCTTCACATCCATACAAGAACGTTGGTACCACTATACTCTCATACATTCCCTTCTTTGCTTCCATAGATAACGTTTTTTTTTTGTCTCTACAGACTCCTCAGTGCACCACTCACCTTTTTCTCCTCAGTTCTATGATTCATCTCGTCTTTCAGAACCCATCTGCTGACAAGTTCACTCCCAAATATCTGAATACATTCACTTCCTCCATACTCTCTCCCTCCAATCTGATATCCAGTCTTTCATTACTTAATTTTTTTGTTATCCTCATCACTTTGCTCTTTACTACGTTCACTTTTAATTTCTTTCTTTCACATACCCTCCCAAACTTGTTCATCAATCTCTTCAACTTCTCTTCAGAATCTCCCAAAAGCACAGAGTCATCAGTAAAGAGCAACTGTGACAACTCCTGCTTCATGTTAGATTCTTTATCTCATAATACCACGCCTCTTGCCAACACCCGAGCATTCACTTATCTTACAATCCCATCTATAAATATATTGAACAATCACACATCCTTGTCTCATACCTACTTTTACTGGCAAATAATCTCGCTCTCTTCTACATACTTTAACCTGAGCCTCACTATCCTTGTAAAAACTCTTAAATACTTTCAATAACCTACCACCTATTTCATACATTTGCAGCATCTGCCACATTGCCTCCCTTTCCATCCTATCATATACCTTTTGTAAATCCATAAATACAATATATATATAATATATATATATATATATATATATATATATATATATATATATATATATATATATATATATATAATATATATATATACATATATATATATATATATATATATATATATATATATATATATATATATATATATATATTTATATTATATATATATATATATATATATATATATATATATATATATATATATATATTATATATATATATATATATATATATATATATATATATATATATATATATATACAAACTTACTATTTTTTCTGAATATTGTGGCTGGGTGTCATGCAGGTTTTCAGGGAATAATATTTTGATTGCCTTGGGTTTGATCCTTTTTATCGCCTCTTCAAGGTGTAATTTGACTCTCTTTATGACAATCTTTGCGAGGTTATGGCGGATCAGAGATGAACCTGGTAAATCCTCTCTCCTCGGGATTATAGACTAAACACAAACTGTTTCTTGGAAATGTTGTGCTTTCTCGTTGACAGTGGAATGTTGCTACCATGAGTCAGTGGAATGTTGCTACCATGAGTCAGTGGAATGTTGCTACCATGAGTCAGTGGAATGTTGCTACCATGAGTCAGTGGAATGTTGCTACCATGAGTCAGTGGAATGTTGCTACCATGAGTCAGTGGAATGTTGCTACCATGAGTCAGTGGAATGTTGCTACCATGAGTCAGTGGAATGTTGCTACCATGAGTCAGTGGAATGTTGCTACATGAGTCAGTGGAATGTTGCTTCATGAGTCAGTGGAATGTTACTACCATGAGTCAGTGGAATGTTGCTTCCATGAGTCAGTGGAATGTTACTACCATGAGTCAGTGGAATGTTGCTTCCATGAGTCAGTGGAATGTTACTACCATGAGTCAGTGGAATGTTGCTACCATGAGTCAGTGGAATGTTGCTACCATGAGTCAGTGGAATGTTGCTACCATGAGTCAGTGGAATGTTGCTTCCATGAGTCAGTGGAATGTTACTACCATGAGTCAGTGGAATGTTGCTACCATGAGTCAGTGGAATGTTGCTACCATGAGTCAGTGGAATGTTGCTACCATGATTCAGTGGAATGTTGCTACCATGAGTCAGTGGAATGTTGCTACCATGTGTCAGTGGAATGTTGCTACCATGAGTCAGTGGAATGTTGCTACCATGAATCAGTGGAATGTTGCTACCATGAGTTAGTGGAATGTTGCTACCATGAGCCTGAAGGATGTTTCTGGGGGTCAACGCCCCCGTGGGCCAGTTCCTGGCCAGGTCTCTTGGTGGATCAAGACCTGATCAACCAGACTATTTCTTCTGGCTACACTCAGTCCAACGTAATAGCCACACTCTGGCTGATCAGGAACTAACTTGCGGAACTTATCCATTTTTTTTAAGAGGGCAACAAGGAAACTCTTCAACAGTCTGCCTCTGTGGAATAGTCCTGGTCTCCTTACACTTACTCGGAGTACTTATGACACCCTTGCTTTCTTTACAGGTATTTTGTACTTTCTACCGAGCCTCCTGCTTTCGTAGGGAGTAGTTTCTGTGTGAAAATTTGGAACCAGTCCTTCTTGGATTTTCCAGGTGTAAATTATGATAAACTTTTGAAGGGGCTTCAAGTATTCCCAGTAATTATGAAGCTTGAATAAGTTTATACGAGCAATGGAGATTCTTTCTGAGTCCTCTTTATCTGTAAGTTCACTGCCTTAAAAAGGGACGTTAATGAGCAACAGTATTCCAGCCTAGAGAGACTTAAAGAGGATCATCAATGGATTCGCATCTCTTGTTTTGAAGGTTATTATTTAGGTATTTAAAAAAGACATATTTTATTATAAAGGATACGTATCAGCCACCAGGGGCTTCCTCAGTCCAGTACAATCGGTTGCTATTAATCAAGTTCACGGAAGCTTCTCGTTATCCATCCAATCATTTTCCTCACAGTTGTGATGATGACATTGTTGTGATCCTTGAAGGTGAGATCCTCTCACATTATCACTCCTAAGTCTTTCACATTAGCTTCTCGTTCTATTGTGTGCTTAGAATTTGTTGTATAGTCCGCGCTCTAGCTTTTATTTCCTCAAGTTATCCATGATGAAGCAACTGAAATTTGTCCTCATTAAATATCATACTGTTTTTTGTGGCCCAATGGAAAACTTGGTTTATATTCGACTGTAGATTTGCTGTGTCCTCAGTAGATGTCACTCACATGCAAATTTTTAGAATCGTCTGCAAATATAGATACAGTGCAATGCTATACGTCTCTATGGATGTCAGATATGAGAATGAGGAAAAGAAGGAGGTCCGGGTGAGTTATTGTGCCTCGTGCAACAGAAGAATTCACTGTGGCAGCATCAGACTTAATTCTGTTTACCACTACTCTTTGTGTTCAGTTGGTTAGAAAGTTAAAGGTGCATCTACCAACTTATCAAGTTATTCCTTTATCGAGCATTTTGTGCGCCATTATACTATGATCACACTTGCCGAAGGCTTTTGCAAAGTCAGTGTTTATGTTTCCATTCTGTTTATCCAAGACCATGTCATAGTGGTCCAGCAGTTGTGAGAGGCAGTAGCGACCATCCAACGACAATGTCATAGTGGTCCAGTGGTTGTGAGAGGCAGGAGTGACCATCTAAGACCATGTCATAGTGGTCCAGTAGTTGTGAGAGGCAGGAGCAACCATCCAAGACCATGTCATAGTGGTCCAGTAGTTTTGAGAGGCAGGAGCGACCATCCAAGACCATGTCATAGTGGTCCAGTAGTTGTGAGAGGCAGGAGCAACCATCCAAGATCATGTCATAGTGGTCCAGTAGTTGTGAGAGGCAGGGGCGACCATCCAAGACCATGTCATAGTGATCCAGTAGTTGTGAGAGGCAGGGGCGACCATTCAAGACCATGTCATAGTGGTCCAGTAGTTGTGAGAGGCAGGAGCGACCATCCAAGACCATGTCATAGTGGTCCAGTAGTTGTGAGAGGCAGGAGCGGCCATCCTAGACCATGTCATAGTGGTCCAGTAGTTGTGAGAGGTAGGAGCGGCCATCCAAGACCATGTCATAGTGGTCCAGTAGTTGTGAGAGGCAGGATCGACCATCCAAGCCCATGTCATAGTGGTCCAGTCGTTGTGAGAGGCAGGAGCGGCCATGCAATACCATGTCATAGTGGTCCAGTAGTTGTGAGAGGCAGGAGCGGCCATCCAAGACCATGTCATAGTGGTGCAGTCGTTGTGAGAGGGAGGAGCGGCCATCCAAGACCATGTCATAGTGGTCCAGTAGTTGTGAGAGGCAGGAGCGGTCATCCAAGACCATGTCATAGTGGTCCAGTCGTTGTGAGAGGCAGGAGCGGCCATCCAAGACCATGTCATAGTGGTGCAGTCGTTGTGAGAGGCAGGAGCGGCCATCCTAGACCATGTCATAGTGGTCCAGTAGTTGTGAGAGGCAGGAGCGGCCATCCAAGACCATGTCATAGTGGTCCAGTAGTTGTGAGAGGCAGGAGCGACCATCCAAGACCATGTCATAGTGGTCCAGTAGTTGTGAGAGGCAGGAGTGACAACTGTAAACCGGTGTCACACAGGGGTTGTATAGTTATTAGGCATCCAAGTGATTGGTGATCTTGCTTCTTAGATCTCTCAATAAGCTCTCAGTGTATATATACTGATATATACATAAGAACATAAGAATGTAGGAACACTGCAGAAGGCCTACTGGCCCATACGAGGCAGGTCCTTATCAAAACGACATCTACCTAAAGCTACTCAAGAAACAACTCCCGGATGTATATA
>NC_069448.1:719471-741971 GCF_026875155.1 Cherax quadricarinatus
TCTTCCAGCTCAGGCTGACACTGCTGAAGTCATCCAGCTCAGGCTGACACTACTGAAGTCTTCCAGCTCAGGCTGACACTACTGAAGTCTTCCAGCTCAGGCTGACACTACTGAAGTCTTCCAGCTCAGGCTGACACTACTGAAGTCTTCCAGCTCAGGCTGACACTACTGAAGTCATCCAGCTCAGGCTGACACTACTGAAGTCTTCCAGCTCAGGCTGACACTACTGAAGTGTTTCAGCTCAGGCTGACACTACTGAAGTCATCCAGCTCAGGCTGACACTACTGAAGTCTTCCAGCTCAGGCTGACACTACTGAAGTCTTCCAGCTCAGGCTGACACTACTGAAGTCTTCCAGCTCAGGCTGACACTACTGAAGTCTTCCAGCTCAGGCTGATACATAGGTCACTTGGCGTATGAGACACATCCTGACATATATATATATATATATATATATATATATATATATATATATATATATATATATATATATATATATATATATATATATATATATATATATATATATATATATATAAATTTATATGTATATATATATACAAAACAACCACTGTGAAAGAGTAGTGAAATTCCAAGCGCTTTCGTGACTACTCACATTGTCAAGGAACTATGAAAGTAATACATCAAAGGAAGGCAATTAAAGGGTTTAGACTACACCTCACAGTCAACTCCCACAACAAAGAAACACCTGACGCGGGACAATACTGGACTCATAAGAAAAGAGGAACACTGCAGTAGGTCCGCTGGTCCAACTAGACAGGTCCTCACGACATCCCACTAACAAAATATTCTACCCAAGAAATAAGGTTTATTATTTGTCTAATGTATTATTAAACTCTAACCAAATTTTATTAATTATAAATGAGTCTAATTTACATAAACCAAAGGAAATATTCATATTATTGTCAAAACTGCTTTTTATGAAACAAGATTCAATTATATTCCTGTCGACCATGGACTTGCTTGATACTACTTTCTCAACTTTTTGAAAATCAATTGGATGGTTAAAATCTCTTACATGAATAAATAGAGCATTGGAATCTTGTCCAGTTCTAATGTTTATTTATGTTGTTTTAATCTTAGTTCGAGATTTTTACCAGTTTGACCGTAATAAACTTTATCGCAAATTTTACAAGGAATCTTATAGACACATCCATCAGCATTTTGGGGGGAATTCTTTATCAAAAGTTTTTTTTACTGTATCAAGATTTTTAAATACAACTTTAATATTAAAAGTCTTAAGAAGAGAAGGCATATCAACCAAGTTTTCATGGTAAGGGAGAACCAACATATTTTTAGTTGAATAAGTCTGGTTGTCCCTTTTTGGATTATAAAAAGTATTTCTAGCAACTTTAAAAGATTTATCAATTACGTTTCTCGGGTATTTCAAATCATTAGCTATTTCATAAATTTTGGATATTTCCTCATCTATGAACTCTGGACTATAAACACATAAGGCTCTTAAAAACATTACTTTCATAGTTCCTTGACAATGTGAGTAGTCACGAAAGCGCTTGGAATTTCACTACTCTTTCACAGTGGTTGTTTTGCATATTTTAAAATCACCTGTTTTCTGTGATCTTATTGCATATATATATATATATATATATATATATATATATATATATATATATATATATATATATATAATATATATATATAATATATATATATATATATATATATAGTATATATATATATATATATATATATATATATATAATATATATATATACCTCACTTCGTAAGTGTCTTCCAGAGTACCAGATTCTGGTGTCTCTCAGGGTACCAGAACATTGCTGGTGTCTCCCAGAGTACCAGAACACTGCTGGAGTCAGCCAGAGTACCAGAACACTGCTGGAGTCAGCCAGAGTACCAGAACTGCTGGAGTCAGCCAGAGTACCAGAACACTGCTGGTGTACTCAAGTTAGGCACAAAGTCCCCGGGTCTCTCAGGAAGGAAGTCCTGAGGAAGGTTACAACACGCTGACATCCGTGAGGACTCTCACCGCTTTCAACGTTCCGAAAGTATTGCATTACATCCTCACTTGGGAAGAAGACGCTAATAGCACCGGAGAAGCCTGTTAGTGCGACGTTTTGCCCAAGGCGAACAGGAACGGGAATTCATGAAGTCAGGTTAAGTTAGGTTAAGTTAGATTAGCTTAGGTTAAGTTTAATTAGGCTAAGGTAGTTTAGGTTAAATTAGATTGGGTTAGGTTAGGTTAGCTTAGTTAAGGTTAGGTCATGTTAGGTTAGGTTAGGTTAAGTTAGGTAAGGTTAGCTTAGGTTAGGTCAGGTTAGATTAAGTTACGTTAGCTTGACTCATAAGATCGTAGTGACACGATTGCAAACAAACCATACCACGGGTGGGGCTTGAACTTGCGGTCAATCCTAACCAGTCGCTTTGGAGTTTTACGGCTCTCTGACCGCGGGTTGAAGCCCCATCCGTGGTATGGTAAGTAAGGTTAGGTTAACTTAGGTTAAGTTAGGTTAGATTAGGTCAGGTTAGGTCATGTCAGGTTAGGTTAGGTTAAGCTAGATTAAGTTAGGTTAGGTTAAGTTAGGTTAAGCTAGGTTAGGTTAGGTTAGGTCAGGTCAGGTTAGGCTAGGCTAAGCTAGGTTAGGTTAGGTTAAGTTAAGTTAGGTTAGGTTAGGTTAGGTCAGGTCAGGTTAGGTTAGGTTAAGCTAGGTTAGGTTAGGTAAGATTTGTCAGGAAACAGGACAAGCGTTTCCTGACGCCTGTCTTAGTCTTATGATGGCTCTCAGCTGCAGCTTTTGATCATCTGAAGGAGGCCTTCCGCTGGCTCACCAATCCACCCCTTTAAAAATTAAGGCTCAGATGAGGTCACTCTTGAAAATTAACATGTCGAAAATAAAGTCATTATACTGTGAGGTCAAGACGTTAAGGGCAAGACGTTCATTACTAAGCCACACACTGTGTGGCAGTTAATATAACATTAACTTGATGTTATAATCTTCTCATACAGGGATGTTTGTGTATTGTTCCAGTCACGAGTACTAGTGTTTAACCTTTATACCGATCACGGACAATGTAGACAGTTAGTAACAGTCACATGTACGTTCCGTACGTTTGTGTTAAATGTTCTTTAGTGTAGTGGATCACTGCTCCTTCAGAATTATTCTCTGTTCAGTAAGTAAATAACGTAAGGCGATAAGAAGTAAGTAAGAAAGTAACAAAGAAAGTAGTAAATAGGCAGTACGAAAATAATAATTCAGAAGTTTATTAGTACAGGTACACATATAGTTAAATTTACCCACCAACATAACCAAAAAAGTCAGTCAAAGAAGCTTATTCCACGTATGGGTTTGTTGTAATCATGTGTTAAGTATGAGATGGTGTTCAGCAGCTGTGCTCCTCCCAGTCACTGAGACTGTGGTGTTGCAGCAGCTGTGCTCCTCCCCAGTCACTGAGACTGTGGTGTTGCAGCAGCTGTGCTCCTCCCCAGTCACTGAGACTGTGGTGTTGCACAGCTGTGCTCCTCCCCATCACTGAGACTGTGGTGTTGCAAGCAGCTGTGCTCCTCCCCAGTCAACTGAGCTGTAGTGTTGCAGCAGCTGTGCTCCTCCCCAGTCACTGAGACTGTGGTGTTGCAGCAGCTGTGCTCCTCCCCAGTCACTGAGACTGTAGTGTTGCAGCAGCTGTGCTCCTCCCCAGTCACTGAGACTGTGGTGTTGCAGCAGCTGTGCTCCTCCCCAGTCACTGAGACTGTGGTGTTGCAGCAGCTGTGCTCCTCCCCAGTCACTGAGAGCTGTGTGTTGCAAGCAGCTGTGCTCTCCCCAGTCACTGAGACTGTAGTGTTGCAGCAGCTGTGCTCCTCCCCAGTCACTGAGACTGTGGTGTTGCAGCAGCTGTGCTCCTCCCCAGTCACTGAGACTGTAGTGTTGCAGCAGCTGTGCTCCTCCCCAGTCACTGAGACTGTGGTGTTGCAGCAGCTGTGCTCCTCCCCAGTCACTGAGACTGTGGTGTTGCAGCAGCTGTGCTCCTCACCAGTCACTGAGACTGTGGTGTTGCAGCAGCTGTGCTCCTCCCCAGTCACTGAGACTGTGGTGTTGCACAGCTGTGCTCCTCCCCCAGTCACTGAGACTGTGGTGTTGCAACAGCTGTGCTCCTCCCCAGTCACTGAGACTGTGGTGTTGCAACAGCTGTGCTCCTCCCCAGTCACTGAGACTGTGGTGTTGCAAGCAGCTGTGCTCCTCACCAGTCACTGAGACTGTGTGTTGCAACACTGTGCTCCTCCCCAGTCACTGAGACTGTGGTGTTGCAACAGCTGTGCTCCTCCCCAGTCACTGAGACTGTGGTGTTGCAGCAGCTGTGCTCCTCCCCAGTCACTGAGACTGTGGTGTTGCAAGCAGCAGTGCTCCTCACCAGTCACTGAGACTGTGGTGTTGCAAGCAGCTGTGCTCCTCCCCAGTCACTGAGACTGTGTGTTGCAACAGCTGTGCTCCTCCCCAGTCACTGAGACTGTGGTGTTGCAGCAGCTGTGCTCCTCCCCAGTCACTGAGACTGTGGTGTTGCAGCAGCTGTGCTCCTCACCAGTCACTGAGACTGTAGTGTTGCAACATCTGTGCTCCTCACCAGTCACTGAGACTGTAGTGTTGCAACATCTGTGCTCCTCACCAGTCACTGAGACTGTGGTGTTGCAACATCTGTGCTCCTCACCAGTCACTGAGACTGTGGTGTTGCAACATCTGTGCTCCTCACCAGTCACTGAGGCTGTAGTGTTGCAACATCTGTGCTCCTCACCAGTCACTGAGGACTGTAGTGTGCAACAGCTGTGCTCCTCACCAGTCACTGAGGCTGTAGTGTTGCAACAGCTGTGCTCCTCACCAGTCACTGAGGCTGTGGTGTTGCAACAGCTGTGCTCCTCACCAGTCACTGAGACTGTGGTGTTGCAACAGCTGTGCTCCTCACCAGTCACTGAGACTGTAGTGTTGCAACAGCTGTGCTCCTCACCAGTCACTGAGGCTGTAGTGTTGCAACAGCTGTGCTCCTCACCAGTCACTGAGACTGTAGTGTTGCAACAGCTGTGCTCCTCACCAGTCACTGAGGCTGTAGTGTTGCAACAGCAGTGCTCCTCACCAGTCACTGAGACTGTAGTGTTGCAGCAGCTGTGCTCCTCACCAGTCACTGAGGCTGTAGTGTTGCAACATCTGTGCTCCTCACCAGTCACTGAGGCTGTAATGTTGCAACAGCTGTGCTCTTCACCAGTCACAGAGGCTGTATTGTTGCAACAGCTGTGCTCCTCACCAGTCACTGAGACTGTAGTGTTGCAACAGCTGTGCTCTTCACCAGTCACAGAGGCTGTATGTTGCAACAGCTGTGCTCCCTCACGACAGTGTCACTGAGGCTGTAGTGTTGCAACAGCTGTGCTCCTCACCAGTCACTGAGGCTGTAGTGTTGCAACAGCTGTGCTCCTCACCAGTCACTGAGGCTGTAGTGTTGCAACAGCTGTGCTCCTCACCAGTCATGAGACTGTGTGTTGCAAGCAGCTGTGCTCCTCCCCAGTCACTGAGGCTGTAGTGTTGCAACAGCTGTGCTCCTCACCAGTCACTGAGACTGTGGTGTTGCAGCAGCTGTGCTCCTCACCAGTCACTGAGACTGTGGTGTTGCAGCAGCTGTGCTCCTCCTCAGTCACTGAGGCTGTAGTGTTGCAGCAGCTGTGCTCCTCCCCAGTCACTGAGACTGTGGTGTTGCAGCAGCTGTGCTCCTCCCCAGTCACTGAGACTGTGGTGTTGCAACAGCTGTGCTCCTCCCCAGTCACTGAGACTGTGGTGTTGCAGCAGCTGTGCTCCTCACCAGTCACTGAGGCTGTAGTGTTGCAACAGCTGTGCTCCTCACTAGTCACTGAGGCTGTAGTGTTGCAACAGCTGTGCTCCTCACCAGTCACTGAGGCTGTAGTGTTGCAACAGCTGTGCTCCTCACTAGTCACTGAGGCTGTAGTGTTGCAACAGCTGTGCTCCTCACTAGTCACTGAGGCTGTAGTGTTGCAACAGCTGTGCTTCCTCACCAGTCACTGAGGCTGTAGTGTTGCAACAGCTGTGCTCCTCACAGTCACTGAGCTGTAGTGTTGCAACAGCTGTGCTCCTCACCAGTCACTGAGGCTGTAGTGTTGCAACAGCTGTGCTCCTCACCAGTCACTGAGGCTGTAGTGTTGCAACAGCTGTGCTCCTCACCAGTCACTGAGACTGTGGTGTTGCAGCAGCTGTGCTCCTCCCCAGTCACTGAGGCTGTAGTGTTGCAACAGCTGTGCTCCTCACCAGTCCAACTGAGTGACTTGTAGGTGTTTGCAACCAGCTGTGCTCCTCACCAGTCACTGAGGCTGTAGTGTTGCAACAGCTGTGCTCCTCACCAGTCACTGAGGTGAAGCTGGAAGTTGAGAGATCAAGCGAAGATGTCGCTTGATCTTCAGTTAGTTCCAGACTTTGGAACAGAACTTGATAAAGTCCGGCCTTGGGCGAAACGTTCTATTGAAAGGTTTCTCTGTTTTTAGTGTCTTTATTCCCCCTTGTCGGATTTTGCCATTTTCTACCTTCTTCCTCACATGTTCTCTTGTATTCTCCACCAAACACACACACACACACACACACACACACACACACACACACACACACACACACACACACACACGTGTGAGTGTGCGTGCTCACGAGTAGTAAAAAGATAAGATTATTTTATTCTGTGTCATGTTAAGTGTTTGTGTTTGTTAGTTGTGAGTGGCTTTACATCAGTGTTTTTATGAGTCTCAACAAGACCCCTCGCTGACGTCCGTGCCCCGCCATCAGCAGCTGGGATGCACACCGTCTACAGGTAAACACAGCATCTGCAAGTAAACACAGCATCCGCAGATAAGCACAGCATATACAGAGATAAGCACAGCCACTGAAGATAAGCGCAGCATGTATAGAGATCCAGAGCATCCTGCAGATAAGTACAATATCTGCAGAGATAAGCACAGCATCTGCAGAGACAAGCACAGCATCTGCAGAGATAAGCACAGTATCTGCAGTTAAGCAGATCATCTGCAGAGAAGCACACGCTGCGCTACCTTCACCTTAGCACCAATAGGAGCATGTTAGAAGCACCAAGAAGTGCTTCATTTGATGTAAACCTCCCGGACCTGCGGTCACCATCTGCTGCTCATCTCAACTCCTCCCGCACCTCCGGCTAATATCAAGACAACGTTTCGCTTAATTAAGCTCTCCTTGAAGTCAGGAAACCCACATGGAGACAGGAATACAATGTAGAAAGAGACTATTACCAGCTCCATCTGAGACCTACGTTATAGGAAAGTGCAAGAGGCTGACTTGATACAGTCGTAAATCTAAGTGTCACTTGCATGTACGTGAATGGTATACAATACTGACAAGATGAGAAATTAGACACATGTCAACACAAATTCAAGACCATATTGGGAAGATTGTAGAATTGTATACAGAAGACAAGGTAATCAGTCTCTCAGCCTTGTAGTTGGTGATGAGCATCGAAGTCTTCTAGACTACGGTAACTACGGCTTTAGAATATAGTTCTACGTCTTCCCATTATGTCCTTGATTTTTTACTGACATGTGTCTAATTCTGTCACTTGTATGTTGAGGGATAAGGGAGGGCTGGACGCCAGAGAGGGTTATAGGTGAATTAAAAAAAAAAAAGCCTAATTGACCAATATTGAAAAGTCATTCTCAAATCCAACCTTTTTCTCTCAAATATTTGTCCATTTTTTTCTTAAAGCCAAGGCTTTAGTTTCAGCAGACATAGTAATTATGCCAGGCAGGTCGTGTACAAATCCAACGTGTCCAGCATGGGCCAGCAACCGTGGCGCAGTGATCCTTAGTGTTTATTGCTGCACCAGTGTGTCATCAGGTCGAAAAGTAAGTCACATGTGCAACAGTTAGGTATCTTCCGAAACGTTACTATTTACATATTCACAGTTTCGTCAGGTGGTTGAAATGTTCACTCTGTAGCTGGAATATTGTTCGTCCTGGCGAATTTCTGTAGTTACGTCAGGAATGCATTTTTCCTTCGGTTGTGTTCAGATTGGGTTTTGTCTCAAACAGCGCAGCTTTGAATCTTTTTTCTGTCGTGCATAAACTCTGTTATTGTAAAGTTTTGGCTTTGTCCCAATTTATTCTAAGTTAGTGATTCTTGAGGTGCTGGAACAAGGCAGAGATCTCTTCACCGTATTTCACTGACCTTTTGTTTTCCACAATTCTAGATGAAAGTGTAGAGTCTTTGAAAAGTATTTGGTACACTTAGGGGTTCCTCACCTTTTTTTATTTAGAAGTGGTTGCATGTTTTGTTGAGATAAGAGCAAATAATGCTGGATCAACTTATAATCCTAATTTTTAAAGGGGTGGACTCTTAAGCCAGTGGAAGGCCTCGGCCAGATGACCAAAAGTTCCAGCGGCGGATCATCATATGATTAAGACCGGCTTCAGGTAACACTTGTCCTGTTTCCTGACGGATCTTACCTAACTTAATGTTGGAGCAGTGTTTGTTTTTCTCCTGTATGTCACTGGGGGAAGAGATGAATAATTTTTTGGGGGGGGAGGTGGGGGGAGGAGTATATGGAGTTCCTTGGTAAAAGTTTTGGTAAAAATGGTATGTGAAACCGACAGGAAAAACACACACAATGCCAACCAGGGATGAGACGTTGTCAGTAAAATGTCAGAATGTTTGCATTTCGAGTCAGTAATACCAGTAATTTTGTATGACTTTGTGTCAACTTTCCTGAATGAAATAGTCTTGGTGTACTAGCACTCTCAACTCTAGTGGAAATTTCTTGCTCTCATAGGTTTGGTTTGCAAATCTGTAGAACTCTGATTAATCGACCATATAAATTCCTTCTCTTTGTTGACAGTAGTTGCTGTGTCTGTGTGTGCTTGTTTGTGTGTGTGTGTGTGTGTGTGTGTGTGTGTGTGCGCGTTGTGTACTCACCTAATTGTACTCACCTAATTGTGGTTGCAGGGGTCAAGACCTAGCTCCTGGCCCCGCCTTTTCACTGATCGCTACTAGGTCCCCCTCTCTCCCTGCTCCATGAGCTTTTTCATACCTCGTCTTAAAGCTATGTATGGTTCCTGCCTCCGCTACATCACTTGCTAGACTATTCCATTTTCTGACAACTCTATGACTGAAGAAATGCTTTCTAACATCCCTTTGACTCATCTGAGTCTTCATCTTCCAATTGTCACCCCTTGTTTCTGTGTCCCATCTCTGGAACATCCTGTCTCTGTCCACCTTGTCTATTCCCCGCAGTGTTTTGTATGTAGTTATAATGTCTCCCCTGACCCTTCTGTCCTCCAGTGTCGCCAGGCCGATTTCCCTTAACTTTTCTTCGTGGGACATTCCCCTTAGCTCTGGAACTAACCTTGTTACAAACCTTTGCACTTTCTCTAATTTCCTGACATGCCTGACCAGATGTAGGTTTTATAAACAGGTGCTGCATACTCCAGTATGGGCCTGACGTACACGGTGTACAATGTCTTAAACGATCCCATACTAAGGTATCGGAACGCTATTCTCAGGTTTGCCAGGCGCCCACATGCTGCAGCAGGTATCTAGTTGATGTGTGCTTCCGGAAACGTGCTCGGCGTTATGCTCACCCCGAAATCTTTCTCCGTGAGTGAGGTTTGCAGTCTTTGGCCACCTAGCCTATACTCTGTCTGCGGTCTTCTTTGTCCTTCCCCAGTCTTCATGACTTTTCATTTGGCGGGGTTAAATTCGAGTAGCCAGTTGCTGGACCAGATCACTTTGTAGTCCTGCCTGATCCTCATCTGATTTGATTCTTCTCATTAGCTTCACATCGTCTGTAAACAGGCACACTTCTGAGTCTATCCTTTCCGTCATGTCATTCACATATACCGAGAACAGTACTGGTCCTAGGACTGACCCCTGTGGGACCCCGCTCGTCACAGGCTCCCATTGTGATACCTCATCACGTACCATGACTCGTTGTTGCCTCCCTGTCAGGTATTCCCTGATCCATTGCAGTGCCTTTCCTGTTATACTTGCCTGATCCTCTAGCTTCTGCACTAATCCTATGTGGAGAACTGTATTGAAGGCCTTCTTGCAGTTCAAGAAAATGTAGTCATCCCACCCCTCTCTCTCGTATCTTATTTTTGTTACCTTGTCATAAACCTCCAGTAGGTCTGTAACACAGGATTTGCTTTCCATGAATCCATGCTGCTTGTCACTTATAATCTTGTTCCGCTCCAGGTGCTCCACCACTCTCCTGATAATCTTCTCCATGACTTTGCATACTATACATGTCAGTGACACTTGTCTATAGTTTAGTGCCTCGTTTCTTAAAGATGGGGATTACATTTGCCATCTTCTATACCTCAAGTTCCCCAATTTCAAGGGATGTGTTGAAGATTGTGGTTAGTGGCACACACAGCATCTCTGCTCCTTCTCTAAGGACCCACGAGAAAATGTTGTCCGGTCCTATCGCCTTTGAGGTATCAAGGTCATTTAGCAGCTTCTTCACCTCCTCCTCGGTTGTGTGTATGTCATCCAACACTTGTTGGTAAAGTTTTTGTTGGTGTTCCCCTCTGTGCTGTCTTCCCAGAGTCCTTCCTGTCTCCACTGAAAATACTTCTTTAAATCTCGTGTTGAGCTCCTCACGTACCCTTTGATCGTTTCTTGTGAGTTCCCCACCTTCTTTCCTCAGCCTGATCACCTGGTCGTTGACTGTTGTCTTCCTCCTAATGAGGCTATACAGAAGTTTCGGGTCAGACTTGACTTTTGATGATATGTTGTTTTCGTACTGTTACTGGGCCTCCTTGTGCATACTCGTCTCTGGCTCTTCGACTAATCTCCTTATTTTCCTGGGTCCTTTGCATTCTGTATTTTTTCGATTCTCTAGTGCACTTAGTTTTTACCTCCCTACACCTTCGTGCCATCCATTCCTTCCATTTTCTCAAAACCCCACTGGTTTTTAATGAGCAGTGCAACTCCTCCTCCCCCTCTCCTCCCTCTGTCTTTCTTGAGGATTTGATATCCGGATGGAAAGATTGAATCTGTTATTATTCTGGTGAGTTTTGTTTCTGTGAGTGTTATTATGTCTGGGGATGTCTCCTTGATTCTTTCGTGCCACTCCTCATACTTGTTTGTTATTCCATCTGCATTTGTATACCACACCTTCAACTTCTTTTCTAAGACTGTGATCTCTGGGAGGTGTATTGGGGTTGGGGAAGTGGGAGACCTGATAAGGAACTATGGGTTGTTGCTGTGGGGGTGGAGTTTGTAATGAAGTGGGTGGGGGCATTGGATGTGGCATGGGTGTTTTGATTTAGAGTGTTTGGTTGCACTGGGGTTGACCTGGTTGAGAGGCTTCTATAGGAAGTTGTGAGGGAGGCTGTATTTGATCTTCTTCCTGGGTCTGGGATCTCCTGTCTGTCTTCTCCACCCCCTCTCTTTTCTCCTTTCACCTTTGTACCATCTCTCTCAGTTTCTGCCTTTCTTCTTGTGTTCTGTCGCGGTCGAAATACACCTTCCTGTATGCTGGCATGTCCCTTAATCGTGCTTTCTGCTGCAGGATCCTGTTCCAAGTCGCTTCTGCCTTGAAGGTCACTTTCACTGGCTGGGTTCTTTTTTTTACAAACCCCCCTATTCTCCGAAAATTTTCCAGCTGGGTCATGTCATCTTCTCCTATTGCTTTCATGATGCTTTCAATTGCTTTTTTTCCCCTTGTTTTCTTGCTTCATATGTTTCCCCTTCAACTTCCTGGAGCCCATACTCAAAGACTGACCTCTCCTTTCATTGTCCCACTGCATATCCCTGTGTATCCCCTCATTTAATTTGGTTTCCTCCACTGTAGCTTTCCTTTCTTCAGTTTCACTGGCTAATGTGCTTGGGCTCAGTGGCCTGTCATTTTCCCTTCTCGGCTTTCCTTGGGCTCTGTTGTTGTCTGTTAGGGCCTCCACATAAATCTTAGCTCTTTCATTTACTACAGTCTCCTCAGATAGAGCATCTCCATGCAGTTGTGCCCCTTCTTTCCCTACAGTCCCCTTATATGTGGCTGAGGTAGCAGTCTCTGTTGTCAATCCCAAAATGTTCTTTAGTTCTTTAGGCTGTTTCAGATTTTTCAGTTCCTCTTCTAAACTCTGTATCCTAGCCTCTGCTGCTTTGACATGCACCTCCCACTTCCTGCTTTCCATATCCATCCTCTCTTCCATTCTCATGCTAAGTTCTTCTAGTTTCTTTTCCCATTCATGATCCCTTTTTAGGAGCTCTGCTGCCCAATCTTCCTTTGCAGCTTCCTACTCCTGTCCCTTGGTTTTTCTTGTTGCTCTCTGGCAACCCATTTTTGTTTTACCCTGATTGCCTCAGAGTGGGAAACCTATGTAGTTCTGTATGTTATGTTAGTAGTGTGTATGTCAGAGTATGGGGAGGGGAGGCAGTGAAGGAACTGTGGGGTGGGGAGGGTGCACTTCAGGAGATGTGCCTGGTTTTATACTCACCACAAGATCCTTTTCCTTGAGTGAGGTTTGTAGTCTCCGGTCCCCTAGACTGTACTCCGTCTGCGGTCTTCTTTGCCCTTCCCTAATCTTCATGACTTTCCACTTGGTAGGGTTGAACTCCAGGAGCCAATTGCCGGACCAGGCCTGCAGCCTGTCCAGATTCCTTTGTAGTTCTGCCTGGTCCTTGTCCGATTTAATTATTCTCATCAGCTTCACATCATTTGTAAACAGGGACACTTCAGAGTCTATTCCTTCCGTCATGTCGTTCACAAATACTAGAAACAGCACTGGTCCTCGGACTGACCCCTGTGGAACCCCACTCGTCACAGGCTCCCACTCTGACACCTCGCTGCATACCATGACTCGCTGTTGTCTTCCTGACAGGTATATCCTGATCCACTGTAGTGCCTTCCCTTGTAATCCCTGCCTGGTCCACCAGTTTTTGAACTAATCTCTTGTGTGGAACTGTGTCAAACGCCTTCTTACAGTCCAAGAAAATGCAATCTACCCACCCCTCTCTCTCTCTTGTCTTACTGCTGTCACCCTGTCATAGAACTCCAGTTGGTTTGTGACACAGGATTTCCCATCCCTGAAACTGTGTTGGCTGTTGTTAATAAGTTCATTCCTTTCTAGGTGTTCCACCACTCTTTTTCTAATAATATTCTCCATGACTTTGCATATTATACATGTCAGTGACACTGGTATATAGTTTAGTGCTTCTTGACTGTCTCCTAGTTTAAATATTGGGACTACATTTGCTGTCTTCCATACCTCAACTAATCTCCCTATTTCCATAGATGTGTTGAATATTGTTGTTAGGGGTACACATAGCTCATCTGCACCCTCTCTCAGGACCCATGGAGAGATGTTTTTTGGCCCCATCGCCTTTGAGGTGTTTAGCTCACTCAGCAGCCTCCTTACTTCTTCTCGGTTGTATTTATTGTGTCCAACACTTGGTGCCATACCCGCCTCTCCATCTTTCTGGAGCCCCTTCTGTCTTCTCTGTGAACACTTCTTTGAATCTCATGTTGAGTTCCTCACATACTTCTCGGTCGTTTCTTGTGATCTCTCCTCCTTCCTTCCTTAGCCTGATTACCTGGTCCTTGACTGTGGTTTTCAGCCTGATATGGCTGTACAACAGCTTATGGTCAGATTTGGCTTTTGCTGCTATGTCACTTTCATATTGTCGTTGGGCCTCCCTTCTTACCTGTGCATATTCATTTCTGGCTCTACGACTGCTCTCCTTATTCTCCTGGGTCCTTTGCCTTCTATACTTCTTCCATTCCGTAGCACATTTGGTTTTGTCCTCCCTGCACCTCTGGGTGAACCACGGGCTCATCCTGTCTTTTTCATTATGCCTGTTACCCTTGGGTACAAACCTCTCTTCAGTTTCCTTGTATATTGTTGTCACGTATTTCATCATCTCGTTTACTGACTTCCCTGCCAGTTCTGTCCCACTGAACCCCATTTAGGAAGTTCTTCATTCCCACCTAGTCCCCCTACTTTTAGCTTGGCTTCATTCGTCCGGCTCTTCCTGCTCCCCCCTCCACTTGTAACTCTACTGTGTATTCGAATCTTAAAACCACATGATCGCTGGCCCCAAGGGGTCTTTCATATGTGATGTCCTCAATATCTGCACTACTCAAGGTGAATACTAGGTCCAGTCTCGCTGGTTCATCCTTTCCTATCTGTCTGGTAGTGTCCCTTACGTGTTGGTATATGAAGTTTTTCCAGTATCACCTCCATCATCTTAGCTTTCCATGTTTCTTGGCCCCCATGTGGCTTCAAGTTCTCCCAGTCGATTTCCTTGTGGTTGAAGTCACCCATGAACAGTAGCTTTGCCCTGCTCACATGAGCCCTTCTTGCCACTTCAGCCAGTGTGTCAACCATCGCTCTATTACTCTCATCATACTCTTGCCTTGGCCTCCTGCTGTTCTGTGGTGGGTTATACATCACTGCAATTACCACCTTGGGACCTCCAGACTGAAGCATTCCTACTATGTAATCCCTTGCTTCTCCACTGTCTCCTCTCTCCAGCTCATCAAAAACCCATCGGTTTTTGACCAGCAGTCCCACTCCTCCACCTCCTCTGTTCCCTCTGTCTTTCCTCAGGATCTGATATCCCGTTGGAAAGATGGCATCTGTTATCATACCTGTGAGCTTGGTTTCTGTGAGAGCTATGATGTCCAGTGATGCCTCTTTGACTCTTTCATGCCACTCCTCCCACTTATTTGTTATTCCATCAGCGTTGTTGTACTCCATACCTTCAGTTTCCTCTCCAACACTGTGTTTTGGGGGTGTACTGTGGGATTCTATAGCTGAGTGTTGGGTGGGAGCTGTGGGTGTGGATTGTGGTTTTTGTTGGGATGCGTGACTGATTGCCGGGTTCTAGGGATGGTTCTGTGTGTGCTTGCTCTTGTTGCTCTTCCCTGCTCTGGTTGTCCTCTGCTAATTCTGTCCTTGTTTCTCCTACTAGCTCCTTTCGCTTTTGTGTCCTCTCCCTCGGCTGCTGTCATTCTGTTTGTGTTTTGTCTCGGTCTAGGAACACCCTCTTGTATTCTGTCGAGTCCTTCAGCCATGGTTTCTTAAGGAGGATCCTGTTCCACACTGTATCTGTCCTGAAAATCAGGTTGATCGGTGTGTGCTGGTGTGTGTGTGTGTGTGTGTGTGTGTGTGTGTGTGTGTGTGTGTGTGTGTGTGTTTGTGTGTATGTGTGTGTGTGTGTATGTGTGTATGTGTGTGTGTGTGTGTGTGTTATTGTAGAACTGTAAACTGAAATCAATTTGTTGATCATCTTTGATAATTAATTCATTCAAGGAACGTAATTTGCTGTTAACGTCGCACTTCACTTTGAAGTTAATGGAAGAGCTTTGTAAGCTGGGTTTGAAGAGGAGCTGCCTAGCATGGATTATTAGGTACGCTGAGGCTAATGCCTTGCTCAGCTTGAAGAACACGTTAGACAAATATGTGAATAATGGGGGTTAAATTTAATTAAGGAATACCTGGCCAATTATGGTTCATCAGACCTTGTGATGTAACCCGCCCTGGCGTCCAGCCTTTCCACCTCGACATACTACAAATGACGCTTAGATTTGCTCCTGTATAAACCACTATCATAGTTCCTTGTTAATGTGAGAAGTCACGAAAGTGCTTGGAATTTCACTATCCTTTCACAGTGGTTGTTTTGCATATATATATAATAGTAATAATAATGTAGGTCGGCAGTAGTGACTGTGGTGGTGATAGGAGAGGAGTGAGAGGAACACTGGAGATGCAGACACTCGCTGAGCATCTGTTGTGGTGGTGTACAGGAAAATACCTGCGGCTGGATGCTGCTGCTGTTGTTGATGCTGCTGCTGTGGGGATACGAGAGCAGATGACATTTAAGCAGATGCTGCTGCTGCTGCTGCTGCTGCTGCTGCTGCTGCTGCTGCGGTGCTTCTACTGTTGCTGAAGCTGTTACTGCTACTGTTACTGGTTGTGCGACACCACAGCAGCGTCAGCAACAATTCAGAACGTCGCTGTTATATCCCCAATTCAGAGAGGTCACAGCATAGGAGGGAGGAAGAAGGGAGGGGAAAAAAGGGAATTAGAGGGAGCATGAAGGAAAAAAAAGGAGGGAGGGTGGTATGGAAAAGAGGTATGCAAACATGTATGCAGGAATGCGTAAGGATACGCAGGAAAGGAGGCAGACCTGTGCAACATAATTATCCACCTTACGAAAGCGGTCAAAGCAAATGCGGTAGTAACTATGGACAAAGCAGATTATAAGGGAAACATAAAGATGATATTATGAGACAGGGGAACTGACGCATCCCTTAAAAGGTTCCTTGAACTTCACCGTTATCCAAACTTTGTCAGTGACTGCAGGAGAGTGGAGAAGATACTAGACAACACCAGACAAGATTCCTATAACACAAGTTAATAACCTCTCCACATCCTCAGCAAAACCCAGCATGAGGGTCGCCACCACAGCCTCCAACACAATAATGGTCTCAGTTTAAAAGAACACAGCGTCCAGTGACACCAGTGTTGGCACCAGCGTTGGTACCAGTGTTGACACTAGTGTTGGCACCTGTGTTGGCACTAGTGTTGACACCAGTGTTGGCACCAGTGTTGGCACCAGTGTTGGCACCAGTGTTGACACCAGTGTTGACACCAGTGTTGGCACCAGTGTTGGCACCTGTGTTGGCACTAGTGTTGGCACCAGTGTTGGCACCAGTGTTGGCACCAGTGTTGGTACCAGTGTTGGCACCTGTGTTGGCACTAGTGTTGGCACCAGTGTTGGCACCAGTGTTGACACCAGTGTTGGCACAGTGTTGGCACCGTGTTGGCACCAGTGTTGACACCAGTGTTGGTACCAGTGTTGGCACCTGTGTTGGCACTAGTGTTGGCACCAGTGTTGGCACCAGTGTTGGCACCAGTGTTGGCACCAGTGTTGGCACCAGTGTTGGCACCAGTGTTGACACCAGTGTTGGCACCAGTGTTGGCACAAGTGTTGACACCAGTGTTGGCGTCTAAGTGACACACTGGAGATTGTGATAGGATTTAGGTGAGTGCAACTTGTCTGGACCTGACACGAGGATCAGGGAACACCACACAAGTGTCTACAAAAGAGATATAACATGAACAACTCTGTACTGTTCACCATAATATGCCCCTCAAGGAAGGTTCCTTGATGTTGGTGAGGGGCTCTTGATTTAGGGAATTGAATCTGTGCTCCAATTCCCCGAATTAAGCCTGAATGCCTTCCACATCCCCCCCCCTAGGCGCTGTATAATCCTCCGGGTTTAGCGCTTCCCCCTCCAGGCCCGGTGGCCTGGTGGCTAAAGTTCCCGCTTCACACACGGAGGGCCCGGGTTCGATTCCCGGCGGGTGGAAACATTTCGACACGTTTCCTTACACCTGTTGTCCTGTTCACCTAGCAGCAAATAGGTACCTGGGTGTTAGTCGACTGGTGTGGGTCGCATCCTGGGGGACAAGATTAAGGACCCCAATGGAAATAAGTTAGACAGTCCTCGATGACGCACTGACTTTCTTGGGTTATCCTGGGTGGCTAACCCTCCGGGGTTAAAAATCCGAACGAAATCTTATCTTATCTTATCTTAATAATCACCATAATATGGAAAAACCATTATATGAACTTCCTCTATGTCAAACTAGCTATTTAGGTAAGAGACAGGCGACGTAGGCAGTGCTAGGAATCTTCTTTGACTGAGAAGTATAACACAGAAATCAGGTTCATTTTTAATTTCAGAAAGACTGGCCAAACTTATTCTCACAAGACACCATGAAGGAGCACTACACTAGTCCTACTGGTCCCACGCTACTTTCAAAGCTTCCATGATTTCCCTTGGCTGAGTTTCATTACAGCAGGTGACTGCATCCGTCTAGTCTAAAAATCAAGGAACGTGTGGGGTTTCAACCCAAGGCAAGTGTGTCCTACAATTCACCGGCCACGTTATTTTACGCTCAGTTTACCTGTCTCTTTGTAAACTGATAACCTTACTAGATGACGAGACGTCTTCTCAACACACTGCCAATAAACTGCTCATTGTTCCTTATTAACATTGCAACTTCATGGAATCCAGTAAGACGCAACACTTAATCGATTTGTATTCGCATTTTTTTCAATACAGAATGACTTAGACTGAACTATGGGCTCTCGAGGCAGCAGTGTTTGATTACACCATGCTTTGGAGAGAGCCTTCTGCTTGTCTTCCTCAGCCTTCATATCCCCAAAATTAGAATTTTATTCGCAATAAATCTGATATATATATATATATATATATATATATATATATATATATATTTATATATATTATATATATATAATATATATATATATATATATATATATAATATATTATATATATATATATATATATATATATATATTATATATATATATATATATATATATATATATATATATATATATATATATATATATATATATATATATATTATATATATATATATATTTATTTTATTTTTCAACAAGTCGGCCGTCTCCCACCGAGGCAGGGTGACCCAAAAAGAAAGAAAATCCCCAAAATGAAAATACTTTCTTCATCATTCAACAATTTCACCTCACTCTCACATAATCACTGTTTTTTCAGAGGTGCTCAGAATACAACAGTTTAGAAGTATATACGTATAAAAACACAATATATCCCTCCAAACTGCCAATATCCCAAACCCCTCCTTTAGAGTGCAGACATTGTACTTTCCATTTCCAGGACTCAAGTCCGATTATATAAAATAACCGGTTTCCCTCAATCCCTTCACTAAATATTACCCTGCTCACACTCCAACAGCTCGTCAGGTCCTAAATACCATTCGTCTCCATTCACTCCTATCTAACACGCTCACGCACGCTTGCTGGAAGTCCAAATCCCTCGCCCACAAAACCTCCCGTACCCTTTCCTTCCAACCTTTTCGAGGACGACCCCTACCCCGCCTTCCTTCCCCTACAGATTTATACGCCCTCCGTGTCATTCTACTTTGATCCATTCTCTCTAAATGACCAAACCACCTCAACAAACCCTCTTCTGCCCTCTGACTAATTTCCACACTCCGAATTTTCTGCATAATATTTACACCACACATTGCTCTTAGACAGGACATCTCCACTGCCTCCAACCGCCTCCTCGCTGCAGCATTTACAACCCAAGCTTCACACCCATAGTACTATACTTTCATACATTTTCTTCTTTGCCTCCATAGATAACATTTTTTGCCTCCACATATACCTCAACACACCACTCACCATTTTTTCCTTCATCAATTCTATGATTAACCTCATCCTTCATAAATCCATCCGCCGACAGGTCATCTCCCAAATATCTGAAAACATTCACTTCTTCCATACTCCTCTTCCCCAATTTGATATCCAATTTTTCTTTAACTAAATCATTTGATACCCTCATCACCTTACTCTTTTCTATGTTCACTTTCAGCTTTCTACCTTTACATACACTCTCAAATTCTTCCACTAACCTTTGCAATTTTTCTTTAGAAACTCCCATAAGCACAGTCGGATCGAGGACGACGAGATCTGTCGTAAGATGGGAATGAAGAAGGATAAGGAAGGATGGAAATAACTGGAAAAGGATGGGGAGGAGGGGAAGAGGAGGAATCAAGGCAAGCGGCCCAACCACTTTGGGACATGTGGTACAAAAGTACTGGAGACGTAGATAGAGAGGCTTCACTGATGTCACTGCTTGGCTCACTAGGAGAGGATGGCGAAGGCAGCGGTAGGAGCTGGGAGTGTCAGAAGGCAGCAAGCAGGATGAGTTGGTCATGGTCTTAAACCGTTTATCAGTGCGGTACATTGTTTTCGAGAGAGTTGTATCACACTTATGGGAGAGCTGTAGTAGTCTTCGTTGGTTTGGAGGTGGTGGAGTATCTGGTTGTAGGTAGGGAGTGGTCTTTCTTCGCTTTGGTACGATACAGTGTTGTCTTGGAGATGTTGGATGAGTTCTAGGCGAGTCATGCTTGCAGGGTATAGCCTCGTGGTGTAGAATACGAGTCCTTTATGTTTAAAGCATGGTGTTCCAGGTAATCGACGTGAGCTAAGTAGAGAAGGCGGTGGTGGAGTAGAGGAAGGTGGTGTTGCTTCGTTTTCAACTTCAGTAGACGAATTAGAAGATGTTTCTGGTGGTAAGGCTTCTGATTGGTTGGATTCAGTGAGAGGTGGTGGCGGTGGAGGCTTCTCATTGGTCGTTGTTGGATTGACGTCACTAGTTGGTGGTGTTGATGGAACTTCTGCAGAAGAGTTGGCGATTAAGTTTTTGGTGAATTTGAGAATTTCTTCAGAAGGTGGAGATGCGGGAAATGTAAATGAAGGCATTGTAGATGAATGGTTCAGAGAACCGACATGTTGATAAATTAGACACATGTGCAACTCTTGGGTATCTTTATTGAGGAAACGTTTCGCCACACAGTGGCTTCATCAGTCCATACAAAGGAGAATCTTGAAGAACAGGAGGAGAATGAGGTAATCAGTCCCTCAGCCTTGAGTCGATGTGGTCAGTTCATCAATCTTGAATAGAATACGGCATACGTGCTGAGAAGGAGCTTATAAACCGTTGGCAGGAGAGGTGCAGCAGTCATAGGTCGTGTAACATTTGTTCAATGTTGAAGTAGGTCGTGCCCAAGAATTAGGCAAGCGAAGAATTCCCAAGTATTCTTCGCTTGCCTAATTCTTGGGCACGACCTACTTCAACATTGAACAAATGTTACACGACCTATGACTGCTGCACCTCTCCTGCCAACGGTTTATAAGCTCCTTCTCAGCACGTATGCCGTATTCTATTCAAGATTGATGAACTGAACACATCGACTCAAGGTTGAGGGACTGATTACCTCATTCTCCTCCTGTTCTTCAAGATTCTCCTTTGTATGGACTGATGAAGCCACTGTGTGGCGAAACGTTTCCTCAATAAAGATACCCAAGAGTTGCACATGTGTCTAATTTATCAAATGAAGGCATGTTATTTAATGCAAATAACTCGTTGATGGTAGAGTTAAATGATCCAGGTACAGCCATGTTCTGCATGTGAGCGTATAATAAACAGTAGTGGATCTTGGTTACGTCACATGTTGGAGGAGTGATGACGGTGGAGGCGGGCTGAGTAGATGCTTGAAGTATTCTTGGAGACGACTGTTGAGTAGCTTGTAGAATCTTGGATGTTGTAGATTGAATCTTGGCAATTGCAGCGTATGTAGGAGAGGTTCCAGATGACTTCTTTGTTTCTTCCTTTAGTTTCTTAGAAAGGATATCCTTTCGCACTGGACACTTGGCTGCAAGAGTATGGTGATCATTCTTACAGTTGATGCAAGTGGGAGTGTGTGTGTGTGTGAGAGAGAGAGACTCAGCAATCAACATTTGCAGCAATAACTCACTACAGTTGTGACCGGGTGTGGAAGTGTGAATTGCTCATTACTCTAAAATTTGTTCATGATTGCAGCCATGTATAAACGTAAGTAACCATTCTTACAGTATTCATTACCTTTGTAACTTGTGAGTTCATTACCTTTGTAACTTGTGAGTTCATTACCTTGTACCTAGTTCAGCCATCAAAACTTTGGAGCCCGGTCCCTGGACCCATTGTTGTACCTCTGTAATCTGTAAATACCTTTGTAACTTGTCATGATTGTGACTAGACCTACCTGGAGTTCATTACCTTTGTAAATTGTGAGTTCATTACCTTTGTAAATTGTGAATTCATTACCTCTGTAACTTGCTCAGCTATCAAAACTTTGAGGCCCATCCCTGGACCTATTATGTACCTCTGTAATCTTTTGACTACCGCCCACAGGATGGGTATGGGGTGCATAATAAACATATTAAACTAGCTGCAAGTGGGAGCAGCACTGGAAGTGCAAGAACGAAAATCGTGTCCTGCAGACCCACAGTGGAACATATCTTCTTATTCTTCACGTGGCAGTCGGCAGTATGAGTGACTGTACGAGTAACATGTCCAGCAAGGTGTTATGTACGTGAAGCGTTCAGGTTCAATCTGTCGAGGGTTTGATGTGTAGTAAAAGATGCCAGGCCATCAGACAGTGCTCTGGTCGCCATGGTAACGTCAGGAATGTGACCTTGAGCATTGAGGAAGCGTTGGGGATCTTCACTACAGTGTCAATCTTGGCCCAAGTGTTGAGGTCTTCAAGTGATGTAGTAATTTCCTGAATGGTCATGTTCGTGATCAGCTTGTCAAGACGTTTCATAAACACTGAACGTTTTGCAAGCATGTATGGTGACGTAGGGATGGTAAAGCCTCGGTCTTCTAAGGTCTTCATGGCAGTAGGTGTAAGCACCTTGTCAGCTTCAGTATCATCGAGAAAAGTGACGATGAAAGCTTCTTTCAGTGACGTGATCTTGGAGAACTTTGCGTGAATACAAGTGTTGAGAGAAGCTGCAAGCTCAAGCTTCGTGGCGTCATCGACGACAGCAGACTTGGGCTTAATTCTCACACGATGAGACATCGTGGAG
>NC_069448.1:746971-751971 GCF_026875155.1 Cherax quadricarinatus
TAGCGGTGGATCAGTGTCTAGATGTTCACTGTAGCAGTGGATCAGTGCCTAGATGTTCACTGTAGCAGTGGATCAGTGTCTAGATGTTCACTGTAGCGGTGGATCAGTGTCTAGATGTTCACTGTAGCAGTGGATCAGTGTCTAGATGTTCACTGTAGCGGTGGATCAGTGTCTAGATGTTCACTGTAGCAGTGGATCAGTGCCTAGATGTTCACTGTAGCAGTGGATCAGTGTGTAGATGTTCACTGTAGCGGTGGATCAGTGTGTAGATGTTCACTGTAGCAGTGGATCAGTGTCTAGATGTGCACTGCCAGGTAAGTGTTCAAAGGTAGGGTTCAACTCTTGGATAGTCAAGGACCATCTGGCTAGCCTTCCAGTAGGTTGTTTGTTCTGGAATAAGGGTATCAGTGGAGCATGGTCTGTCAAGACATGAACAGGGTACTGATATATAATGTCTCAGAAGTGCTTTAAAGACCATACTATTGCTAAGACTTCTTGCTCGGTTACTGTATAATTACGTTCAGCCTTTGTAAGGACTCGGCTAGCAAATGCAACTGTGTTGTACTTGCTGTCGGTCTTCTGAGCAAGGACGGCACCTATGCCAGTTGAGCTAGCATCGGTTGTTAGATAGAAAGGCTTAGAAAAATCTGGAAATTTCAAAATTGGAACAGATGTTAGCTTTTCTTACATAAGAACATAAGAACATAAGAAAGGAGGATCACTGCAGCAGGCCTGTTGGCCCATACTAGGCAGGTCCTTTACAATCCATCCCACTAACAAAACATTTGCCCAACCTAATTTTCAATGCTACCCAAGAAATAAGCTCTGACTACCCAAGAAATAAGCTCTTTGAGGGCTTGGAATGCTCTTTCTTGATGGTCGGTCCAAACGAAAGGAGCATCATTCTTCAGCACCTCAGTTTGAGGAGCTGCTACAGAAGACAAATTAGCAATGAAGGATCTGTAAAAATCTGCTAAGCCCACAAAGGATCTTACGGCATCAGCAGTTTTCGGAGATGGAAAATTTAATACTGTAGTTACTTTGGTCAGTCGTAAACCCTCTAGGAGTGACTATGTGACCAAGAAACTTGATTTCCAATCTGAAAAATTGACATTTAGACAGTTTGATCTTCAAATTGGCTTCTCCAAGTTTACCAAGCACCACATCAAGTCTTTTCAAGTGCATTTCCCCGTCTTCAGACATGACAATCACATCATCTAAGTACACCATAAATACGTTACCTATGAGGCCTCTAAAGATATTAGTCATGAGCCTCAAGAAGGTGATAGACGATGAGCATAAACTGAAGGCCATTCTGAGGAAATGATAATGACCTGTAGGAGTGGAAAATACGGTTAGCTCTTGGCTGTCCTCGTGGAGATGGACTTGCCAAAACCCTTGTAACAAGTCCAGGGTCAAAAAGATTTAGTTATTTCCAATATTACGTAAAAGGTCACCAAATACAGTAAGTGGGAAGTGATCTGGAATTGTTTTTGCATTCAGCTTTCTAAAATCAATCACTGGGCACCAAGTACCATCTTTTTTAGGTACTAGGATCAATGGCGCATTCCAGGTTGAATTACTGGACGTGATTACACCATCATCAAGCATCTCATTGATCAATTCTTCTGTAACAGCAACTTGTGAATGAGACATTCTGTACGCAGGTACATAAATAGGTCTCGTACCAGGTTCAAGTGAGATACGATGGGACAATAAGTTCGTTATACTCATCCTCTCACCTGGTAAGGCAATGGCTTTACGACATTTGTTCAACAGAGGCAACAAACGCTTGACCTCGTCTGGGAAGTCAGTGGGAGATAAGCCTTTCTCTTCTACTGATGCAGTGGATGGATTCGGCAGAGTAGAGGAATTCAGTGGAGTGGATTGACTCTCCCCGGTTAGTACACAATACTACTGACAACCGTTCCTTGAAGGGGTTGCCATTCCTTGAAGGGGTGCTCTTCTTTGAGGCGGTTGGTATTCCTTGAATGTGGTTGTTGTCCTTGAATGTGGTTGTTGTCCTTGAGGTGGTTGGTGTTCCTTGAATGTGGTTGGTGTTCCTTGAATGTGGTTGTTGTCCTTGAGGTGGTTGGTGTTCCTTGAAGGGATTGGTGTTCCTTGAAGAAGTTGGTGTCATTGAGGTGGTTGTTGTGCCTTGAAGCTGTTGCTGTTCCTTGAAGGGGTTGCTATTCCTTGAAGTGGTTGGTGTTCCTTGAGGTGGTTGATGTTCCTTGAGATGGTTGGTGTTCCTTGAGGTGGTTGATGTTCCTTGAGATGGTTGGTGTTCCTTGAGATGGTCGGTGTTCCTTGAGATGGTTGGTGTTCCTTGAGATGGTCGGTGTTCCTTGAGATGGTTGGTGTTCCTTGAGATGGTTGGTGTTCCTTGAGGTGGTTGGTGTTCCTTGAGATGGTTGGTGTTCTTGAGATGGTCGGTGTTCCTTGAGATGCTTGGTGTTCCTTGAGATGGTCGGTGTTCCTTGAGATGCTTGGTGTTCCTTGAGATGGTTGGTGTTCCTTAAGATGGTTGGTGTTCCTTGAGATGCTTGGTGTTCCTTGAGATGGTCGGTGTTCCTTGAGATGGTTGGTGTTCCTTGAGGTGGTTGGTGTTCCTTGAGATGGTTGGTGTTCCTTGAGGTGGTTGGTGTTCCTTGAGGTGGTTGGTGTTCCAGCGTTACTGAGGTGGGAAGGAGCGCCGTGACCTCCATCATGGCTACCATTACATTGTTGTTGTCCAGCAGTGGTCGCATCACAACTTTCCACTCTAGATGATAGATTTTCTCGTAATTCTCTACCTTTACTGTTTACCTTTCCCTTATAATCTATGTGTCCACCCCTCCTTTTTTTCCTTATCTCCCTCCTTCTCTGCCTCTACCCCCTTATCATCTTCTCTCTGCTTTTATTTCCTTATCTCCCTCCCTCTCTGTTTCCTGTCCTTCTTAATATCCCTCCCTGTCTGCTTTGCAATCCTCCCTCCCTCCCTGCCTGCCACTCGTCCACAGTTCCTCACACACCAGAGGCAGGGCGTGACGAGGGAACAACTACCCACACACTCTGGCATCCCATTTCACGTCCCTCTCCCCCATCCCTACTAATCTTACTCTCTGCCCCCCCTCACTCTCATTCTTACGAACACACACACACACACACACACACACACACACACACACACACACACACACACACACACACACACACACACACACACACACACCACACCACCACACACACACACACCACAACAACACACACACACACACACACACACACACACACACACACACACACACCACACCCCACACACACACACACACACCACACACACACACACACACACACACACACACACACACACACACACACACACACAACCTACACACACACCTACACACACAACAGGCCTAGTGTCAAATCGACATGTGCCTAGGACAAATGGTAACTAACACACAACACAACACACACCCAGGATCAAATGGAAGGACAAGCGCACCCCCCAGAAACACCTGCAGAAGACTCCAGCCATGACACCCCCCAAGGCAACTGAACAATCCAAACCAACCATCACACAACCGATCCTCTGTTTCCACCCCCCGCACCACAGTTACAGTATTAGAACAGAAGTTGAAGGTTTGGTACACAAATGCAGATGGATTAACGAATAAACATGATGAATGGCAAAAAGAATCAATGAGAAGTCCCCAGACATCATAGCAGTTACAGAAACAAAACTCACGGAGACAATAACAGATGCAATCTTCCCACCAGGATACCAAATCATGAGGAAAGATAGAAGGGGCAGGGGGGGAGGTGGGGTTGCTCTGCTCGTAAAAAACAGATGGAAATTCGAGAAAATGGAAGACATAGATGAGATGGGAGAAAGAGACTACATAGCAGGTACACTTCAGTCTGGGGAACACAAAGTGGTCATTGCAGTGATGTATAATCCACCACAGAACTGCAGGAGGCCAAGAGAGGAATATGAAGAGAGCAACAGAGCAATGGTGGACGCACTTGCTGAGGTGGCAAGAAGAGCTCACTCCAGCAGAGCAAAGTTGCTGGTTATGGGGGATTTCAACCACAGGGAGATTGACTGGGAAAACCTGGAGCCACATGGGGGTCCCGAAACATGGAGAGCCAGGATGTTGGACGTGGTGCTGGAAAACTCATTCACCAACATGTTAAGGACACTACCAGAGTGAGAGGGGAGGATGAACCAGCAAGATTGGACCTTGTGTTCACCCTGGGCAGCTCAGACATTGAGGACATCAAGTATGAGAGTCCCCTAGGAGCTAGCGACCACGTGGTTCTGTGCTTTGAATACATAGTAGAACTGCAAGTGGAGAGAATAACCCAGGAGTTGAATGGGAAGCCTAAACTATAAAAGAGGGGACTACATAGGGTTGAAGAACTTCCTGCGGGGGTCCAGGGGGACAGAGAACTGGCAGAAAAGCCAGTAATGAAATGATGGAATATGTAATAAAAAAATCAAGGAGGCAGTGGAAAGGTTTATTCCCAAGGGCAACAGTAACAATGGGAAGACCAGAACGAGCCCTGGTTTACCCGACGGTGTAAGGAGGCAAAAAAGTGCAATAGAGATGGAAAAAGTACAGAAGGCAGAGAACACACGAAAATAGGGAGATCAGTCGAGACCCAGGAATGAGTACGCACAGGTAAGGAGGGGGCCCAGCGAGGGTTATGAAATGACATAGCATCGAGAATCAAGACTGACCCGAAACTGTTGTATAGCCACATCAGGAGGAAGACAACATCAAAGACCAGGTGATCTGATTAAGGACAGAAGGTGGAGAAACTCACAAGAAATGATCAGGAGGTATGTGAGGAGCTGAACAGGAGATTTAAGGAAGTTTTACGAAAGAGACAGGAAGGGCTGTGGGAAGACAGCACAAAAGGGGAAAACATCAAGAGGGAATATACCAACAAGTGTTGGATGACATACGAACAACTGAGGAGGAGGTGAAGAAGCTCTTAAGTGACCTTGA
>NC_069448.1:756971-766971 GCF_026875155.1 Cherax quadricarinatus
GACCTGTCTCCTGCCACAGTCCAGTGACCTCCTGTCTCCTGCCACAGCCCAGTAACCACCTGTCTAATGTCACAGCCCAGTGACCTCCTGTCTCCTGTCAGCCCTCGCTGATCTCCAGTCCCTCATCAATCCCTTTCTTCATCCCTGTGTTATCTCCTCTCCTCCCCCTCTTCTCCAGTCCTCTATACCTCCTCTCTCTCTCTCTCTCTCTCTCTCTCTCTCTCTCTCTCTCTCTCTCTTTCTCTCTCCTTGGACCCTTTTCTCTTTTCTATCTTTCTCCCTCTTCGTTGCCTCCTCACCTTCTGCATTTTTCTCCTAACCGTTCTCCACCTCTCCTCTCTTCCTTCCTTCCCCTTCCCTCCCGCAGCTTCTCCGGTACCGATGTGGCACAGTGCCTGGCACTCTGCTTTCTCCAGGCGATGTGCTTCTTGTTAATGCCTCTCCCACGGCTCTCCCCCTCCCTCCCTCCCTCCCTCCCTACTTCTCCCTCCTACTCTTTCTACTTCCCCCTTTCCTCCCTTTCTCCTACCCTCCCTACCTCCCACCCTTCCTTCCCCCTACCTACCCTCCCTCATTCTCTCCTTCCTGATACCTTCTACCCTTCCTCCTCCTCAGTCTTTCCCCTCGTTCTCTCCCTCCCCCCCTTTCTCTCTCTCTTAGTGCTGGGGTGAGGATGGTGGTGAGGATGGGGGTGGAGGGTGAGGAGTGAGGGTGAGAGGTGAGGGAGGGTAATCTGCGTGTCAATACCGGTTACTGGGACGAACACGACTCCTGTGACTAAACCAGTCCAGCATCACTAACACTGCTTCCCCTTCTGCTGCTGCTGCTGCTGCTGCTGCACTTGCTGCTGCTGCTGCTGCTGCTGCTGCTGCTGCTGCTACTGTTGTTGGTGCTGCTGTTACTGTTGCTGCTGCTGCTACTGTTGTTTCCGTTGTGCTGCTGCTACTGCTGCTATTGTTGTGCTGCTACTGTTGTTGCTGCTGCTGCTACTTTTATTGCTGCTGCTGCTGCTGCTGCTCTTACTGTTGTTGTGCTGCTGGTACTGTTGTTGTTGCTGCTGCTGCTACTGTTGTTGTTGCTTCTGTCACTGTTGTTGTTGTTGTTGTTGTTGTTGTGCTGCTGATACTGTTGTTGTTGTTGCCGCTGCTGCTGCTACTGTTGTTGTTGTTGCTGCTGTTACTGTTGTTGCTGTTGTTGTGTTGCTGATACTGTTGTTGTTGCTGCTGTTATTGTTGTGCTGCTGCTACTATTGTTACTGTTGTTGTTGCTGCTACTGTTGCTGTTGTTTCTATAACAAGCTTCTCATTCTCTCCGCCTGCTTTCTCTCATCCTTCCTTCCCCTCACCACTCACATTTCCTTCCTTTCTTGCCTTTTCCTTCTCTCCCCAGTCTCCCCTTTCTCCCTCTTCCCATAACCTGTGTAAGACAACACAACGAACTGCAGTTCCTGCAGGAATTGTTGATGTGTTGGATAATATGCCTCTTCTCTTCTCCTCCCCTCCTTCATCTCCCCTCTTCCTTGTGTCTCTCCCTTCTTCGTCCCGCCTTCTTTTCTCCCCTTGTTTCTCTTCCCTTTCCACCCTCTGTTCCTTCCTTTTCGTTCTGTTTACAGCGCCTCATTTCCACGTCTCATTTGCATATACTTTATCGTCCTCTCTCTCTCTCTCTCTCTCTCTCTCTCTCCTCTCTCTCCTCTCTCTCTCTCTCTCTCTCTCTCTCTCTCTCTCTCTCTCTCTCTCTCTCTCTCTCTCTCTCTCTCTCTCTCTCTCTCTCTCTCTCTCTCTCTCTCTCTCTATCTCTCTCTCTCGTGTTGACCCTTTCTTTCACCCCCTCTTTTACTTTCTTCATACATTCTTTATTGTTATCTTTCTGCTTCCTTCACGCCTCTCTTATTTTCTTTTTTATTTCATTCATTTCCTATCCCACATCTTCTTTCAACACCTTTTAATTTTCTTCTGTATCCCTTTCTTTTTCACCCTCTTCCTTCATCCCTTCCTTCATCTCTTCCTTCATCCCTTCCTTCATCTCTTCCTTCATCCCTTACTTCATCTCTTCCTTCATCCCTTCCTTCATCTCTTCCTTCATCCCTTTATTCACTATTTCCAAGTAATGCTTCACTGTTTACAGCTAGTGTTGCTGTTGTGTTTACAAGGTCAGTGTTGCTGTTGTGTTTACAAGGTCAGTGTTGCCGTAGTATTTACAAGGTCAGTGTTGTTGTAGTGTTTACAAGGTCAGTGTTGCCGTAGTGTTTACAAGGTCAGTGTTGTTGTAGTGTTTACAAGGTCAGTGTTGCCGTAGTGTTTACAAGGTCAGTGTTGTTGTAGTGTTTACAAGGTCAGTGTTGCCGTAGTGTTTACAAGGTCAGTGTTGTTGTAGTGTTTACAAGGTCAGTGTTGCCGTAGTGTTTACAAGGTCAGTGTTGTTGTTGTGTTTACAAGGTCAGTGTTGCTGTTGTGTTTACAAGGTCAGTGTTGTTGTAGTGCTTACAAGGTCAGTGTTGTTGTAGTGTTTACAAGGTTAGTGTTGTTGTAGTGCTTACAAGGTCAGTGTTGTTGTAGTGCTTACAAGGTCAGTGTTGCCGTAGTGTTTACAAGGTCAGTGTTGTTGTAGTGTTTACAAGGTCAGTGTTGCCGTAGTGTTTACAAGGTCAGTGTTGTTGTTGTGTTTACAAGGTCAGTGTTGCTGTTGTGTTTACAAGGTCAGTGTTGTTGTAGTGCTTACAAGGTCAGTGTTGTTGTAGTGCTTACAAGGTCAGTGTTGTTGTAGTGTTTACAAGGTTAGTGTTGTTGTAGTGCTTACAAGGTCAGTGTTGTTGTAGTGCTTACAAGGTCAGTGTTGTTGTAGTGTTTACAAGGTCAGTGTTGCCGTAGTGTTTACAAGGTCAGTGTTGTTGTTGTGTTTACAAGGTCAGTGTTGCTGTTGTGTTTACAAGGTCAGTGTTGTTGTAGTGCTTACAAGGTCAGTGTTGTTGTAGTGCTTACAAGGTCAGTGTTGTTGTAGTGTTTACAAGGTTAGTGTTGTTGTAGTGCTTACAAGGTCAGTGTTGTTGTTGTGTTTACAAGGTCAGTGTTGCTGTTGTGTTTACAAGGTCAGTGTTGTTGTAGTGCTTACAAGGTCAGTGTTGCCTTAGTGTTTACAAGGTTAGTGTTGTTGTAGTGTTTACAAGGTCAGTGTTGCCGTAGTGTTTACAAGGTTAGTGTTGTTGTAGTGTTTACAAGGTCAGTGTTGCCGTAATGTTTACAAGGTCAGTGTTGTTGTAGTGTTTACAAGGTCAGTGTTGCCGTAGTGTTTACAAGGTCAGTGTTGTTGTTGTGTTTACAAGGTCAGTGTTTGCTGTTGTGTTTACAGGTCAGTGTTGTTGTAGTGCTTACAAGGTCAGTGTTGCCGTAGTGTTTACAAGGTTAGTGTTGTTGTAGTGTTTACAAGGTCAGTGTTGCCGTAGTGTTTACAAGGTTAGTGTTGTTGTAGTGTTTACAAGGTCAGTGTTGCCGTAGTGTTTACAAGGTCAGTGTTGTTGTTGTGTTTACAAGGTCAGTGTTGCTGTTGTTTAGAAGGTCAGTTTTGTTGTAGTGCTTACAAGGTCAGTGTTGCCGTAGTGTTTACAAGGTTAGTGTTGTTGTAGTGTTTACAAGGTCAGTGTTGCCGTAGTGTTTACAAAGGTCAGTGTTGTTGTAGTGTTTACAAGGTCAGTGTTGCCGTAGTGTTTACAAGGTCAGTGTTGTTGTTGTGTTTACAAGGTCAGTGTTGTTGTAGTGTTTACAAGGTCAGTGTTGTTGTTGTGTTTACAAGGTCAGTGTTGTTGTAGTGTTTACAAGGTCAGTGTTGCCGTAGTGTTTACAAGGTCAGTGTTGTTGTAGTGTTTACAAGGTCAGTGTTGCCGTAGTGTTTACAAGGTCAGTGTTGTTGTTGTGTTTACAAGGTTTAGTGTTGTTGTTGTAGTGTTTACAAGGTCAGTGTTGTTGTAGTGTTTACAAGGTCAGTGTTGTTGTAGTGTTTACAAGGTCAGTGTTGCCGTAGTGTTTACAAGGTTAGTGTTGTTTGTAGTGTTTACAAGGTCAGTGTTGCCGTAGTGTTTACAAGGTCAGTGTTGTTGTAGTGTTTACAAGGTCAGTGTTTCCGTAGTGTTTACAAGGTCAGTGTTGTTGTAGGGTTTACAAGGTCAGTGTTTGCCGTAGTGTTTACAAGGTCAGTGTTGTTGTAGTGTTTACAAGGTCAGTGTTGCCGTAGTGTTTACAAGGTCAGTGTTGTTGTTGTGTTTACAAGGTCAGTGTTGTGTTGTGTTTACAAGGTCAGTGTTGTTGTAGTGCTTACAAGGTCAGTGTTGTTATAGTGTTTACAAGGTTAGTGTTGTTGTAGTGGGTTACAAGGTCAGTGTTGTTGTAGTGCTTACAAGGTCAGTGTTGCCGTAGTGTTTACAAGGTCAGTGTTGTTGTAGTGTTTTTCAAGGTCAGTGTTGCCGTAGTGTTTACAAGGTCAGTGTTGTTGTTGTGTTTACAGGTCAGTGTTGCTGTTGTGTTTACAAGGTCAGTGTTGTTGTAGTGCTTACAAGGTCAGTGTTGTTGTAGTGCTTACAAGGTCAGTGTTGTTGTAGTGTTTACAAGGTTAGTGTTGTTGTAGTGCTTACAAGGTCAGTGTTGTTGTAGTGCTTACAAGGTCAGTGTTGTTGTAGTGTTTACAAGGTCAGTGTTGCCGTAGTGTTTACAAGGTCAGTGTTGTTGTTGTGTTTACAAGGTCAGTGTTGCTGTTGTGTTTACAAGGTCAGTGTTGTTGTAGTGCTTACAAGGTCAGTGTTGTTGTAGTGCTTACAAGGTCAGTGTTGTTGTAGTGTTTTTCAAGGTTAGTGTTGTTGTAGTGCTTACAAGGTCAGTGTTGTTGTTGTGTTTACAAGGTCAGTGTTGCTGTTGTGTTTACAAGGTCAGTGTTGTTGTAGTGCTTACAAGGTCAGTGTTGCCTTAGTTTTACAGGTTAGTGTTGTTGTAGTGTTTACAAGGTCAGTGTTGCCGTAGTGTTTACAAGGTTAGTGTTGTTGTAGTGTTTACAAGGTCAGTGTTGCCGTAATGTTTACAAGGTCAGTGTTGTTGTAGTGTTTACAAGGTCAGTGTTGCCGTAGTGTTTACAAGGTCAGTGTTGTTGTTGTGTTTACAAGGTCAGTGTTGCTGTTGTGTTTACAAGGTCAGTGTTGTTGTAGTGCTTACAAGGTCAGTGTTGCCGTAGTGTTTACAAGGTTAGTGTTGTTGTAGTGTTTACAAGGTCAGTGTTGCCGTAGTGTTTACAAGGTTAGTGTTGTTGTAGTGTTTACAAGGTCAGTGTTGCCGTAGTGTTTACAAGGTCAGTGTTGTTGTAGTGTTTACAAGGTCAGTGTTGCCGTAGTGTTTACAAGGTCAGTGTTGTTGTTGTGTTTACAAGGTCAGTGTTGCTGTTGTGTTTAGAAGGTCAGTTTTGTTGTAGTGCTTACAAGGTCAGTGTTGCCGTAGCGTTTACAAGGTTAGTGTTGTTGTAGTGTTTACAAGGTCAGTGTTGCCGTAGTGTTTACAAGGTCAGTGTTGTTGTAGTGTTTACAAGGTCAGTGTTGCCGTAGTGTTTACAAGGTCAGTGTTGTTGTTGTGTTTACAAGGTCAGTGTTGTTGTAGTGTTTACAAGGTCAGTGTTGTTGTTGTGTTTACAAGGTCAGTGTTGTTGTAGTGTTTACAAGGTCAGTGTTGCCGTAGTGTTTACAAGGTCAGTGTTGTTGTAGTGTTTACAGGTCAGTGTTGCCGTAGTGTTTACAAGGTCAGTGTTGTTGTTGTGTTTACAAGGTCAGTGTTGTTGTAGTGTTTACAAGGTCAGTGTTGTTGTAGTTTTTTACAAGGTCAGTGTTGTTGTAGTGTTTACAAGGTCAGTGTTGCCGTAGTGTTTACAAGGTTAGTGTTGTTGTAGTGTTTACAAGGTCAGTGTTGCCGTAGTGTTTACAAGGTCAGTGTTGTTGTAGTGTTTACAAGGTCAGTGTTGCCGTAGTGTTTACAAGGTCAGTGTTGTTGTTGTGTTTACAAGGTCAGTGTTGTTGTAGTGTTTACAAGGTCAGTGTTGCTGTTGTGTTTACAAGGTCAGTGTTGTTGTAGTGTTTACAAGGGTCAGTGTTGCCGTAGTGTTTACAAGGTCAGTGTTGTTGTAGTGTTTACAAGGTCAGTGTTGCTGTAGTGTTTACAAGGTCAGTGTTGCCGTAGTGTTTACAAGGTCAGTGTTGTTGTAGTGTTTACAAGGTCAGTGTTGCCGTAGTGTTTACAAGGTCAGTGTTGCTGTAGTGTTTACAAGGTCAGTGTTGCTGTAGTGTTTACAAGGTCAGTGTTGCCGTAGTGTTTACAAGGTCAGTGTTGTTGTAGTGTTTACAAGGTCAGTGTTGCCGTAGTGTTTACAAGGTCAGTGTTGCTGTAGTGTTTACAAGGTCAGTGTTGCTGTAGTGTTTACAAGGTCAGTGCTGCTGTAGTGTTTACAAGGTCAGTATTGCTGTAGTGTTTACAAGGTCAGTGTTGCCGTAGTGTTTACAAGGTCAGTGTTGCTGTAGTGTTTACAAGGTCAGTGCTGCCGTAGTGTTTACAGGGTCAGTGTTACTGTAGTGTTTACAAGGTCAGTGTTGGCGTAGTGTTTACAAGGTCAGTGTTGCCGTAGTGTTTACAAGGTCAGTGTTGCCGTAGTGTTTACAAGGTCAGTGTTGCCGTAGTGTTTACAAGGTCAGTGTTGCTGTAGTGTTTACAAGGTCAGTGTTGCCGTAGTGTTTACAAGGTCAGTGTTGCCGTAGTGTTTACAAGGTCAGTGTTCCTGTAGTGTTTACAAGGTCAGTGCTGCCGTAGTGTTTACAAGGTCATTGTTGCCGTAGTGTTTACAAGGTCAGTGTTGCCGTAGTGTTTACAAGGTCAGTGTTGCCGTAGTGTTTACAAGGTCAGTGTTGCTGAAGTGTTTATAACGTCAGTGTTGCCGTAGTGTTTACAAGGTCAGTGTTGCTGTAGTGTTTACAAGGTCAGTGCTGCCGTAGTGTTTACAAGGTCAGTGTTGCCGTAGTGTTTACAAGGTCAGTGTTGCTGTAGTGTTTATAAGGTCAGTGTTGCTGTAGTGTTTACAAGATCAGTGTTGCTATAGTTTTTACAAGGTCAGTGTTGCCGTAGTGTTTACAAGGTCAGTGTTGCTGTAGTGTTTACAATGTCAATGTTGCTGTAGTGTTTACAAGGTCAGTGTTGTTGTAGTGTTTACAAGGTCAGTGTTGTTGTAGTGTTTACAAGGTCAGTGTTGTTGTAGTGTTTACAAGGTCAGTGTTGCTGTAGTGTTTACAAGGTCAGTGTTGCCGTAGTGTTTACAAGGTCAGTGTTGCCGTAGTGTTTACAAGGTCAGTGTTGCTGTAGTGTTTACAAGGTCAGTGCTGCCGTAGTGTTTACAAGGTCAGTGTTGCCGTAGTGTTTACAAGGTCAGTGTTGCCGTAGTGTTTACAAGGTCAGTGTTGCCGTAGTGTTTACAAGGTCAGTGTTGCTGTAGTGTTTATAACGTCAGTGTTGCCGTAGTGTTTACAAGGTCAGTGTTGCCGTAGTGTTTACAAGGTCAGTGTTGCTGTAGTGTTTATAAGGTCAGTGTTGCTGTAGTGTTTACAAGGTCAGTGTTGCTGTAGTTTTTACAAGGTCAGTGTTGCCGTAGTGTTTACAAGGTCAGTGTTGCTGTAGTGTTTACAAGGTCAGTGTTGTTGTAGTGTTTACAAGGTCAGTGTTGTTGTAGTGTTTACAAGGTCAGTGTTGTTGTAGTGTTTACAAGGTCAGTGTTGCTGTAGTGTTTACAAGGTCAGTGTTGTTGTAGTGTTTACAAGGTCAGTGTTGTTGTAGTGTTTACAAGGTCAGTGTTGTTGTAGTGTTTACAAGGTCAGTGTTGCTGTAGTGTTTACAAGGTCAGTGTTGCCGTAGTGTTTACAAGGTCAGTGTTGCCGTAGTGTTTACAAGGTCAGTGTTGTTGTAGTGTTTACAAGGTCAGTGCTGCAGTAGTGTTTACAAGGTCAGTGTTGCCGTAGTGTTTACAAGGTCAGTGCTGCAGTAGTGTTTACAAGGTCAGTGTTGCCGTAGTGTTTACAAGGTCAGTGTTGATGTAGTGTTTACAAGGTCAGTGTTGCTGTAGTGTTTACAAGGTCAGTGTTGCTGTAGTGTTTACAAGATCAGTGTTGCTGTAGTGTTTACAAGGTCAGTGTTGCTGTAGTGTTTACAAGGTCAGTGTTGCTGTAGTGTTTACAAGGTCAGTGTTGCTGTAGTGTTTACAAGGTCAGTGTTGCTTTAGTGTTTACAAGGTCAGTGCTGCCGTAGTGCTTACAAGATCAGTGTTGCTGTAGTGTTTACAAGGTCAGTGCTGCCGTAGTGTTTACAAGGTCAGTGTTGCTGTAGTGTTTACAAGATCAGTGTTGCTGTAGTGTTTACAAGGTCAGAGTTGCTGTAGTGTTTACAAGATCAGTGTTGCTGTAGTGTTTACAAGGTCAGTGTTGCTGTAGTGTTTACAAGGTCAGTGTTGCTGTAGTGTTTACAAGGTCAGTGTTGCTGTAGTGTTTACAAGGTCAGTGCTGCCGTAGTGTTTACAAGGTCAGTGTTGCTGTAGTGTTTACAAGATCAGTGTTGCTGTAGTGTTTACAATATCAGTGTTGCTGTAGTGTTTACAAGATCAGTGTTGCTGTAGTGTTTACAAGATCAGTGTTGCTGTAGTGTTTACAAGATCAGTGTTGCTGTAGTGTTTACAAGATCAGTGTTGCTGTAGTGTTTACAAGGTCAGTGTTGCTGTAGTGTTTACAAGATCAGTGTTGCTGTAGTGTTAACAAGGTCAGTGCTGCCGTAGTGTTTACAAGATTAGTGTTGCTGTAGTGTTTACAAGGTCAGTGTTGCTGTAGTTTTTTACAAGATCAGTGTTGCTGTAGTGTTTACAGGTCAGTGTTGTTGTAGTGTTTACAAGGTCAGTGTTGCTGTAGTGTTTACAAGGTCAGTGTTGCTGTAGTGTTTACAAGGTCAGTGTTGTTGTAGTGTTTACAAGGTCAGTGTTGCTGTAGTGTTTACAAGGTCAGTGTTGTTGTAGTGTTTACAAGGTCAGTGTTGTTGTAGTGTTTACAAGGTCAGTGTTGCCGTAGTGTTTACAAGGTCAGTTTTGCTGTAGTGTTTACAAGGTCAGTGTTGTTGTAGTGTTTACAAGGTCAGTGTTGCCGTAGTGTTTACAAGGTCAGTGTTGTTGTAGTGTTTACATTCCTGTTTACAACTTAACTGCAGCAATCATCTGCATTGAAGTTGCCAACCTCAACAGTTCTCTTGATCTTGGTGCCTCGCTGACAGCCTCAGCAATTCAGATGATTAACTCACAGATTGAAATTTGTGTACATTGCGAACTGGGCTGCTCCACTGTTGTTGCAGCATCGTCACCTGATGCTGCTGACATCTGTTACTACACAGGTCGTGGAGAGAGCCTGGGGGCACGGGTATCATACCCACCTGGCCTCGGGGGTAGCAGACGACCTTGCCCCAGGGTGGGGGCCACGTACCCAGCCTGACCTTACCCACAACCTACCCAGTACTCACCCACCCATTCAACCTTCACCCATTATGTGCACCGCTGTGCACTTCCTCTTATTGTCACCCTTACTACCTTGAGTCATAAGGATGAAATTAGTAAACCATCTCAGATTCATTCATTCCCTGTTGGAGGAGATGTTATGTACCTTATTTCTTTGACTCACAAGGATGAAATTCCTAAACCATCTCAGATTCATTCATATCCTTGTTGGAGGAGATATTTTGACTCTTAGTGTCTTATGCCAGAGAGCTGAAAATTGGGTACAACGCCCTACTCATAATTATTGCCCTGGGTATGAATGAATTTGAGATGGTCCTGGGAATGTCGCCCTTAGTGCCAGAGTCCGTAAGGTCGTGTACTGATATCCCAGGGTGAAGGGGGAAATGCTTCTTAATAGGGGTAATTTGACCCTTAGTGTGAGGTTACACAAGGTCGGTAATTCCGTAAC
>NC_069448.1:769471-779471 GCF_026875155.1 Cherax quadricarinatus
TAAAAAACCCCCAAAAAACCCCCTTTTTTTTTTTTTTCCCCTTTTTTCCCATTTTTTAAAAATTTACTACTAAAAAAAAAAAAAACCCCCCCCCTCACTACTCAAATCAAAAAAAATTTTTACTATTTATTTCAAACCCTTTTTTTTTTTGGGGGGGAAAACCCCAAAAATTTTAAAAAAAAATTTTTTTCCCCCCCCCCAAATTTTTAATTTTTTTTTTTTTTGGGGGTTTTTTTTTTTTTTTTTTTTTTTTTTAATGTAAAGGTTTTTAAAAATTTCAGTTTCAGTGGAGGGTTTATTCCAGGGATACTGGGCTAACTAGTTTGTCTCGGGTCAAAATTTGTGTTGCTTATCCTTTTTCTCAATTCGTAGTTTTCCCCTGAGGATGGAGGGAAATGGAGGTATAGTAAGGGTGGGGGGAAATGGGGGAAGTGGGATGGAGGGGAGGGAGGTGCAGTTTAGGAAGGGGGAACGGGGGGGAAATATTTTCAGTGGGTGGGGGGGGCCCCCCCGGGCCGTTCCCCACCCCTTAGTTGCAAACCATTTTTTCAGTGCTGTTTGGGGAAATTTGGGTTTGGGGGGAGGATGGGTAAATGTGGGGGGGTGGAAGGGGGGGGGGGAGGGTGGGTGGAGGGTTTGGGGGAAAAAAGTTTAAATTTTAGGGTCTGAAAATAATGTGCTTTTAATTTTTTAATGGTTTTTAAAAGGAAAATTTTTTGGGGGAGAGGAAGGGGAAAAAAGGGGAGAGAGATTAAAAGCACCCTTGGGCCCCAAAATCCCCCCTTCCGGAAAAACTGAGTTAATCCACACAGGGATAAGAAAGTCGGGTTGTACATAAATCCCCGTTTTTGGATTTTTTTTTTTAAAATTTGACATTGTTCAGCTGGTATAAAAACTTTTTTCAGTTCAACGTGAACATCATCCCCTTTTCCTAAAAAGAGGATTTCCCGACCCCCTTTTTGAACACCCTTTACCCTATTTGAACACTTTAGTGACTGGGTTATTTCTCTTTTGAAATCTCAGTCGACTGGAAATTTAAAAAGAATTCCCCCTCCCGTAATATCCCTGAATCTTCATTGTTTAGTTATCCCAAGGGTTTTTACAAAACAGTCTATGAAAATGTGCCGCTTTTCTGATAAACAGGGAAATGCTGTGCTGGAGGCAGCAGTGACGGGGGTGCTGGGCAGTAGGACGGGGGTGCTGGAGGCCGCATGACGGGGGGTGCTGGAAAGGAGCTTTCGGGGGGCTGAAAGGGAGTAGTGACGGGGGTGCTGGAGGCAGCTGACGGGGGGGGGGGTGGAGGCAGCAGTGATCGTAGTGGTTGGGCGCAAACCAAATACTGGTGACAGCCCTTTCTGGAGGGAGGGAGTGTTGGTGACGCAGTTTCCCGGGGGGAGCAGTCTTTGGGGGCAGCAGAGCGGAGAAGCAGTGCTTTGGGGACAGCATGCTGGAGGGGAAACCGTGCTGGAGGGGCAGTGTTGGAGGGAGCAGTGCTGGAGGGACAGTGCTGGAGGGGAGGGGTGGGGTGGAGGGAATAGTGCCGGAGGCAGCAATTTCTGGAAGGCAGCCGTGTGGGAGGGGGCAAAATGCTGGAGGCAGCAGTGCTGGGGCAGCAGTGCTAGAGGCCCCGCAGTGTTGGAGGGAGCAATTAGAGGCAGCAGTTTCTGGAGGCGCAGTTTCTGGGGGGCCAGTTTGTGCGGGGGGCAGAGTGCTGGGGGGAGCAGTGCTGGGAGGGAGCAGTGGGTGGGGGGACAGGGCTGGGGGGCAGCAGTTTCGGAGGCAGTAGTGCTGGGGAAACATCGTTCCGAGACAGCAGTGCTGGAGGCAGCAGTGTTGGAGGCAGCAGTGGGGGAGGGGAGAGTGCTGGGGGGGCCCGCCCCTGCGGAGGGAGCAGGCGAAGGCAGCATTTCTGAAGGCAGGGAGTGGTGGGGGGCAGCAGTGCTGAGGAAACAGTGCTGGAGGCCCGCAGTGCAGGGGCCGCAGTGCGGGGGGAAAACAGGTTTGGAAAGGTTTAAAAGGGCGGGGGCAGCATGCTGAAGGCAACAGTGCGAAGGGCCCCGCATCCCGGAGGCAGCAGTGCTGGGGGCAGCAGTGTGGGAGGGAAACAAATGCTGGGGGCAGTAGTGCTGAAGGCAGCAGTGCTGGAGGCAGAGTGCGGAGGCCCGCAGTGCTGGAGGTGGGGAAATGCTGGAGGCGCAAATTTCTGGAGGCAGCAGTGCTGGAGGGAGCAGTGCTGGAGGCAACGTGCTGGGGCGCAGGCTGGAGGCAGCGTTTCTGAAGGGAGAGTGCTAAGGCAGCATGCTGGAGGCAAACATGCAAAAAGGGGGGGAAACAGTGCTGGGGGGGAGCAGTGCTGAAGGGAGCAGTGTGGAGGGGAGCAGGGCTGGAGGCCCGCAGTTCGGAGGCCGGGGAGTGCGGAGGCCCGGGAGTGCTGGAAGGGGAGCAGTGCTGAAAGGCAGCGTGCTGGAGGGAGCAAAAGGGTGGAGACGCAGTGCTTGAGGGAGCAGTGGTGGATGGCCCGCGTGCGGAGGAGCAGTTCGGAGGCAGCAGTGCTGGAGGCAGCTTTGGGTGGAGGGCCGGGGGGCGGCGGAGGCAGCAGTTTCTGGGGCAGCAGTGCTGGAGGCAAACAGTGGGTGGGGGGGGTCGGGGAGCAGGCTGGAGGCCCAGCAGTGCTGGAGGCACAGTGTGGAGGCAGCATGCTGGAGAAAAGGGGAGGGCTGGAGGGGAGCAGTGCTGGAGGCGCAGGTGGGATTTTACAGCATTGGGTGGAGGCAGCAGGTTTTCTGGAAAAACAGCAGTGCTGGAGGCAGCAAATTTTGGGGGGCAAACAGTGCTGGAAGGGAGAGTTTGGGGGCAGCAGTGCCCGGAGGGGGCAGTGCTGGAGGCAAAGCAGTGCTGGAGGCAGCATTTTCTGGAAAGGGGCAGTGCTGGAGGCAGCATGCGGAGGCAGCAGTGCTGGAGGCAGCATGGGAGGCGCAGTGCGGAGGCGGGGTGCTGGAGGGGGAAACAGTTCTGGAGGCACAGTGGGGGAGGGGAAACAGTGCTGGGGCTTTGGGGGCAAGGGAGTGCTTTGGGGGCAGCAGTGCTGGGGGCAGAGTGTGGGGGCAGCAGTGGGAGGCGCAGTGCCCGGAGGCAGCAAAACAGTGCTGGAGGCAGCAGTGCTGGGGGGCCCGCAGTGCTGGGGGGGCAGGCTGGGGCGCAGTGCTGGAAAGGGACAGGGCTGGAGGCAGCAGAGGGGGACTGGGAAAGGGAGCAGTGTGGAAAATAGCAGTGCTGGAGGGGAGCAGTGCTGGAGGCACAGTTTCTGGAAAAGGCAGCAGTGGGTTTGGGGAAGCAGTTTCTGGAGGGCAGCAGTGTGGAGGCCCGCAGTTGGAGGAGAGTGCTGGAGGGAGCAGTGGGAGGGGAGCAGTTTCTGGAGGGAGCAGTGCTGGAGGCAGCGTTTTGGAGGCAGCAGTGGGGGAAACAGCAAATGGTTTGGGGCAGAGTGTGGAGGCCCGCCAGTGGGTGGAGGCAGCGTGCTGGAAGGGAAGCTGGGGGCCTGGGAGGCAGCAGTGCTGGGGCACAAATGCGGGGCAGCAGTGGGGTGGAGGGAGCATGCTGGAGGGGAAACAGTGTTGGGGCAGAGTGCTGGAGGCAGCAGTGCTGGAGGCAGCAGTGCTGGAGGCAGCAGTGCTGGAGGCAGCAGTGCTGGAGGCAGCAGTGCTGGAGGCAGCAGTGCTGGAGGCAGCAGTGTTTGGGGGCAGAGTGGGTGGGGGCAAACAGTGCTGGAGGCAGCAGTGCTGGAGGGGGCCCTGCTGGAGGCAGCAGTGGGAGGCCCGCATGCTGGAGGCAAACAGTGTTTGGGGGGCAGCAGTGCGGGGGGGCGCAGTGCTGAAGGCAAACGTGCTGGAGGCAGCAGTGTTGGGGGCAAACCGTGCGGAGGCAGCATGCTGGGCAGCAGTTTCTGGAGGCACAAAGGGTGGAGGCAGCAGTGCTGGAGGCCCGCAGTGTGGAAAGGGAGCAGTGTTTAAGGGAGCAAGGGTTGGGCGGAAAAAAGGCCGGAGCAATTGGGGAACCAAAAAAATTCCCACCTTTAACCCTCTGGGGAAGTGGGTTAGAATTGGAGGGGCCCCAGCAACCCGCTTTGGAAGGGGAGGAAAAGGGAAAGAAGAAAAAAAAAGAGAGAAAGGGGGAAGGAGGAGAGGGAAGGGGGAGGGGAGAGAGAGAGGGGAAAAGAGAGGGGAAAAAGAGGGGAAGGAAAGGGGAGAGAGATGGAGAGGAGGAGAAGGGGAGGGGAGAGGGAAAGAGAGAGAAAGGGAAAAAGGGAAGGGAAAAGGGAGTGAAATTTTTTGGAGGGGTGCAAAATGGGGAAAAAGGGAAAAACAGGATAAAAGGAACGGAATACAAAGGGGGTTTTTGGACTTATCAAATAACCCCCAAAAGGGTTTGTTTATCGTAACCTTTTTTTCCCTTAACCCCAACTTATGGAAAAACAATTCCGGCCCTAAATAGGTTTAAAATTTTGGTTTGGGTAAACGGGGTTTTTTTCCCCATTTTATCCATAAAATTTTTCCAAAAAAATTTAAAAAAAATTTCCGGGAAAATATTTACTTATTTTCAAAACTTTAAATAAATTTTAAAGGGCCCCCTCAACGTAGGGGTTTAACCCCTTGATGGTCCTAAAAGGGTTTTGGACCCATGTTTAATTTCCCTTTTTCAATTTTTAATAAAAATTGCCCTTTTTTTAATTAAAGGGGAAATGGACCCCCAAACCAGGAACCCCTTTAGGTAAAAACACCAGTAAAAGAACCCCGCCCGGGAAGGAAATAAAATTTTCCTTTTTTCCAAATTTTTTCCCAATTTTTTTAAATTTTTTTTTTTCCCAAAAAATTTTTAAAATAAAAGGGGAAAACCCCGGGCACCTTTTAGTGTAAAAAAAAATAAAAATTTAAAAAGACCGCTTAGGAAAATTAAATTTGCCTTTTTGGGGAAAAAAATTTTTTGCCTAAACCCTAACCTTTTTTCCCGATTAAAATGAAAGGAAATCAAATGAGTTAAAACCCTTCTTGATAACACGAAAAGTATTCTTTTTAAAATTTAACAGGGGTTTAAAAAGTTTTTAAATTTTGGTAAATTTTTGGAAACTTCGGTTTTTGGATGTGGCCCAAGGTTTTTAAAAAGGTGCTGATTTTTTATTAGGGTGCAGGGATGCCCGGCCCGCAGGGGAGATCTGCTTTTAACCCTTCTGGGGTTTTAATAATGGTGCGGTTTTTAAATAAAATAAAATTTAAAAATTTTTTTAAAAAAAAAAACCCAAAACCTTTTTGGGGGGCCTTATTTTTAAAAATGGTTTCCCTTCGGTTTTGGATCCTGGTCGGGTTTTATTTCAGTTTTGAAAAAGGGTTTTTGGAATTTAAACCCAAAATTTTGGGCCCCCCGGGTTTTTGATCTCACTAAAAGGTTTTTATAAATCGTGGCTCATTTTAAATCAGTGGCCCGCAAAAACCCCTTTATATTTCCTTTATTTTTAACCCCAAATAACAGGGGGCCCGGTTATTGTGGGGGGGAATTTTTTTTTTTTTAAAATTCCAAGGCCAATTCTTTATCTTGGGGGTTAAACACTTATTTTAAAAGGGAAGGGGGGGAGACCCCTTTTAAACACCCAAAACTGTGGAAAATACTGTAATTTTTTTAGGAAACACTAAATAATGTTTAAAAAATAGTACTGTTTTAAAATATTTTTTAAAAAACGGAAATTTCTTGCCAAAAACTCCTTTGTATTTAAAACCGGGGTTTTTTTAAGGAAAAATTTTCGGCTTCGGGGGTTTGGGGGCCCCCCCAAAAAGGGCGGGGAAAATTTTTTTTTTTTAACAAGGATTAACATGGAAAAACGCCCAAAATTCAATTTAAAATTTTTAACCTAGGGTTTTTTTATAAAAACATTTTTACTTTCTTTAAAAACCCTTAATTATAATTTTGGGGTTTTAAAGAACCTTTTTTTAGAAAATTTGTTTTTAAAATCTTTTTATTTTTCCCGACCCCAATTTTTATATTAAATTTGGGGTAAACCCTTAATTTTTTATAGTGATAATCTTCTTGGGAGAGGCTTGATGGTTTGTGATAGTGGCTGCAGGTCTCGTGATAGTCGTGGCTGCAGGTTTGTGATAGTCAGTGGCTGCAAGGTTGATTATAGTCTAGGTTAATCTTCTTGGGAGGCTGCTGGTTTGTGATAGTGGCTGCAGGTTTGTGATAGTCAGTGGCTGCAGGTTATGTAACTTAATATAATTCCATTCATAAATAACCCACACAATACCAGTCACGGTACTGTGCCTTTTATTCTATATAATTCCATGTTTTCACAATTCGTTTTGATCTGTGTTTATTTCTAGTTATTTAGAAAGATGTATTGAGACATTTAAACACCAAGTACTGTGCTAAACTCACTAAGTACTGTGTTAAACTCACTTCTTACATCACTGATGCTAAGAACACAAAACTCCTTCCTAGTATTTAAAACCTTGGTAGTTTTAGGACGGCCCAGAATAATTCTGACGGCTTCGTGTTGCATTAGCTCCAAGGGCCGGAGATTTTTTTTTTTTTAGCAAGCATTAACATGGGCGCAGCATAATCAATTAAGGTTATAACATAGGGTACGTAAATCATTCTCACTGTTCTCACATTAATATGATAGTTGGGGTTGTAGCCAGCAGCAGCTCTGAGAGCATCTAGCCTGTGGAAAATACTGTATATATTTTCCAGAAACACAGTAGTTATATGTAAATAGATAGCCATACTGTATTTAATAATATTTATGTCATAGAAAACGGAAAGCCTGCGTCTGCGCAGAAGGACACTCGCCATTGTTGTTTGAATGGAGTAAGACGTTAATTAATAATGTGAAGAATTTTCGTGCTCTAGAGGTAAAATTGGGTTGACACCTCTCAAATAGGAGACGAAATTTTTGGATGTGCAGTCCTGCATAACTTGAGATATCAGGCGACTGGACAAGACAGCTCCAGGAACCTCAGATAAGTCTTATGTAGTAACCTGGCCAGTGTTATTTTCATAGATAGACAGTGAGGTTTTCTGAGTATGATACACATTAATCTCCAGTCAAATTGGTGAGTGATATTAAGATATTCTCTTTCTGTTATGTATATGTGTTTATATATAATCATTTTTAATTTAATATACAGTCCATAAAATTATATATTTACCAGCATTCCTGGTGATAAATCTTTTATTTATAATTAATAGGTCCAGAGCAACTTGTGGATATGACAGCGGTAGGTATCGAAGGGGGACATTTTTTTGTGACCTAGGTGTCCCAAATTCCTACTTGTCTAACTGATAAATAATAATTATCTTTGTTCATTTACTGTTATGTACATAATGATACATTCAGATAAATTCAATTTTCCACATAGCCTACTGTGTGTTGGGGAGAAAGACACAAGTGCAACTAATGTGACATTTTATTGTGGCAACGTTTCGCTCTCCGGGAACTTTGTTAAGCTACGGTTGTAAATGGTCTGATAATACCGACAAACTGTGGAGAAGTACACTTGTGTACAGGTCAAGACATTTATGGCAGGAAATGTTTCGTCACAGGTGGCGACACGTTTTCTATAGTAAATGTCTAGAACTGTACACAAGTGTTCGTTACCATACTTAGCCTATTTTTAGTTTTCTTATTTTTAGATTTGGTGAAGGGTGCGTCTGCACCAGGGATGGAGGAATACTACAGCAGGCCCACTGGCCCATACAAGGCAAGTCCTTCTCTAAATCAACCATTCCCGTTGCTGATGTGTTCACCCTGCAGATAGGTGGGCATGTTATTTAAGAACATAAGAAAGAAGGAACAGCAGCAAGACTATTGGCCCAGGTCCAAGTCGCCTACCGGTTTATGCCAGTGACCCAACCTAAAATTACACAACGTTTTAGCTTATATGACGGTACTCAGAATTTGTTCCACTCATCCACAACTCTATTACCAAACCAGTGCTTTCCTATATCCTTCCTGAATCTGAATTTTTCCAACTTGAAACCATTGCTGCGAGTCCTGTCTTGGTTAGATATTTTTAGTACTCTATTTACATTCCCTTTATTCATTCTTGTTTTCTATTTACACACCTCAATCATATCCCCCCTAATTCTACGCCTTTCTAGAGAGTGCAGATTCAGAGCCCTCAGTCTATCCTTATAAAGAAGATTTTTGATACATGGGATCAGCTTTGTCATCCTCCTTTGTACATTTTCCAGTGCATTTATATATATCTATTCTGTAATACGGTGACCAGAACTGTGCAGCAGCATCTAAATGAGGCCTAACCAAGGATGTATAGAGTTGAAGAACAACCTGAGGACTTCTATTATTTATATTTCTTGATATGAAGGCAAGGATTCTGTTCGCTTTATTGCACCGTTGTCTTGGTTTTAGATTACTGCTAATCAGAATTCCTAAATCCTTTTCGCAATCAGTAATATTAAGATCTACATTATTTAGTTTATATGTGGCATGGTTATTGTCCTGTCCAACATTTAGAACTTTGTATCTGTCTACATTAACCTGCATCTGCCACTTCTCCGACCACTGCAACAGTCTATTCAAATCATCCTGGAGTGCTCTAGTGTCCTCATTAGGATGAATTGGATGGCCTATTTTGGCGCCATCAGCAAATTTACTTATGTCGCTATTTATTCCCTCATTTATGTTGTCTATGTAAATTGTGAACAACAATTTATATAAACACTGACCCCTGTGGAACACCGCTTGTGACGTGCCCCCATTCTCATTTCTCCCCATTTATGCAAACTCTTCTGTCTATTTGTCAACCATGCCTCTACCCAGGAAAAAATTTCTCCTATTCCGTGTGCCTTAAGTTTCCTCAGTAGCCTCTGATGTGGAACTCTATTGAAAGCCTTACTGAAGTCCATATACACATTATCATATTCAATACCATGATCTACCTCCTCAAATACCTTAGTGAAAAAGAGTTAGTAAATTCGTAGTCGATTACATTGTACTCGAACTTCATTGTGATTGGCACTTGTTTTCTTAAGCTCTTTTGTGTGTATTATGATGTCATCCGCATAGCTTATAAATATATTATTAGGTGAGACAGGTAGAGCATTTAGAAGAGCATTAATCAGAATATTAAACATCATAGGACTGAGAACTCCTCCCTGTGGTGTACCTGGGGACATTTCTTTCAAACTCACTTCTGAAACACTGGTAGAGGACAGAGGATATACTCTGTGTGACAGATAACTTATTACCCAACAGCGTAGATTTGTACCAATAAAGAATAAAAAGGCACAACACAGGTGACTGAGACTTATGGCGACGTTACGGTCCGACTTGGATCATTAACCAGTTACAGTCTCCTACGTGCGGGTTAACTGTGTAAGAACATCAATATCCACATTGGCTAATTCATGTAAGATAACAAACAATTTTGTTTATGAAGATAAATGCAGACTTTAGACCATGAAATGCGTTAAAACTGATAGCAATGTGTGTAATGAGAAGACGAGGTGACACCTGGTGTCTCATTCTGTAATATAGTCCGTTAAATATTCTTTTACATGCTTTACGTAGACAGCTAGTTAAGGAACATGGTTTTAATCAGGCTATTGCCGGTAAGGATTAGTCAAACTGACACTCTGCTGATCCTTGGAATTAGAGAGAGCACCTCTCAGTGTAACTAACATTACGCAGTACAAATAAAGGGTCATCAGTGATTTGCCTTCAAGTTCAGAGGACATTATAAATGATATCATCCCCAACTTTATTAAACACAGTTTGTAACTCATACTTAGTGAAGAGGCTGTCACTCTCATCAGTTTGTACTAATAGGAGATGGGAGATTTCTCATGTTACGTGTATGTGAGGGAGAGAGAGAGAGAGAGAGAGAGAGAGAGAGAGAGAGCTGAAGCTAGATAAAATGCTTCGGGCAGAAGGGAAAAGCGGAAACGATAGTTATGGTGTCTTGATCTCTGTCACAACTTGCTGGGCGCC
>NC_069448.1:781971-854471 GCF_026875155.1 Cherax quadricarinatus
ACTCTGACTCCACTGTCCACAATCCTACCATACCTGTGTCTGGCTTCTGACACAAGCATGTCACAATTTATGCTTAATGAGTTGAGAGCATTTATGGATGACAGAGAATCAGTTACAATTAAACTGTCAATCTTTGATACATAGATGCATTTCAGTGCAAGGAGTATGGCAAACAGTTCTGTCTGAAGGGTAGAGGCCCAATTATTGATGCGTGCTCCAATTTCTTTAAGAGAGCCATCACTCTGTACGACAACAGCAGCACTACCAGCTGCACCAGTGGATTGGTGAACAGAACCATCAACGTAAATAATTTGCGAGAGTGTGTGCTGTGTGACTAAGTTATCAATACAGCTTAAGGCCTCATGTTTGGCTTCAAGGCGAAGTTTTGGTTGTGATTTAAGAAGTAGTTTGGGGGGAAATGGAGGAATGGTAGTTTGGAATGGTGTAATATTCCATGGAGCGGAGAAGTGCCGCTGTTGCCTTACTTGACATAGATCATGTATCTGATTCATGCGGAGGTCGGTTCCAGTCTTTTCGATCCATCTGGAGGAGTGTTCACCAGTGCTGAGGAAAGTTTGGAGGGCTTCTGTGCAGGGGTTTGAATGAGCTTGCCTGAGCATATTAACCCCAATTAGGATATTTCTTTCAGTAACACGATCTCTGATGCTTGGAATATCAAGTTCTTTTTGCATATTTAAAATTTTGGCAGTACGAGGGCATCCTAGGATGATCCTCATTGCTTCGTTCTGCAGTTTTTCCAGCCCTCCAAGCTTCCAGTCAGACACAAGAGCAAGTAGTGGCGCAGCATAATCAACCAATGATCTAATATAAGCAAGATACATCATTTTCACAATTTTAACATTAGCACCATACCTGGGGTGAAGCCCTGCCACAACTCTAAGTGCTCTTAGTCGTTCTTTGTATTGGCGACAAAGTCTTGTTACAACAGGTCCAAGTAGTGGAACCTCAAAGCCTAGATACCTGTATCTACTTACATATTCTAGAAGAGACCCATCATGCAATTGGATCTGACGAACTGTGCCGAGAGAGGGAGAGGACAAGAGATGTATCACAGTTCCAGAAGTAAGAAACGTGTTACAAATGGTTTAGGAACCCGACAAGCTGAAAAATGAGACATTTGTGCAACATTTTGAATTTTTTTTTATTGAGGAAACGTTTCGCCAGCCAGTGATTTTTTCAGTCCAATACAAAGAAGTAAGGCGGAAGAGGAGGACTTTGAGGTAATCAGTCCCTCCTCCTGGAGGCGATATATTCAGTCCATCAGTCTTGAAGAAGATTCCCAAATGTTGCACAAATGTCTCATTTGTGAGAAACAACGAATATCAGTCGAGGATCTTGGAGTAACCATCACTCTAAACATATCTCCAGAGAACGAATGTGGATTCAAATCCATGGTAACCTTGTTCTGAAAATAATAGGCCAGTGCGTTAACCACTGTACCATACGGGTCTCTTAAGATTCAGTCAACTAGATATTGCCTGCGCACTAGGAAAGTTAGCGTGGGCCTCCACTGTGACCAAAATGCACTTTTTTTTAATAGAGGAATCTCACACCAGCATGACTGTGGCAGGTTGTATCTCAAGTCCCTTCAAAACAGTTATCAGTAATCCATGCAGTGTCTAGGGTACAGCGCTCTAACAACAGTATCAAGAAAGATGCAATGGTGAGGGTTTAGGCCAGCCTGTTCTGTGAGTTGACCAGACGTTCTGTGAGTTGACCAGATTGACCAGACGTTCTGTGAGTTGACCAGACGTTCTGTGAGTTGACCAGACGTTCTGTGAGTTGACTAGACGTTCTGTGAGTTGACTAGACGTTCTGTGAGTTGACCAGATGTTCTGTGAGTTGACTAGACGTTCTGTGAGTTGACCAGACGTTCTGTGAGTTGACTAGACGTTCTGTGAGCTGACCAGACGTTCTGTGAGTTGACTAGACGTTCTGTGAGTTGACCAGACGTTCTGTGAGTTGACTAGACGTTCTGTGAGTTGACCAGACGTTCTGTGAGTTGACTAGACGTTCTGTGAGTTGACCAGACGTTCTGTGAGTTGACTAGACGTTCTGTGAGTTGACTAGACGTTCTGTGAGTTGACCAGACGTTCTGTGAGTTGACCAGACGTTCTGTGAGTTGACTAGACGTTCTGTGAGTTGACTAGACGTTCTGTGAGTTGACCAGACGTTCTGTGAGTTGACCAGACGTTCTGTGAGTTGACCAGACGTTCTGTGAGTTGACCAGACGTTCTGTGAGTTGACCAGACGTTCTGTGAATTGACCAGACGTTCTGTGAGTTGACCAGACGTTCTGTGAGTTGACCAGACGTTCTGTGAGTTGACCAGACGTTCTGTGAGTTGACCAGACGTTCTGTGAGTTGACCAGACGTTCTGTGAGTTGACCAGACGTTCTGTGAGTTGACCAGACGTTCTGTGAGTTGACCAGGTGTACACATACTCCGCATAACAGCTACAGCACATGCAAGATTAGCTAATCTTAAAACTGTTTTCAGGAATCTGAACGAAGAATTTTTCAGGACGCAGTACACAACACCCGTCAGGGCACTCCACGAATACACATCACCAACATAGAGCCCACACCTAGTCAGGCATGTCCAGCAACTCGAGATCATATAGAGGTTTGCAACAAGGTTAGTAATAGAGTCGAGAGGACTGACCTACGAGGAGAGACTGAGGACGCCGAACCTGATGACTTTAGAAGAGAGAAGATGCAGGGGAGACAGGATCATGACGTACAAAATACCCAGAGAATTTGACAGAGGAGATGGAGGTGATATTGCGTATGGAAACTTAAGATATAGATTAGCTACAGAGATGTTAGGAAGTACGATAGGGTCTAAGAGATTAAAAGATGCAGTGATACCGGCTATAATAGTTCAAGAGGTGGGGCCAGAAGCTGTGACTCGACCCTTGCAGCCACAAATAGGTAAGTACACAAAACAGGCCAAGTGTCAATCGACAAGTGACTTTGGCAACTAGCAACAACTACTACCTCTACAATTACTATTACTTCTACTAACACACACACACACATAACACACACACACTCACACACACACACTAACGTTAGCATCTGACCAGGCAGGAACACCAGTGTGGGGCGGGAAGCACCTGCGGCCAGGCCTCCGGCATCATTCATGTGGTCACTACCTACACTCTGAAGCCTCCTCTCCCCCCTCCCTTGCTGCTTGATCAGCAAGCTTCTCCGCGTTGGTATGTTCAACTAGATTGTTGCCGCATGTGAGCGGCAAGCACACACGTTTGTTAGCACTATATGAGGCTGGCTGAAAAAAAAAAGATAATAATGATGATGGTGATTATAATAATATAATAATAATAATAATAATAATAATAATAATAATAATAATAATAATAATAATATCTTTGTTACTACAAGTACATGTACAAGGTACACAGTCCTAGCTGACATCAGTGACATACTACTATATAGAAAGCCGCTTGTTATGCTGAGCATTTCGGGCAAATTAGGTCAGTTTCGTCCCAGGATGCGACCCACACCAGTCGACTAACACCCAGGTACCCATTTTACTGACGGGTGAAAATGGACAGCAGGTATCCTTGGGGAACACGTCCTAATGTTTCCACCCGTACCGCTGATTGACCCCCGGACCTCAGTGTGTGAGCTGAGTGAACTAACAAACGAGCTACGATCTTCACACAAGCGCTTATCAAACTTCTCTTGTTTACGTGACTAGACTTGCTGTGAAGATTTCGTTTTTCTCTAGTGTCTGGGTAAGTTTATCAGATGAGGGCTCCATTCTGGCGCTGAGTAAACTGTGATGACTGGTATATGTCAAATATTGGACAATATATGTAAAACAGCGCCTCTGGCATTTTATTCAGCGAGTTGATGTTGCTGGTACAGACACACCACCCAGCTGATGCTACTGGTTGACACACACCACCCAGCTGATGTTACTGGTCGACACACACTACCCAGCTGATGTTACTGGTCGACACACACTACCCAGCTGATGTTACTGGTCGACACACACTACCCAGCTGATGTTACTGGTCGACACACACTACCCAGCTGATGTTACTGGTCGACACACACTACCCAGCTGATGTTACTGGTCGACACACACTACCCAGCTGATGTTACTGGTCGACACACACTACCCAGCTGATGTTACTGGTCGACACACACTACCCAGCTGATGTTACTGGTCGACACACACTACCCAGCTGATGTTACTGGTCGACACACACCTCACAGCTGATGATGATGCTACAGTCAGACCCACACAAGTTGAACACCTGTTAATTACTCCCACACCTGTCACCAATCCCTCGCCAGCGCAGTCTCTGAGCCATCAATCCCTGCCAGGTACAGGAGAGACAACTGGTAACTGTTATGGAGTGACTGATCTTCTTGGTACCTCTTTCTTACCAGGAAGGACGGGAAAGGAAGGGAGGGGAGGGAGGGAGATAGGAAAATGGGAGCTTACTGCTGTGTCTAGAGCGACTAGGTGCCAGGATATAGGACTTTCGCCAGGATATAGAGCTATGGCCTGGATATAAGAGCTCTCCCTGGGATATAAACCATTCGTCAAGACGTAGAGCTCTTGCAGAGCTCTGTATCTTTTAGAGCTCGATGCTGTAGCGTACTGCTTGGCTGATACGAATCGAAATTCCCAGGTTTCAGAGTAAGCTACTGGTGCGATGTTTTGCCTTTAAGTTGATAAAGCTCTACACAGGGCAAAACGTTGTCCCCAATAAATTTACTATGATTTAAAAACTGAGAATTTTGTGGCTCACTTTGTAGCGTTCTCAGCTTACACACTGAGAGACCGGGGTTCAATCCCCGAAGCGGGTGGAAATATTGGGTATGTTCCCCTACACCTGATGCCTTTGTTCACCTAGTAGTAAGTAGGTGCCTGGATGTTAGTCATCCAACACCTGCTTCTCCCTGTTAACCTTACACCTGCTAGCATTGTTCACCTAGCAGTAAGAAGGTACCTAGGTGTTAGTCACCTTACACCTGCTGTCAGTGTTCACCTAGCAGTAAGAAGGTACCTAGGTGTTAGTCACCTTACACCTGCTGTCAGTGTTCACCTAGCAGTAAGAAGGTACCTAGGTGTTAGTCACCTTACACCTGCTGTCAGTGTTCACCTAGCAGTAAGAAGGTACCTAGGTGTTAGTCACCTTACACCTGCTGTCAGTGTTCACCTAGCAGTAAGAAGGTACCTGGGTATTAGTCACCTTACACCTGCTAGCATTGTTCACCTAGCAGTAAGAAGGTACCTAGGTGTTAGTCACCATACACCTGCTGTCAGTGTTCACCTAGCAGTTAGAAGGTACCTGGGTGTTAGTCACCTTACACCTGCTGTCAGTGTTCACCTAGCAGTAAGAAGGTACCTGGGTATTAGTCACCTTACACCTGCTATTATTGTTCACCTAGCAGTAAGAAGGTACCTGGGTGTTAGTTGACTGTTGTGGGTCGCATCCTGGGGAAAATGATTGAAGGACTCCAGTAAAATTAAGCCACACTGACGACCTGGCTTTCTGGGGTTATCCTGGGTTACTAACTCACAGATGTTGTAGTGACCAGTGATACTAGTGCAGTATTGACCAGTGATACTTGTGTTGTAGCGACCAGTGGTACTTGTGTTGTAGTGACCTGTGGTACTAGTGTTGTAGTGACCAGTGGTACTAGTGTTGCGGTCATGGTACTAGTGTTGTAGTGACCAGTGGTACTAGTGTTGTATTCACCATGGTACAAGTGTTGTAGTGACCAGTGGCACTAGTGTTGTAGTGACCACTGGTACTAGTGTTGTAGTGACTAGTGGTACTAGTGTTGTAGTGACCAGTGGTGCTAGTGTTGTAGTGACCAATCGTACTTGTGTTGTAGTGACCATTGGTACTAGTGTTATAGTGACCATTGGTACTAGTGTTGTAGTGACCAGTGGTATTTGTGTTGTAGTGACTATTGGTACTAGTGTTGTAGCGACCAGTGGTACTATTGTTGTAGTGACCAGTGGTACTAGTGTTGTAGTGACCTGTGGTACTAGTGTTGCAGTAACCATTGGTACTAGTGTTGTAGTGACCTGTGGTACTAGTGTTGTAGTGACCAGTGGTACTAGTGTTGCGGTCATGGTATTAGTGTTGTAGTGACCAGTGGTACTATTGTTGTACTCACCATGGTACAAGTGTTGTAGTGACCAGTGGCACTAGTGTTGTAGTGACCACTGGTACTAGTGTTGTAGTGACCAGTGATACTAGTGTTGTAGTGACCATGGTTTTAGTGTTGTAGTGACCAATGGTACTAGTGTTGCAGTGACCAGTGATACTAGTGTTGTAGTGACCATGGTTTTAGTGTTGTAGTGACCAATGGTACTAGTGTTGTAGTGAACAGTGGTACTATTGTTGCAATGACCAGTGGTACTAGTGTTGTAGTGACCAGTGGTACTTGTTTCGTAGTGACCATTGGTACTAGTGTTTTAGTGACCATGGTACTAGTGTTGTAGTGACAAAGGGTACTAGTGTTGGAGTGACCAGTAGTACTAGTGTTGTAGTGACCAGTAGTACTAGTGTTGTAGTGACAAGTGGAACTAGTGTTGTAGTGACCAGTGGTACCAGTGGTACTAGTGTAGTAATCAGTGGTACTAGTGTTGTAGTGAAAAATTGGTACTAGTGTTGTAGTGACCAGTATTACTAGTGTTGTAGTGACCAGTGGTACTAGTGTTGTAGTGACCAATGGTACTAGTGTTGTACTGACCAATGGTACTAGTGTTGTAGTGACCCTTGGTACTAGTGTTATAGTGACCATTGGTACTAGTGTTGTAGTGACCAGTGGTATTTGTATTGTAGTGACCATTGGTACTAGTGTTGTAGTGACCAGTGGTACTAGTGTTGTAGTGACCATTGGTACTAGTGTTGTAGTGACCATTGGTACTAGTGTTGTAGTGACCATTGGTACTAGTGTTGTAGTGACCATTGGTACTAGTGTTGTAGTGACCAGTGGTACTAGTGTTGTAGTGACCAGTTGTACTAGTGTTGTAGTGACCAGTGGTACTAGTGTTGTAGTGACCAGTGGTACTAGTGTTGTAGTGACCAGTGGTACTAGTGTTGTAGTTACCAGTGGTATTAGTGTTGTAGTGACCAGTGGTACTAGTGTTGTAGTGACCAGTAGTACTAGTGTTGTAGTGACCAGTGGTACTAGTGTTGTAGTGACCAATGGTACTAGTGTTGTAGTGACCAGTGGTACTAGTGTTGTAGTGACCAGTGGTACTAGTGTTGTAGTGACCATTGGTACTAGTGCCGTAGTGACCATTGGTACTAGTGTCGTAGTGACCAGTGGTACTAGTGTTGTAGTGACCAGTGGTACTAGTGTTGTAGTGACCATTGGTACTAGTGTTGTAGTGACCATTGGTACTAGTGTTGTAGTGACCATTGGTACTAGTGCCGTAGTGACCATTGGTACTAGTGTCGTAGTGACCATTGGTACTAGTGTTGTAGTGACCAGTGGTACTAGTGTTGTAGTGACCATTGGTACTAGTGTTGTAGTGACCAGTGGTACTAGTGCCGTAGTGACCATTGGTACTAGTGTCGTAGTGACCATTGGTACTAGTGTTGTAGTGACCAGTGGTACTAGTGTTGTAGTGACCATTGGTACTAGTGTTGTAGTGACCAGTGGTACTAGTGTTGTAGTGACCATTGGTACTAGTGTTGTAGTGACCATGGAAGTCACAACTCAAGTAACTGTAGCAGTTTGAACAGCAGAGTAGCCAGTAACAGTAACAGCAGCTGCTAGAGCAGCAGCGGCAATATCAACAATAGCAATGGTAACAACAATAACAGCAACAATGGTGTTAACACCTGTGACAACAGATATAACAGCAGCAGCAGCTGGTGCAGTAGCAACAAGAGCAACAATAACAAAACTAATAAGAAAAACAACAACAATAACAACAACAGCATCAGCAACATCAACAACAACAACATCAGCCCCTCCCCTCCCCCTCCCCCTCCCCCTCCCCCCCCCCACCACAGCATGAGGCACTTTCAACATAACCTCTTGTAATATCTTACATACAGCAGACTTCCCACAAGCTGCCACCGCTATTGTTGTTGTTGTTGTTGTTGTTGTTGCTGCTGCTGCTGCTGCTGCTGCTGCTGCTGCTGCTGCTGCTGCTGCTGCTGCTGCTGCTGCTGCTGCTGCTGCTGCCGCTGTCGCTGTCGCCGCCGCCGCCACAGTCGTCGCCGCCGCCGCCGGTGCCGTGCTGCAATGTTTACCAAACTTCCGAGTGCTGAGAACAATGAGTTATCGTTTAGGTGGAGTGGTGTGGTGGGCGGAGGTGGAGTGGTGTGATGGGCGGAGGTGGAGTGGTGTGGTGGGCGGAGGTGGAGTGGTGTGGTGGGCGGAGGTGGAGTGGTTGTGATGGGCGTAGGTGGAGTGGTGTGGTGGGCGGAGTGGAGTTGGTGGTGTGGTGGGCGGAGGTGGAGTGGTGTGGTGGGCGGAGGTGGAGTGGTGTGATGGGCGGAGGTTGGAGTGCTGTGATGGGCGGAGATGGAGTGGTGTGATGGGCGGAGATGGAGTGCTGTGATGGGCGGAGGTGGAGTGGTGTGGTGGGCGGAGGTGGAGTGGTGTGGTGGGCGCAGGTGGTGAGTGGTGTGATGGGCGGAGGTGGAGTGGTGTGGTGGGCGGAGGTGGGTGGTGTGATGGGCGGAGGTGGAGTGGTGTGATGGGCGGAGGTGGAGTGGTGTGATGGGCGTAGGTGGAGTGGTTGTGGTGGGCGGAGGTGGAGTGGTGTGGTGGGCGGAGGTGGAGGTGGTGTGGTGGGCGGAGGTGGAGTGGTGTGATGGGCGGAGGTGGAGTGCTGTGATGGGCGGAGATGGAGTGGTGTGATGGGCGGAGGTGGAGTGCTGTGATGGGCGGGGTGGAGTGCTGTGGTGGGCGGAGGTGGAGTGGTGTGATGGGCGGAGGTGGAGTGGTGTGATGGGCGGAGGTGGAGTGGTGTGTGTGATGGCGAAGGTGGAGTGGTGTGATGGGCGTGAGGTGGAGTGGTGTGGATGGGCGGAGGTGGAGTGCTGTGATGGGCGGAGGTGGAGTGGTGTGATGGGGCGGAGGTGGAGTGCTGTGGTGGGCGGAGGTGGAGTGGTGTGATGGGCGGAGGTGGAGTGGTGTGGTGGGCGGAGGGTGGAGTGGTGTGATGGGCGGAGGTGGAGTGCTGTGGTGGGCGGAGGTGGAGTGGTGTGATGGGCGGAGGTGGATGTGGTTGTGGTGGGCGGAGGTGGAGTGGTGTGATGGGCGAAGGTTGGAGTGGTGTGATGGGCGGAGGTGGAGTGGTGTGATGGGCGGAGGTGGAGTGCTGTGATGGGCGGAGGTGGAGTGCTGTGATGGGCGGAGGTGGAGTGCTGTGGTGGGCGGAGGTGGAGTGGTGTGATGGGCGGAGGTGGGTGTGGTGTGGTGGGCGGAGGTGGAGTGGTGTGATGGGCGGGAGGTGGAGTGCTGTGGTGGGCGGAGGTGGAGTGGTGTGATGGGCGGAGGTGGAGTGGTGTGGTGGGCGGAGGTGGAGTGGTGTGATGGGCGGAGGTGGAGTGGTGTGGTGGGCGGAGGTGGAAGTGGTGTGATGGGCGGAGGTGGAGTGGTGTGGTGGGCGGAGGTGGAGTGGTGTGATGGGCGGAGGTGGAGTGGTGTGGTGGGCGGAGGTGGAGTGGTTGTGATGGGCGGAGGTGGAGTGCTGTGGTGGGCGGAGGTGGAGTGGTGTGATGGGCGGAGGTGGAGTGGTGTGGTGGGCGGAGGTGGAGTGGTGTGATGGGCGGAGGTGGAGTGGTGTGATGGCGCGGGGTGGAGTGGTGTGGTGGGCGGAGGTGGAGTGGTGTGATGGGCGGAGGTGGAGTGGTGTGGTGGGCGGAGGTGGTAGTGGTGTGATGGGCGGAGGTGGAGTGGTGTGATGGGCGGAGGTGGAGTGGTGTGGTGGGCGGAGGTGGAGTGGTGTGGTGGGCGGAGGTGGAGTGGTGTGGTGGGCGGAGGTGGAGTGGTGTGATGGGCGGAGGTGGAGTGGTGTGGTGGGCGGAGGTGGAGTGGTGTGATGGGCGGAGGTGGAGTGGTGTGATGGGCGGAGGTGGAGTGGTGTGATGGGCGTAGGTTGAGTGTGTGGTGGGCGGAGGTGGAGTGGTGTGGTGGGCGGAGGTGGAGTGGTGTGGTGGGCGGAGATGGAGTGGTTGTGACGGGCGGAGGTGGAGTGCTGTGATGGGCGGAGGTGGAGTGCTGTGGTGGGCGGAGGTGGAGTGGTTGTGATGGGCGGAGGTGGAGTGGTGTGATGGGCGGAGGTGGAGTGGTGTGATGGGCGAAGGTGGAGTGGTGTGGTGGGCGGAGGTGGAGTAGTGTGATGGGCGGAGGTGGAGTGGTGTGGTGGGCGGAGGTGGAGTGGTTGTGGTGGGCGGGAGGTGGAGTGGTGTGGTGGGCGGAGGTGGAGTGCTGTGGTGGGCGGAGGTGGAGTGGTGTGATGGGCGGAGGTGGAGTGGTGTGGTGGGCGGAGGTGGAGTGGGTGTGATGGGCGGAGGTGGAGTGGTGTGGTGGCGGAGGTGGAGTGGTGTGATGGGCGGAGGTGGAGTGGGTGTGGTGGGCGGAGGTGGAGTGGTGTGATGGGCGGAGGTGGAGTGCTGTGGTGGGCGTAGGTGGAGTGGTGTGATGGGCGGAGGTGGATGGAGTGTGGTGGGCGGAGGTGGAGTGGTGTGGTGGGCGGAGGTGAGTGGTGTGGTGGGCGGAGGTGGAGTGTGTGATGGGCGGAGGTGGGAGGTGTGGTGGGCGGAGGTGGGAGTGGTGTGGTTGGGGCGGAGGTGGAGTGGTGTGATGGGCGGAGGAGGGTGCTGTGGTGGGCGGAGGTGGAGTGGTGTGATGGGCGGAGGTGGAGTGGTGTGGTGGGCGGAGGTGGAGTGGTGTGATGGGCGGAGGTGGAGTGGTGTGGTGGGCGGAGGTGGAGTGGTGTGATGGGCGGAGGTGGAAGTGGTGTGGTGGGTGGAGGTGGAGTGGTGTGATGGGCGGAGGTGGAGTGCTGTGGTGGGCGGTAGGTGGAGTGGTGTGATGGGCGGAGGTGGAGTGGTGTGGTGGGCGGAGGTGGAGTGGTGTGGTGGGCGGAGGTGGAGTGGTGTGGTGGGCGGAGGTGGAGTGGTGTGATGGGCGGAGGTGGAGTGGTGTGATGGGCGGAGGTGGAAGTGGTGTGGTGGGCGGAGGTGGAGTGCTGTGCTGGGCGGAGGTGGAGTGGTGTGATGGGCGTAGGTGGAGTGGTGTGGTGGGCGGAGGTGGAGTGGTGTGATGGGCGGAGGTGGAGTGGTGTGATGGGCGGAGGTGGAGTGGTGTGATGGGCGGAGGTGGAGTGGTGTGGTGGGCGAAGTGTGGAGTGGTGTGGTGGGCGTGGGTGGAGTGGTGTGGAGGGCGGAGATGGAGTGGTGTGGTGGGCGGGGGTGGAGTGGTGTCGTAGGCGGAGGTGGAGTGGTGTGGTGGGCGGGGGTGGAGTGGTGTGGTGGGCGGAGGTGGAGTGGTGTGGTGGGCGGAGGTGGAGTGGTGTGGTGGCGGGGGTGGGAGTTGTGTGGTGGGCGGAGGTGGAGTGGTTGTGGTGGGCGGAGGTGGAGTGGTGTTGGTGGGCGGAGGTGGAGTGGTGTGGTGGGCGGGGGTGGAGTGGTGTGTGGTAGGTGGGGGTGGAGTGGTGTGATGGGCGGGGGTGGAGTGCTGTGGTGGGCGGAGGTGGAGTGGTGTGGTGGGCGGGGGTGGAGTGGTGTGGTGGGCGGGGATGGAGTGGTGTGGTGGGCGGGGGTGGAGTGGTGTGGTGGGCGGAGGTGGAGTGGTTGTGGTGGGCGGGGGTGGAGTGGTTGTAGTGGGCGGAGGTGGAGTGGTGTGGTGGGCGGAGGTGGAGTGGTGTGATGGGCTGGAGTTGAGTGGTGTTGTGGGCGGAGGAGGAGTGGTGTGGTGGGCGGGGGTGGAGTGGTGTGGTGGGGGGTGGAGTGGTGTGGTGGGCTGGGGTGGAGTGGTGTGGTGGGCGGGGGGTGGAGTGGTGTGGTGGGCGGGGGTGGAGTGGTGTGATGGCGGGGGTGGAGTGGTGTGGTGGGCGGGAGTGGAGTGGTGTGATGATTGGGGGTGGAGTGGTGTGGTGGGCGGGGGTAGAGTGGTGTGGTGGGCGGGGGTGGAGTAGTGTGATGGGCGGGGGGTGGAGTGGTTGTGGTGGGCGGGGGTGGAGTGGTGTGATGGGCGGAGGTGGAGTGCTGTGATGGGCGGAGGTGGAGTGTGTGGTGGGCGGAGGTGGAGTGCTGTGATGGGCGGAGGGTGGAGTGGTGTGGTGGGCGGAGGTGGAGTGGTGTGGTGGGCGGGGGTGGAGTGGTGTAGTGGGCGGAGGTGGAGTGGTGTGGTGGGCGGAGGTGGAGTGGTGTGATGGGCTGGAGTGGAGTGGTGTTGTTGGCGGAGGAGGAGTGGTGTGGTGGGCGGGGGTGGAGTGGGTGTGGTGGGGGGGTGGAGTGGTGTGGTGGGCGGGTGGTGGAGTGGTGTGGTGGGCGGGGGTGGAGTGGTGTGGTGGGCGGGGGTGGAGTTGTGTGATGGGCGGGGGTGAAGTGGTGTGGTGGGCGGGGGTGGAGTGGTGTGGTGGCAACAACACCAGCCAGAGGGTGCAGACATGACGTCACTGACAACAACACCAGCCAGAGGGTGTAGACATGACGTCATTGGCAACAACACCAGCAAGAGGGTGTAGACATGACGTCACTGACAACAACACCAGCCAGAGGGTGTAGACATGACGTCACTGGCAACAACACCAGCCAGAGGGTGTAGACATGACGTCACTGGCAACAACACCAGCCAGAGAGTGTAGACATGACGTCGCTGACAACAACACCAGCCAGAGGGTGTACACATGACGTCACTGACAACACCAGCCAGAGGGTGTAGACATGACGTCACTGACAACAACACCAGCCAGAGGGTGTAGACATGACGTCACTGACAACAACGCCAGCCAGAGGGTGTAGACATGACGTCACTGACAACAACACCAGCCAGAGGGTGTAGACATGACGTCACTGACAACAACACCAGCCAGAGGGTGTAGATATGAAAGTCACTGGCAACAACACCAGCCAGAGGGTGTAGACATGACGTCACTGGCAACAACACCAGCCAGAGGGTGTAGACATGACGTCACTGGCAACAACACCAGCCAGAGGGTGTAGACATGACGTCACTGACAACAACACCAGCCAGAGGGTGTAGACATGACGTCACTCACAACAACACCAGCCAGAGGGTGTAAACATGACATCACTGACAACAACACCAGCCAGAGGGTGTAGACATGACGTCACTGACAACAACACCAGCCAGAGGGTGTAAACATTAGGTCACTGACAACAACACCAGCCAGAGGGTGTAGACATGACGTCAATGACAACAACACCAGCCAGAGGGTGTAGACATGACGTCACTGACAACAACACCAGCCAGAGGGTGTAGACATGACGTCACTGACAACAACACCAGCCAGAGGGTGTAGACATGACGTCAATGACAACAACACCAGCCAGAGGGTGTAGACATGACGTCACTGACAACACACCAGCCAGAGGGTGTAGACATGACGTCACTGACAACAACACCAGCCAAGGGTGTAGAATGACGTCACTGACAACAACACCAGCCAGAGGGTGTAGACATGACGTCACTGCAACAACACCAGCCAGAGGTGTAGACATGACGTCACTGACAACAACACCAGCCAGAGGGTGTAGACATGACGTCAATGACAACAACACCAGCCAGAGGGTGTAGACATGACGTCACTGACATCAACAACAACACTCACGCTGCTGCATCAAACTTTGAGTCGGAACAGCGGCTCAAAAAGTAAAAATTTCTTCTATTATCCTAGACAAACACATTAATGAGCCAGGTCATTCCTAATGAGCCAGGTCATTCCTAATGAGCCAGGTCATTCCTAGTGAGCCAGGTCATTCCTAATGAGCCAGGTCATTCCTAATGAGCCAGGTCATTCCTAATGAGCCAGGTCATTCCTAATGAGCCAGGTCATTCCTAATGAGCCTGGTCATTCCTAATGAGCCAGGTCATTCCTAATGAGCCAGGTCATTCCTAATGAGCCAGGTCATTCCTAATGAGCCAGGTCATTCCCAATGAGCCAGGTCATTCCTAATTAGCCAGTTCATTCCCAATGAGCCAGGTCATTCCCAATGAGCCAGGTCATTCCCAGCGAGCCAGGTCATTTCCAATGAGCCAGGTCATTCCCAATGAGCCAGGCCATTCCCAATGAGCCAGGTCATTCCCAATGAGCCAGGTCATTCCCAATGAGCCAGGTCCTTCCCAATGAGCCAGGTTATTGCCAATGAGCCAGGTTATTCCCAATGGGGCAGGTCATTTCCAATGAGCCAGGTTATTCCCAATGAGCCAGGTCATTTCCAATGAGCCAGGTTATTCCCAATGAGCCAGGTCATTCCCAATGAGCTAGGTCGTTCCCAATGAGCCAGGTCATTTCCAATGAGCAAGGTCATTCCCATTAAGCCAGGTCATTCCCAATGAGCCAGGTCATTCCCAATGAGCCAGGTCATTTCCAATGGGCCTGCGCATTCCCAATGAGCCAGGTCGTTTCCAATGAGCCAGATCATTTCCAATGAGCCAGGTCATTTCCAATGAACCAGGTCACTCCCAATGAGCCAGGTCATTTCCAATGGGCCTGGTCATTTCCAACGAGCCAGGTCATTCCCAATGTGCCATGTCATTTCCAATGGGCCTGGTCATTTCCAGTGGGCCTGGTTATTCCCAATGAGCCAGGTCATTTCCAATGAGCCAGGTCATTTCCAATGGGCCTGATCATTCCCAATGGGCCAGGTCATTCCAAATGAACGAGGTCATTCCAAATGAACCAGGTCATTCCCAATTAAGCAGGTCATTCCCAATGAGCCAGGTCATTTCCAATGAGCCAAGTCATTCCCAATGAACCAAGTCATTCCCAATGAACAAGGCCTTTCACAATGAACCAGGTCATTCACAGTGAACCAGGTCATTCCTAATGAACCAGGTCATTCCCAATGAGCCAGGTCATTCCAAATAAACCACGTCATTTCCAATTAACCAGGTCATTCCCAATGAGCCAGGTCATTCCCAATGAACCAGGTCATTCCCAATGAACCAGGTCATTCCCAATGAGCCAGGTCATTTCCAATAAACCAGGTCATTCCCAATGAACCAGGTCATTCACCACGAACTAGGTTATTCATAATGAATCAGGTCATTCCCAATGAACCAGGTCATTCCGCATGAACCAGGTCATTCCCAATGAAACAGGTCATTCCTAATTAACCAAGTCATTCCTAATGAACCAGGTCATTCCCAATGAACCAGGTCATTCCCAATGAACCAGGTCATTCACAATGAACCAGGTAATTCACCATGAACCAGATCATTCCCAATGAAGAAGGTCATTCCCTACGAACCAGGTCATTCCCATGAACCAGGTCATTTCCAATGAACCAGGTCATTCCCAATGAACCAGGTCATTCCCAATTAATCAGGCTATTCCCAATGAACCAGGTCATTCCCAGTGAACCAGGTCATTCACAATGAACCAGGTCATTCACAATGAACCAGGTCATTCCACATGAACCTCGTCATTTCCCATGAAGCAGGTCATTCCCCATGAACCTGGTCATTCCCAATTAAACAGGCCATTCCCAATGAAACAGGTCATTCCCAATTAACCAGGTCATTCCCAGTGAGCCAGGTCATTCCCAATGAACCAGGTCATTCCAAATGAACCAGGTCATTCCCAATGAACCAGGTCATTCCCAATGAGCAAGGTCATTCCCAATGAACCAAGTCATTCTCAATTAACCAGGTCATTCCCAATGAGCCAGGTCATTCCCAATGAACCAGGTCATTCCCAATGAACCAGGTCATTCCCAATGAACCAGGTCATTCCAAATGAACCAGGTCATTCCCAATGAACCAGGTCATCCCCAATGAACCAGGTCATTCACCACGAACTAGGTCATTCCCAATGAACCAGGTCATTCCCAATGAACCAAGTCATTCCCCATGAACCAGGTCATTCCCAATGAACCAGGTTATTCCCAATGAACCAGGTCATTCCCAATGAACCAGGTCATTCACCATGAACCAGCTCATTCCCAATGAACCAGGTCATTCCCAATGAAGAAGATCATTCCCTACGAACCAGGTTATTCCAATGAACCAGGTCATTCCCAATGAACCAGGTCATTCCAAGTGAAAAAGGTCATTCACAATGAACCAGGTCATTCACAATGAACCAGGTCATTCACAATGAACAGGTCATTCACAATGAACCAGGTCATTCCACATGAACCTCGTTATTTATCATGAAGCAGGTCATTCCCCATGAACCAGATCATTCCCCATGAACCACGTCTTTCCCCATGAACCAGGTAATTCTTCATGAACCAGGTCATTCTCCATGAACCAGGTCATTCCCAATGAACCAGGTCATTCCCAATGAACCAGGTCATTCCCAATGAACCAGGTCATTCGCAATGAACCAGGTCATTCCCAGTGAACCAGGCCATTCCCTAGGGAGAACTGTGTAGGGAGAACTGTCTAGGGAGAGCTGTCTAGGGAGATTTGTCTAGGGAGAACTGTCTAGGGAGAACTGTCCAGGGAGAACTGTCTAGGGAGAACTGTCTAGGGAGAGCTGTCTAGGGAGATTTGTCTAGTGAGATCTGTCTAGGGAGAACTGTCTAGGGAGAACTGTCTAGGGAGAACTGTCTAGGGAGAGCAGTCAAGGGAGATTTCTCTAGGGACAGCTGTCTAGGGAGAACTGTCTAGGAAGAGCTGTCTAGGGAGAGCTGTCTAGAGAGAACTGTCTAGTGAGAGCTGTCTAGGGAGAGCTCTCTAAGGAGAGCTGTCTAGGGAGAGCTGTCTAGGGAGATTTGTCTAGTGAGAGCTGTCGAGGGAGAGCTGTCTAGGGAGATTTGTCTAGGGAGAACTGTCTAGGGAGAACTGTCTAGGGGGAACTGTCTAGGGAGAACTGTCTAGGGAGAACTGTCTAGGGAGAGCTGTCTAGGGAGAACTGTCTAGGGAGATTTGTCTAGGGAGAACTGTATAGGGAGAACTGTCTAGGGAGAACTGTCTAGGGAGAACTGTCTAGAGAGAGCTGTCTAGGGAAAGCTGTCTAGGGAGAGCTGTCTAGGGAGATTTGTCTACGGAGAGCTGTCTAGGGAGATTTGTCTAGGGAGAGCTGTCTAGGGAGAGCTGTCTAGGGAGATTTGTCTAGGGGGAACTGTCTAGGGAGAACTGTCTAGGGAGAGCTGTCTAGGGAGAACCGTCTAGGGAGAACTGTCTAGGGAGAACTGTCTAGGGAGAGCGGTCTAGGGAGAACTGTCTAGGGAGAGCTGTCTAAGGAGAGCTGTCTATGGAGATTTGTCTAGGGAGAACTGTCTAGGGAGAACTGTCTAGGGATAACTGTCTAGAGAGAACTGTCAAGGGAGAACTGTCTAGTGAGAACTATCTAGGGAGAACTGTCTAGCGAGAACTGTCTAGGGAGAGCTGTCTAGGGAGAGTTGTCTAAGGAGAGCTGTCTAGGGAGAACTGTCTAGGGAGAACTGTCTAGGGAGAACTGTCTAGGGAGAGTTGTCTAAGGAGAGCTGTCTAGGGAGAACTGTCTAGGGAGAGCTGTCTAGGGAGAGCTGTCTAGGGAGAGCTGTCTAGGGAGAGCTGTCTAGGGAGAGCTGTCTAGGGAGAGCTGTCTAGGGAGAGCTGTCTAGGGAGAGCTGTCTAGGGAGAGCTGTCTAGGGAGAGCTGTCTAGGGAGAGCTGTCTAGGGAGAGCTGGCGCCGGAGTTCAGATTCACCTGTAAGATGGACTGAAGTGTTGCTTGTCATACTGTAAGATGGACTGAAGTGTTGCTTGTCATACTGTAAGATGGACTGAAGTGTTGCTTGTCATACTGTAAGATGGACTGAAGTGTTGCTTGTCATACTGTAGATGGACTGAATGTTTGCTTGTCATACTGTAAGATGGACTGAAGTGTTGTTTTGTCATCCTGTAAGTGGACTGAAGTGTTGCTTGTCATACTGTAAGATGGACTGAAGTGTTGCTTGTCATCCTGTAAGATGGACTGAAGTGTTGCTTGTCATACTGTAAGATGGACTGAAGTGTTGCTTGTCAACCTGTAAGATGGACTGAAGTGTTGCTTGTCATCCTGTAAGATGGACTGAAGTGTTGCTTGTCAACCTCGCACGGTCCTGAAAGTAGTGTTGCTGGATCAGTAATTACTCAGTGAGAAACCCAAAATTTGTCAGCGTTCAGGCTGTGATGGATATGTGGGCCAGTTGGTTGCCAGCAACAACAGCCTGGTTAACCAGGCAAGCACTAGACGAGCCTGTTCCAGGTCCGGGTTCCAGGAGTAGGAAAACTCAGACAACACATAGAGTAGAAAATATAGAGGACATAGAAATGTGAAATTGTTAGAAATAGACAGTGATGCAAAGTGTGAGTGGGAACCCTGTCATGTTAAAGTGTGAGTGGGAACCCCTGTCATGTTAAAGTGTGAGTGGGAACCCCTGTCATGTTAAAGTGTGAGTGGGAACCCTGTCATGTTAAAGTGTGAGTGGGAACCCCAGTCATGTTAAAGTGTGAGTTTGAACCCTGTTATGTTAAAGTGTGAGTGGGAAACCCTGTCATGTTAAAGTGTGAGTGGGAACCCCTGTGTGTGTGTGTGTGTATGTGTGTGTGTATGTGTAAGTGTGTGTATGTGTGTGTGTTTTGTGTGTGTGTGTATGTGTGTGTGTGTATGTGTGTGTGTATGTGTGTGTGTATGTGTGTGTATGTGTATCTATGTTGTGTGTGTGTGTTGTGGGTGTGCTGTGTCTATGTGTGTGTGGGGTGGTGTTTGTATGTGTGTGTGTGTGTGTGTGTGTGTGTGTGTATGTGTGTGTATGTGTGTATGGTGTGTGGTGTATTGTGTCTATGTGTGTGTGTGTGTGGTGTGTTGTGTGTGTGTGTGTATGTGTATGTGTGTCTATGTGTCTGTGTATATATATGTGTGTGTGTGTGTGTATGTGTGTGTGTGTGTATGTATGATAAAGGTGATGGAGTATAACAGTAAATCACAGCTAACTTTTGTTCCCTCTGTGTAACTATCACATATAATACTGTAGCAGCACACTGTTCATGTATCCAGTCTTGTTTCATAAAATACATAACTCCTCTCCTCTATCTCGCTAACCTCTCCTCCCCCCTTCATCACCCCTCTCCTCTCCCTTTACCCCTTCTCCCACTCCCTTCAATCCCCTCCCCCTCCCTTCATCTAACTTGGTAGTTTCCCTTGGGCGCCGGAGGTGTCGCCTCGGGCCACCGCCTGTACGCCCACGGGCGGTTTCCCGGAGACAAGTACTGATCCTTCCCATCTTTTCCCTGCCCCTCCGTCTCTCCCCCTTCCCCTCTCTTTCTCTGCTTCTTTCTCCTACCATCACCTCCTCTTCCCTTACTCTCAGCTGATAGTCTTGGTGGTGGAGTCAGCTGACAGTTTTGAAGGTAGGAGGGTTATTTACAGTTTTGGAGGTGGATATCAGCTGACCTATATGGAGGTAGGGGTCAGCTGACAGTTTTGAAAGATGGGTCAGTAACAGCTTTGGAGATGGCTCAGTGAAAGCACCGAAGAGTGGGTCAGTGACCGTTTTGCTGGAAGTGTGTGTGTGTGTGTGTGTGTGTGTGTGTGTGTGTGTGTGTGTGAGTGTGAGTATATATATATATATATAACATGACACTCAATTATGTAATGGTCGAGTGCATGATCTATTTCACTAAATTCCCATGTGGAATTGAATGTATGGTGGAACTGGATTGTGTGGAAGATGGTGTGAGGTGGATGGTGGATGACGGAGTGTGTGAGGCTGTGGGTTGTGGAGTGGAGGGAAGACCGTGTGAGTGTGGGAACGGAGTATCGAGCATGCATGTCAGTCTTTAAGTGCTTTCCAGCAGTACGATTTTATGTTCTCGTTGTTCTGTTGCCTCTCGTGTGTCAGGTGTGTGAGGAAGCAGCAGAAAGTGTGTGAGGCAGTAGCAGAGCCACGCTTACACTGCAGTTAAAAAACTGTAACATTAACACCCCTCCTTCAGAGTGCAGACACTGTACTTCCCATCTCCAGGACTCAAGTCCGGCTTCCCGGTTTTCCTGAATCCCTTCATAAATGTTACTTTGCTCACACTCCAATAGCACGTTAAGTTATAAAAACTATGTCTCCACTCGCTCCTATCTAACACGCTCACACATGCTTGCTGGAAGTCCATTCCCCTCGCACACAAAGCTTCATTTAGCCCATTGTTCTAACCTTTCCTAGGCCGACCCCTACACCGCCTTCCGTCTACTAGAGATTTATACACTCTCCAAAGTCATTTTATTTCGTTAGATCCTGTCTAAATGTCTGAACCACCTCAACAACCCCTCGTCAGCCCTCTGAATAATACTTTTAGTAACCCTGCACCTCATACTAATCTCCAAACTACGAATTCTCTGCATTATATTCACACCACACATTGCTCTCAGACATGACATCTCCACTATCTCCAGCTTCTCCTTGATGCAACATTCACCACACATTCTTCACACCCATATAAGAGCATTGGTATAAATATACTCTCATACATTCCATTCTTTGCTTCCATGGATAAAGTTCTTTGTCTCCACAGACTCCTTAGTGCACCGCTCACCTTCTCCTCTCATGAGTTCTATGATTCATTTTCATAGACTCATCTGCTGACAAGTCCACTCCCAAATGTCTGAATACATTCACTTCCTCCATACTCCCTCCAATCTGATATCCACTCCCACTGTGTGCTAGATTCTTTATCTTTTAACCTCACACTTCTTGCCAACACCTGAGCACATCCATGTTTAAGTTCTACTGTTACTGGGAAATAATCTCCCTCTTTCCTAAATACTCTAACCTGAGTTTCATTATCCTCGTAAAAACTCTTCACTGCTTTCAGTAACCATCTATTACATACACTTACAACATCTGCCAACATCTTATCTGTACATTTGACAGAAAAAAATATCAGAGATCCTGTCAGAGTTCTAAACTTTTAACAGGCTTCTGTTTCCCTCTAAGATGGCTGGACGGTAATACCTCAATAGTAATACTAATACTAATACTAATAATAATAATAATAATAATAATAATAATAATAAGTATTTCATTATGTTACAAAGATGGGTGACAGGTGTGCAGGCAGAGTACATAGTTACTAGGAGCATTTCAAGCTGGTTGATACCTACTAACCCGGTTTCTTTTATTTCATGATTAACTGCGAGGTATTATTGCTATTCTTAGAGTCATCAACAGGTTAATTAGCGTAGTTTTAATGACAGGAGCGAGTGAGCAAGTGGGGGTGGTAGTGGTGTTGGGGATGGTGGAGGGATTAGTGGCGGTGGTGGTAGTGGTGATGGTGGTAGTAGTAGTTGTCGTGTCAGTAAGCACACGGACACAAGTTTACGGACACGCACGGGTCTGCCTTAATGGAGGGGAGCACAAGTTGCTTCCCGCTACGTTAAGGCAGCTTCGCCAATTATTAACTCCTTGTTTTAATATTTATTGTTGTTTACAAGTGAGCCTCTTGTTGCGGTGTGAGGCAGCACGACACTGACTCCCTCGCTGACACTCACTGACTCCGTCTCAGCCAGTGACAGTAGTCAGTGACTGACAGTGACAGTCAGTGACTGACAGTGGGAAAATAAGAAAAGCCGGAAAGTAACTTGCTGTGTCAAAATGTGTGTATGTAATCACCTGTTTGTGATTGCAGGGTCGAGTCACAGCTCCCGGAGCTGTGACTCGCCAGGAGCTGTGCAGCTGGTCGCTACTAGATCCACTCTCTCCCTGCTCCGTAAGCTATATCGTATCTCTTCTGAAAGCTATGCATGGATCCTGGCTCCACTCCATCACTCTCCAGATTGTTCCATTTCCTGACTACTTGTTGCTGTATCCCATTTGTAAAACATCCTGTCCCTATCCACTTTATACGTCGTTATCATGTCCCCCCTATCCCTCCTGTCCTCCGGTGTCGTCAGGTTGATTTCCCTTAACCTTTCCTAGCATGACATACCCCTTAGCTCCAGGACTAGTCTTGCTGCAAACATTTTCACTTTCTCTAATTTCTTGACGTGCTTGACCAGGTGTGGGTTCCATACTGGTGTTGCATACTTCAGTATGAGCCTAACGTACACGATGTACAGAGTCTTAAATGATTCCTTGCTCAGGTGTCGAAAAGCTATTTTTAGGTTTGCTAGTCGCCTATATGCTGAAGCAGTTACCTGGTTGATGTGTGTATTAGGAGATTTGCTCGGTATTATACTAAACCTAAGCGAGGCTTGCAGTCTCTGGCCCCCTAGACTGTACTCTGCGGGTTTCTTTGACCTTCCCCAATCTTCATGACTAGGCACTTGGTGGGGTTAAACTCCATAAGCCAGTTGTTGGACAAGGCTTGCAACCTGTCCATATCCCTCTGTAGTTCTACCTGATCCTCATCCACGTGAATTCTACGCATTAGCTTCACATAGTCTGCAAACAGGGAGACTTTTGAATCTATCCCATCCATCATGACATTCACATATAACAGAAACAGCACCGGTCCTAGGATTGACCCTTGCGGAACCCCGCCCACTCTGACACCTCATCACGTACCATCTCTCGTTGTTTCCTTCCTGTCAGGTATTCTCTGATCCATTGCAGTGTCTTTTATGTTATTCCTGCCTGCTTCTCTAGCTTTTACACTGATATCTTGTGCGGAATTGTGTCGAAAACCTTCTTGTAGTCCAAGAAAATGCAGTCTATCCAGGCCTCTCTCTCTTGTCTTACTTCTGTCACCTTGTCTTAAAACTCCAGTAAGTTTGCAACACAGGATTTCCCCTCTCTGAAACCATGCTGGTTATCATGTATAAGCTCATTCCTTTCTAGGTGCTCCTCCTCTCTTCTCCTGATAAACTTCTCCATGACCTTGCATACTATACATGTCAGTGACACTGGCCTGTAGTTTAATGCTGCCTCTGTGTCTCCTTTCTTTTAGATTGGAACTACATTTGTTGTCTTTCACAACTAAGGTAATTAATTACCTTGTTTCGATAGCTGTATTGAAGATGTTGTTAGTGGCACACACAGTGCCTCTGCTCCCTCTCTCAGGACACATGGAAAGATGGTGTCCGGTAGCACCATGTGTGTGTGTGTGTGTGTGTGTGTGTGTGTGTGCGTGTGTGTGTGTGTTCATTACAACCTATGTTTCTGACGTGTTACACCTATATGTGGTTACTGGGGTCGAGTCTTAGGTCTTGGCTTTGCCTCGTTGCTAACTGCTACTTCCTGAACACACGAAAGCTGAAGAAATACTTCCTAATATCCATGTGACTTATCTCTTTTTTCAATTTCTAGCTGTGCCTTCGTGTTGCTGTTTTCCGACTCTTGAGAAAAGTCTCTGTCCACTTTATCATTTCCTCTCAGTATTTTGTATGTTATCTTCATCTTGCTCCTAGTTCTTCCCTCCAAATGTCATCAGTTATAACTCCCATAATCTCCCTTTACTTCTAGGATTATTCTCATGGCAAACTTCTGCACTTTTTTCAATTTCTTCGTATGTTTAATCCAGGTGTGGGTTCCTTTCTGGCGCTGCATATCCCAATATGGGTTTCATATTATGAACACAGGTACACTAAATATGCCCTGTGGAACAGTTTTTAATAAAAGGCAAATGTAAACACAAAAACTGTAGTTTCTGAGTATATTCTCCCAGAAGAACAGTGTCATCGGTAAACAGCAACTGTTAAAACCCCTTTTTGGGTTTTAAAATTATCATCTTTAACCCCCACACTTTTTTCCCAATTTTTCCAACGTTCGTTTATTTTAAAACCCTTGGTAAATTTAAATATTTTTAAAAAGGACCCAGGGGGAAAACACTTATCCCTCCTAAGCCAATTTACGGGGGAAAATAATCTTTCTTCAAACCTAAGCAGAACGTTTTTCAATACCACTATTGTAAAACCCACAGTTGTTAAAACAAATTCTGATAACCCCCTTTTGGGAAACAATCACTCTTTTCCCCCCCTAGAGTATTACTCGATCCATAAAAATAAAAATAAAAAAAATTAAAAAGAAAAGGGAATAAATAAGAATAATATTTTTAATTTATTTCAAGCACATATCCCAAGGGTTATACAGTCCTACGCCCAATCAAAAACCCATATTACAAAAAAGAAACCCGCTTGTTATGTAAAGCATTTGGGGGCCAAATTAGGTATTTTTTGTCCCGGACAAAACCCACACCAGTCCACTAACTCGGGTTACCCTTTTTTAAAATTTAAATGGTTAAACAGGGACGGGGACAGAGGTTTCTTATGGAAACCACGTCCCAATTTTTTCCCCCACCGTACCGAAGGAGTTTCGAAACCCGGACCTCGTGTGGGGCCCTTATGGGGCTAGCTAAAAGGATTTTTGGGGGGGATTTGGGAGCTCCCTGGATCAAATCCCTTTCTGCAGTATAAAAATTAGTTTTTTCATAAACCCCTTCTCACTCCGGGAGCTAAAAACTCAAATTGACAATGATAAACACAATTTTTCCCCGACAAAATCAGCGATCCAAACAGTTAGGTGGTCAGGTGAGTGAGGTGACTTTTGTGAGGTAAACTTCGAAAGGGGAGAACCGCGGAACCCTTCCAGCCCTTTCCCTACATTTGTTTCTGTAAGATTTTTTGGGGTTTTTAAAGGGTTGGGCAAGACGAAAATTTTATTTTTAAATAACCCAAAAGAAGGGGCTAAGCCACAAGGACTATACAGCGGCTAGACGATAACTCTGTAAATTTTTGCGGATTTTTTTGGGCACCCCCCGCGTCGTTTTTTTGTCCATTATTTTTCCCGGACCAGCTGAAGCTTTTCCCAAAGGGGATAAAGATGGCCCCGTTTTGGACCTAGGGTATCACGCAGGCGTTTTTTTGGTTGGGGCCCCCTGCTGGTACGCTGGTATTAGTGTTCTTTTTTAACCTGAACTCTGGGCTACCAGAGGCCCCTTCCGCAATTTACTTTTTGACAGCCGCCCCCTTGGGTAAGAACTAAAAAAGGAAGAAACCGCAGCAAGCCTACTGGCCCATACTTGGGAGGTCCTTGTCAAAACCCCCTTAAAAAAAAATTCGCCCAACCCAAATTTTTAATGTCAAACAAGGAATAAACTTTATAACGTTATTAACTCAAGTGGAAGTCCCAACCCCGGGTTTTTGTGGTCCTGACGGGGAAACCCTTTTAAAACCCGAAACATCGCTGTTGATCCTCTTTGGGGGTTTAAACTTCTTATAATAATAGTTTAGCCTGGTTTATGTCTTAGATGGGGCTGAATAAATATTTCAAAAACCTTGGGTTTTTCGTATCAAAGGGTGGAAACCCGAACCTTTTTCTTTTTGTTTTTGGTTTCGGGAAAGCCAAGGTTTTGTCCGGGGTGGTTTTTTTATACCCGATGAAAATGCGAAACAAAAAAAAAACTTAGTATTTTGAAAAAAAGTCTTCAAGAATGTTGCCAAATTTTTTTTCCCGAAATTTAGGGGTTTGACAATTTCTTTAAAAATCGCAAAATCGCAAGGGAACAAACCCCCTGCAAAAAACTCGGGGTTTTTAATCGGGAACAAAAAGCTGCCAAAAACTCAGCAATAACAGGGCCCCCTGGGCCCGGGTGGCCACGGCCCCGTTATTCCTCTCGCTTCACACGCTGAGAGGGCCCCGGGGGTTTGTTCCCGGGGAAGGGGGAAAAAAAATTCGACGTGTTTCCTTACAACCCGTTGACCCGTTCCCCTGCAAGTAGGTACCTAGGGGGATTTGCCGACTGGTTTTGGGTTGCAAACCTGGGGGGGAAGTTGAAAGGGCCCCCAAAGGAAATAAGACCCCCAGTCCCTTTGATGACTCACCGGGCTTTCTTGGGTTATCCTGGGTGGCCCAACCCTCCGGGGTTAAAAATCCCAAAAAAAATCTTATCATTTTCTCATCTAACTCAGAAACACGCAGGGAATAACGCTTTAAAAGCGCAGCAATCCAACGCAAATGGTGGTTTAATTTTACTTAGTTATTTTTGTTTAATGATTTTCGTCACTGCTTACAGTAAGGAGTGTCCCCTTTTTAAGGTTACCCGTGCCATGTTTTTTGGGACTGCTGAAAAGTTCACTTACACGAGTGTGTGTGGTAAAAATTTTTTCCCTTTATGGTTGTACCTTTGTCAAACCCTTGTAAACATTGGGCCCAAATGTTTTTCTGTTGTACCTTTGTCAAGTGTTGCTGTTGTACCTTTGTCAAGTGTTGCTGTTGTACCTTTGTCAAGTGTTGCTGTTGTACCTTTGTCAAGTGTTGCTGTTGTACCTTTGTCAAGTGTTGCTGTTGTACCTTTGTCAAGTGTTGTGTTGTTCCCTTTTTCAAGTGTTTGTTTTACCTTTGTCAAGGGGTTGCTGTTGTACCTTTGTCAAATGTTTTGTTGTACCCTTTTTTTAAGTGGGTTTCTTTTTGTACCTTTGTCAAGTGTTTCTGTTTTAAACCCTTTGTCAAGTGTTTGGGGGTTTTTACCTTTGTCAAGTGTTTCTGTTTCCCTTTTGTCAATGTTGCTGTTGACCTTTGTCAGTGTTGCGTTGTACTTGTAAGGTTTTTGTGTTGTCCTTTGTCAAGTGTTCTGTTGTACCTTTGTCAAGTGTTGGTTGTCCCTTTTGAAAGTGTTGCTGTTGTACCTTTGTCAAGTGTTGCTGTTGTACCTTTGTCAAGTGCTGCTGTTGTACCTTTGTCAAGTGTTGCTGTTGTACCTTTGTCAAGTGTTGCTGTTGTACCTTTGTCAAGTGTTGGTTTTTTTCCTTTTCAAGTTTTTGGTTGTCCCTTTGTAAAGGGCTCTGTTGTACCTTTTTTCAAGTGTTGTGTTGTATTTTTGTCAAGTGTTGCTGTTGTACCTTTGTCAAGTGCTGCTGTTGTCCTTTTTTCCCAAGGGGTTTGGGTTTTTGTACTTTGTAAAGTGTTCTTTTGATTTTTGTCAAGTGCTGTGTTGTACCTTTAAATGTTGCTGGCCCTTTTTTTCAAGTGTTGCTGTGTACTTTGTCAATGCTGCTGTTGTCCCTTTTGCGTGTTGCTTTAAGGGTTTAAAGCGTTGACTATGTCACTTGTCGACACTGTCACCTGTAAAACCTACTGTCCTTTTCGACTACTGTCACCTGTCAACTATGTCATTGTCGACTATGCCCCCGTCAACTACTGTCACTTGTCGACTACTGTCACCGTAACTACTGCCCTTTCGACTAATGTCATGTAAAACTCTGCCATTTGTCGACTACTGTCAATTGTCGATACGTCACTTGGACTACGTCACCGAAAATACTGCCACTTTCATACTGTAAAGTCGCTACGTCACTTGTCGACTACCTCACCTGCGCTATTTCATCTATCTTACGTCCCTTCTACTATTTCCCTTCGACGTAAACCTGTCAATACTGTCCCTTTGCTACTGTGTTAAAAAAAACCAATTTCAAGAACTTAGAGATCCCGGGTAATACTAAAAGGACTGCCCCCCTAGCCCACCCGTTACTGGGGTTTTCGAACAAGTATCAGTATCCTTGTCTAATTATCCCTTAAAATTTGTATGATTTAATAGTGTCAGGATTACAACTTTTGGCTATAATAAGAAATTAAAATTAAAAAGTAATTAATAATGATGTCTAGGAGTATATTACAAATTTAAATTTAAACAAAATAATAAAAAATAATTTTCATCTCGTGTTTCAGTAGTATTGTGTGAAGGTCAACACATTTTAAAGTCTTAAATCCGTTGGGGACATTAAAATTTAAAAGATAATATATACACAGTAAGTTTTTTGGTAAGTCTCTAAGTAGTTCCTATGTCTCACGACCGACTTTACTTAAAACCCGTACGATAAAAGTCCTCACATAAACTAACTTCTTGACCAACCTGGCAATCAGAACAGCTTTCTTGAACAATAAAACGACTAATAAGCCGAACAGCAATATAACAAGCAACTGCGACACAGAATCAGGAACAAGGAGATAATATAACGACACTAAGTAGGGACCATCTGCAGATCCTCCACAAAAGTCACAAAACTCCCATACTACTGAATCTAAGTTCAGCATAAGAAAATCCCCGACTGTGACAGTACACAGATACCAATACAAGTTAAGTGAGAAGTTACAGCTCAGGACCTGAGTTTCTCCGAGTGTCTATGTGACACACAACCTCAGTAAAACGTCGAAAATCACTAAGTGATAATATAACGACACTAAGTAGGGACCATCTGCAGATCCTCCACAAAAGTCACAAAACTCCCATACTACTGAATCTAAGTTCAGCATAAGAAAATCCCCGACTGTGACAGAGTTCCACAGAACCAACAACAAGAAAGCGACAGAGACGATCTTCCAACAAAGGCCCACAAGAGAGAGGAGTGTGGGGCGTCTTGCCAGGAAAACGTCCAACCGACAAGAGAGTGAGCAGCCCAGACAGACTACTCCAGGCGAGGTGTATTCACCCCCCCCCCCACGTGACTCCTTGCTGCTGCTGCCCAGCAACACCGAGAAGCCGGCAGAGAAACGAGCAACGAGCGATAATTAAAGTAGTTAGACAATCAAGACTTGAACTATGAGCACTGAATAATATCTATAAATGTTACATCCTACCTAATAACATAACTAAGTCAAATAATAATATAAAGTAATATATTTACGATTTAGCTAATGTCGCAAATATAAGCAATATAAAATTATAAGAAAAGGTAATATACATTATATATATTATGACCCATTCAGGGGTCGCAATATACTGTCACCTGTCGACTACTGTCACCTGTCAACTACTGTCACCTGTTGATTACTGTCACCTGTCGACTACTGTCATCTGTCAACTACTGTCACCTGTTGGATAGTGTCACCTGTCGACTACTGTCACCTGTCGTCTACTGTCACCTGTCAACTACTGCCACTTGTCGACTACTGTCACCTGTCAACTACTGTCACCTGTCGACTACTGCCACCTGTTGACTACTGTCACCTGTCGACTACTGTCACCTGTCGACTACTGTCACCTGTCAACTACTGTCACCTGTCGACTACTGCCACCTGTTGACTACTGTCACCTGTCGACTACTGTCACCTGTCGACTACTGTCACCTGTCGACTACTGTCACCTGTCGACTACTGTCCCTTGTTGACTACTGTCACCTGTACGCCATGAGATGAAGGACAATTTATTTCCTAAAATTTGGTGGCATTAATGTAAATTCTTGTGGATGTAAAACACACTGAGAAACACATCTCTCATTGTATATACACTGAGAAACATCTCATTGTATGTACACTGAGAAATACATTTCTCATTGTATGTACACTGAGAAACATCTCATTGTATGTACACTGAGAAATACATTTCTCATTGTATATACACTGGGAAACATCTCATTATATATACACTGAGAAACACATCTCTCATTGTATATACACTGAGAAACACATCTCTCAGTGTATATACACTGACAAACACTTATATCATTGTATATGTTAAGAAACACATCAGTCGTTGTATATACATTGAGAAACATGCATGTCGGCGAATATATATACACATGTGTATACGTTATACAGAATATATTTGGAAGTCACACTTGATGGGTGAGCGTCCCTGTGTTGTTGTGTTGATATGATAATATTGGTGGTCGCTCTGCTGCCCCAGCGATCACACTCGGCTTGACAGTGTAAAAAATTTGCAACCACAGCTAACAGTTGAGTTTTTACTTTACGAGTTTTGCAGGAGGTACGAGTGGAGGAAGGAGGCTTGGCAGTTGTCACCCGGATACCAGGTGATCCAGGCTGATCCAGGAGGTATATGGCGATCCTGCATTGAGTGACTGACGCGATTAGTGAGTCAACGAGTGTGATTAGTTTTAAAATGAAGTGAAGAGTGTTAGCGAATAGAGAGAGTATCATTAATGAGGTAGTTTTAGAGAAGACCGGAGATGTCATTCTTAGGAGGGTCTTTGATAGTTCGAGGACAGTGAAGACCACTTCAGGACCTCCGAAGGGATCACCGGTGTAAGGGTAAGTTGAGCAAAACCTTTTTTTTTTGGGGGGGGGGGGGGACCTTAGTAAGCTAGGGCAAGAGTGAGGTGGCAAGACTTGCCGATACTTCTCCTGGAAATTGACAACATTCTCAGAACTTGAAGAGAGAGCTAAGAGCTACAGAACAACGGTTTATTAAGACGATGTTTCCCTCTGCGTAGAGTCTTGTACAGATCGAAACGTCGCTCCAGTGAAAGTTCGTTTTACAACTATATGTATATGTGTGTATGTGTGTGTGTGTGTGTGTGTTCACCTATTTGTACTCACCTATTTGTGGTTGCAGGGGTCGATTCTTAGCTCCTGGCCCGGCCTCTCCACCGGTTGCTACTGGGTTCTCTCTCTCCCCGCTCCATGAGCTTTATCATACCTCATCTTAAAACTATGTGTGGTTCCTGCCTCCACTACATCACTTTCTAGGCTATTTCACTGCCTGACAACTCTATGACTGAAGAAATACTTCCTAATATCTCTCTGACTCATCTGTGTCTTCAACTTCCAATTGTGATCTCTTGTTTCTGTGTCCCCTCCGTCGAACATCCTGTCTTTGTCCACCTTGTCTATTCCGTGCAGTATTTTATATGTCGTTATCATGTCTCCCCTGACCCTCCTGTCCTCTAGTGTCGTCAGGCCGATTTCCCTTAACCTTTCTTCATAAGACATTCCCCTTAGCTCTGGAACTAACCTTGTTGCAAACCTTTGCACTTTCTCTAGTTTCTTGACGTGCTTGATCAAGTGCGGGTTCCAAACAGGTGCTGCATACTCCAGTATGGGCCTGACGTACACGGTGTACAATGTCTTGAACGATTCCATATTAAGGTATCGGAACGCTGTTCTCAGGTTTGCCAGGTGCCCATATGCTGCAGCAGTTACCTGGTTGATGTGTGCTTCCGGAGACATGCTCGGTGTTATACTCACTCCAAGATCTTTCTCCTTGAGCGAGGCTTGCAGTCTTTGGCCACCTAGCCTATACTCCGTCTGCGGTCTTCTGTGCCCTTCCCCTATCTTCATGACTCTGCATTTGGCGGGATTAAATTCGAGATGCCAGTTGCTTCACCAGGTGTCCAGTCTGTCCAGGTCTCTTTGAAGTTCTGCCCGGTCCTCATCTGATTTAATTCTCCTCATTAACTTCACATCGTATGTGAACAGGGACACTTCTGAGTCTAACCCTTTCCATCATGTCGTTCACATATACCAAAAATAGCACTGGTCCTAGGACCGACCTCTGTGGGACCCCGCTCGTCACAGGTGCCCACTGTGATACATCATTACGTACCATGACTCGTTGTTGCCTCCCTGTCAGGTATTCTCTGATCCATTGCAGTGCCCTTCCTGCTATACGAGCCTGATCCTCTAGCTTCTGCACTAATCTCTTGTGAGGAACTGTGTCAAAGGCCTTCTTGCAGTCCAAGAAAATGCAATCAACCCACCCCTCTCTCTCGTGTCTTACTTCTGTTACTTTATCATAAAACTCCAGAAGGTTCGTGACACAGGATTTTCCTTCCATGAATCCGTACTGGTTGGCGTTTATACTCTTGTTCCGTTCCAGGTGCTCCACCACTCTCCTCCTGATAATCTTCTCCATAACTTTGCATACTATACACGTCAGTGACACAGGTCTATAGTTTAGTGCCTCTTTTCTGTCTCCTTTTTTAAAAATGGGAACCGCATTTGCCGTCTTCCATACCTCAGGTAGTTGCCCAGTTTCCAGGGACGTGTTGAAGATTGTGGTTAATGGCACACACAACATATCCGCTCCCTCTCTAAGGACCCACGGGGAGATGTCCGGTCCCATTGCCTTTAAGGTATCGATGTTCCTTAGCAGTTTCTTCACCTCCTCCTCATCTGTAAGTATGTCATCCAACACTTGTTGGTATATTCCTTGCTGGTGTCCCCATCTGGTCTGTCCCCCGAGAGGCCTTCCTGTCTCCACTGTAAATACTTCCTCACATACCTCTTGATATTTTCTTGTGAGTTCTCCACCTTCTTTCCTCAGCCTTGTGTGTGTGTGTGTGTGTGTGTGTGTGTGTGTACTATATATATATATATATATATATATATATATAATATATATATATATATATATATATATATATATATAATATATATATATATATATATTTTTATTTTTTTTATTATCACACTGGCCGATTCCCACCAAGGCAGGGTGGCCCGAAAAAGAAAAACTTTCACCATCATTCACACCATCACTGTCTTGCCAGAAGGTGCTTTACACTACAGTTTTTAAACTGCAACATTAACACCCCTCCTTCAGAGTGCAGGCACTGTACTTCCCATCTCCAGACTCAAGTCCGGCCTGCCGGTTTCCCTGAACCCCTTCATAAATGTTACTTTGCTCACACTCCAACAGCACGTCAAGTATTAAAAACCATTTGTCTCCATTCACTCCTATCAAACATGCTCACGCATGCCTGCTGGAAGTCCAAGCCCCTCGCACACAAAACCTCCTTTACCCCTCTCTCCAACCTTTCCTAGGCCGACCCCTACCCCGCCTTCCTTCCACTACAGACTGATACACTCTTGAAGTCATTCTGTTTCGCTCCATTCTCTCTACATGTCCGAAACCACCTCAACAACCCTTCCTCAGCCCTCTGGACAACATTTTGGTAATCCCGCACCTCCTCCTAACTTCCAAACTACGAATTCTCTGCATTATATTCACATCACACATTGCCCTCAGACATGACATCTCCACTGCCTCCAGCCTTCTCCTCGCTGCAACATTCATCACCCATGCTTCACACCCATATAAGAGCGTTGCTAAAACTATACTCTCATACATTCCCCTCTTTGCCTCCAAGGACAAAGTTCTTTGTCTCCACAGACTCCTAAGTGCACCACTCACCTTTTCCCCTCATCAATTCTATGATTCACCTCATCTTTCATAGACCCATCCGCTGACACGTCCACTCCCAAATATCTGAATACATTCACCTCCTCCATACTCTCTCCCTCCAATCTGATATTCAATCTTTCATCACCTAATCTTTTTGTTATCCTCATAACCTTACTCTTTCCTGTATTCACCTTTAATTTTCTTCTTTTGCACACCCTACCAAATTCATCCACCAATCTCTGCAACTTCTCTTCAGAATCTCCCAAGAGCACAGTGTCATCAGCAAAGAGCAGCTGTGACAACTCCCACTTTGTGTGTGATTCTTTATCTTTTAACTCCACGCCTCTTGCCAAGACCCTCGCATTTACTTCTCTTACAACCCCCTCTATAAATATATTAAACAACCACGGTGCCATCACACATCCTTGTCTAAGGCCTACTTTTACTGGAAAAAATTTCCCTCTTCCTACATACTCTAACTTGAGCCTCACTATCCTCGTAAAAACTCTTCACTGCTTTCAGTAACCTACCTCCTACACCATACACTTGCAACATCTGCCACATTGCCCCCCTATCCACCCTGTCATACGCCTTTCCAAATCCATAAATGCCACAAAGACCTCTTTAGCCTTATCTAAATACTGTTCACTTATATGTTTCACTGTAAACACCTGGTCCACACACCCCCTACCTTTCCTAAAGCCTCCTTGTTCATCTGCTATCCTATCTCCGTCTTACTCTTAATTCTTTCAATTATAACTCTAAACCATACACTTTAAACCCGGTATACTCAGCAGACTTATCCCCCTATAATTTTTTGCACTCTCTTTTATCCCCTTTGCCTTTATACAAAGGAACTATGCATGCTCTCTGCCAATCCCTAGGTACCTTACCCTCTTCCATACATTTATTAAATAATTGCACCAACCACTCCAAAACTATATCCCCACCTGCTTTAACATTTCTATCTTTATCCCATCAATCCCGGCTGCCTTACCCCCTTTCATTTTACCTACTGCCTCACGAACTTCCCCCACACTCACAACTGGGTCTTCCTCACTCCTACAAGATGTTATTCCTCCTTGTCCTATACACGAAATCACAGCTTCCCTATCTTCATCAACATTTAACAATTCCTCAAAATATTCCCTCCATCTTCCCAATACCTCTAACTCTCCATTTAATAACTCTCCTCTCCTATTTTTAACTGACAAATCCATTTGTTCTCTAGGCTTTCTTAACTTGTTAATCTCACTCCAAAACTTTTTCTTATTTTCAACAAAATTTGTTGATAACATCTCACCCACTCTCTCATTTGCTCTCTTTTTACATTGCTTCACCACTCTCTTAACCTCTCTCTTTTTCTCCATATACTCTTCCTCCTTGCATCACTTCTACTTTGTAAAAACTTCTCATATGCTAACTTTTTCTCCCTTACTACTCTCTTTACATCATCATTCCACCAATCGCTCCTCTTCCCTCCCGCACCCACTTTCTTGTAACCACAAACTTCTGCTGAACACTCTAACACTACATTTATAAACCTACCCCATACCTCTTCGACCCCATTGCCTATGCTCTCATTTGCCCATCTATCCTCCAATAGCTGTTTATATCTTACCCTAACTGCCTCCTCTTTTAGTTTATAAACCTTCACCTCTCTCTTCCCTGATACTTCTATTCTCCTTGTATCCCATCTACCTTTTACTCTCAGTGTAGCTACAACTAGAAAGTGATCTGATATATCTGTGGCCCCTCTATAAACATGTACATCCTGAAGTCTACTCAACCGTCTTTTATCTACCAATACATAATCCAACAAACTATTGTCATTTCGCCCTACATCATATCTTGTATACTTATTTATCCTCTTTTTCTTAAAATATGTATTACCTATAACTAAACCCCTTTCTATACAAAGTTCAATCAAAGGGCTCCCATTATCATTTACACCTGGCACCCCAAACTTACCTACCACACCCTCTCTAAAAGTTTCTCCTACTTTAGCATTCAGGTCCCCCACCACAATTACTCTCTCACTTGGTTCAAAGGCTCCTATACATTCACTTAACATCTCCCAAAATCTCTCTCTCTCCTCTGCATTCCCTCTCTCTCCAGGTGCATACACGCTTATTATGACCCACTTCTCGCATCCAACCTTTACTTTAATCCACATAATTCTTGAATTTACACATTCATATTCTCTTTTCTCCTTCCATAACTGATCATTCAACATTACTGCTACCCCTTCCTTTGCTCTAACTCTCTCAGATACTCCAGATTTAATCCCATTTATTTCCCCCCACCGAAACTCCCCTACCCCCTTCAGCTTTGTTTCGCTTAGGGCCAGGACATCCAACTTGTTTTCATTCATAACATCAGCAATCATCTGTTTCTTGTCATCCGCACTACATCCACGCACATTTAAGCATCCCAGTTTTTTTAAAGTTTTTCTTCTTCTCTTTTTCAGTAAAAGTCTACAGGAGAAGGGGTTACTAGCCCATTGCTCCCGGCATTTTAGTCGCCTCATACGACACGCATGGCTTACGGAGGAAAGATTCTTTTCCACTTCCCCATGGACAATAGAAGAAATAAAGAAGAACAAGAGCTATTTAGAAAAAGGAGAAAAACCTAGATGTATGTATATATATATATGCATGTGCGTGTCTGTGAAGTGTGACCTAAGTGTAAGTAGGAGTAGCAAGATATCCCTGTTATCTAGCGTGTTTATGAGACAGAAAAAGAAAACAGCAATCCTACCATCATGCAAAACAGTTACAGGTTTCTGTTTCACAGTCATCTGGCAGGACGGTAGTACTTCCCTGGGTGGTTGCTGTCTACCAACCTACTACCTATATATATATATATAGTATATATATATATATATATATATATATATATATATATATATATATATATATATATATATATATATATATATATATATATATATATAATATATATATATATATATAATATATATACAGTAAGATAAGAGTACACAGGTAATATCACAATATGCAAAACAATCACTGAAAAATAGTGAGCTTCCAAGCGTTTTCGTCATTTCTCACATTATCAGGGAACTATAAAAATAACAGAACAGCAGAAGGGTTATAAGGTCAAGATAAAACCTGACGGTGAACATCCGACACCTGAGTCCTGTCATTATGATGCTGTCGTGATGATCGCGCACTTGTCCTGAGTCCTGTCATTATGATGCTGTCGTGATGATCGAGCACTTGTCCTGAGTCCTGTCATTATGATGCTGTCGTGATGATCGAGCACTTGTCCAGCAGCTTAAACTCTTCCTAAATTTGATTAATTATAAAAGAATCTAATCATAATAATCCTAAACCAATATTCATATTAAAATCAAAGCTATTTTTTTACGATGCTTGATTCAATTATATTTTTCTCAACCATAAACCTGCTTAATGTAAGTCTGTGGTTGACAGAATCTATTGGGAGGTTAAAATCCCATGAATTAACAGTGGCCCGGTGGCCTGGTGGCTAAAGCTCCCGCTTCACACACGGAGGGCCCGGGTTCGATTCCCGGCGGGTGGAAACATTCGACACGTTTCCTTGCACCTGTTGTCCTGTTCACCTAGTAGCAAATAGGTACCTGGGTGTTAGTCGACTGGTGTGGGTCGCATCCTGGGGGACAAGATTAAGGACCCCAATGGAAATAAGTTAGACAGTCCTCGATGACGCACTGACTTTCTTGGGTTATCCTGGGTGGCTAACCCTCCGGGGTTAAAAATCCGAACGAAATCTTATCTTATCTTATCTTAGCATTAGATTCTTGTCCGGGTCTAATGTTACATTTATATTATCTTAGTTCAAGACTTTTTCCCAGTTTTACTGTTATAAACGTTATGACATATTCTTGTAGACAGCCATCAGTATTTTCAGGGGAATTTTTAATCTGAAGTTTTTTTTACTGTATCAATATTTTTAAATACAACTTTGATTTTAAAATTCTTAAGTAGAGAAGGTATATCAAGACGGTTTTCAAGGTAAGGGAAACCAACATATTCTTGGTTGAATATTATTGTTTGTCGTTTTTTTGAGTTGTAAAAAGTATTTCTAGCAATATTAAAAGATTTATCAAGAGAGAGAGAGAGAGAGAGACGGGGGGAATAACATCACAAGATGCTATTAATATCACTAGGTATGACAGGACATCCAGACCCACGTCCCACCAGCTGGTGACCTCAGTTGGTGCATGTCACGTGCCTCACAAGTTGTTAACATTCTCTCCTTGAGATGTTGCTATAAAATCACACTCCTTCCTTGAGATGTTCCTTAAACATTACTCTCCTTCCTTGAGATGTTCCTTAAACATCACTCTCCTTCCTTGAGATGTTCCTTAAACATTACTCTCCTTCCTTGAGATGTTCCTTAAACATCACTCTCCTTCCTTGAGATGTTCCTTAAACATTACTCTCCTTCCTTGAGATGTTCCTTAAACATCACTCTCCTTCCTTGAGATGTTCCTTAAAGGCCATATTCCTTCCTTGAGATGTTCCTTAAATATCACTCTCCTTCCTCGAGATGTTCCTTAAAGATCACTCTGCTTCCTTGAGATGTTCCTTAAAGGCTACATTCCTTCCTTAAGATGCTGTTTAAAGACCCCTTTCCCTGTCCTTAAGATTCCTTAAAATTACACTCCGTCCTTGTGAAATTTTTAAAGATCACTCAGTCTCCTTGATAACACTCTAACCTTGAGATAACCCTCAAGATCACACTCCCTCCTTAAAAGAATTCTCAGACAACACATCCATTGGGTCTTCAGAGAGAAAGAGAGAGAGAGAGAGAGAGAGAGAGAGAGAGAGAGAGAGAGATGGGTGAATCTGACGTCCGGCATGGTACACCCTAGTGTCCCCTTGTCTGTATGTTCGAAATACGTTCTTGCATCCTCACATACGATCCTGACATCATGTGTGAGTGTGTGTGTCACGCTCACGCGACTCCCGGAGAACGGAAGTGTAACAAGCGCTTCTCGGAGGTCCTACCCAAGGGTGATTCTCAGATCCCTTGCTCCCTAGTGAGGGTAATGCCCACATCCTCCTTAACTGCCCAGAATACTTGCCATCAAATTTGGTTAAATAATACTACATCCGGAGGAAAGCTCCGTTTGAAGCCCTTTGACTCAGTGTGAAGCTTCGTGAAGCTTCGGCTTAATGAAGCTGGATGATATGATAATTTATGCAACTGTATTTAAGTGTATCTGTACCTTAATAAACTTACTTAATTACTTACTTAAGTGCTTACTTTCTAAGGTCATTTTAAATAGTTTAGTTCTATATTTAGAAGGTTCAAGAACCAGTTTTGACACTTTGCAGTGTTGTGATCTAAATGTTTTAGAAAACCGACAAGTTGAAAAATGAGACATATGTGAAACATTTGCAAATCTTTAGTGACTAAACGTTTCGCCAAGCAGTGGCTTCTTCAGTCCAATACAGAGAAGAACGGTGGAAGATGAGGAGGAATTTAAGGTATCAGTCCCTCAGCCTAGAGTCTTCAGTCCATCATTCTTGATAAAAGTATAGAATATGCACCTATAAGGGTCATATACACTACAAACAGATGAAGTGAAGCAGCTGGAGGCGGCATCACCAGTGGAAATAGGTCATGTCTATACGGCAGGTGAACTTTGAAGATCCCAAGATATTGCTATGTCTGAGAGAATTTATATAAATAATTTACAAAATGCCGGGAGTAAGGGGCTAGTAACCCCTTCTATATAAATTACAAAATATATATAAGAACGTTATAGAAGAAAGTTTACGTTTCTTATATCACATTTTGTTTTTGGTTGTGTGAGTTTTGCATCATTTGCTGTATAGCCCTTGTGGGTTAGCGCTTCTTTTTTATTATAATAATAATTTGCATCATTTGCTGGTGTGACTTACATCTCTGTCTCGCTGGTGTGACTTACATCTCTGTCTCGCTGGTGTGACTTACATCTCTGTCTCGCTGGTGTGACTTACATCTCTGTCTCGCTGGTGTGACTTACATCTGTCTCGCTGGTGTGACTCACATCTCTGTCTCGCTGGTGTGACTTACATCTCTGTCTCGCTGGTGTGACTTACATCTGTCTCGCTGGTGTGACTTACATCTCTGTCTCGCTGGTGTGACTTACATCTCTGTCTCGCTGGTGTGACTTACATCTCTGTCTCGCTGGTGTGACTTACATCTCTGTCTCGCTGGTGTGACTTACATCTCTGTCTCGCTGGTGTGACTTACATCTGTCTCGCTGGTGTGACTTACATCTCTGTCTCGCTGGTGTGACTTACATCTCTGTCTCGCTGGTGTGACTTACATCTCTGTCTCGCTGGTGTGACTTACATCTGTCTCGCTGGTGTGACTTACATCTCTGTCTCGCTGGTGTGACTTACATCTCTGTCTCGCTGGTGTGACTTACATCTGTCTCGCTGGTGTGACTTACATCTCTGTCTCGCTGGTGTGACTTACATCTCTGTCTCGCTGGTGTGACTTACATCTCTGTCTCGCTGGTGTGACTTACATCTGTCTCGCTGGTGTGACTTACATCTCTGTCTCGCTGGTGTGACTCACATCTGTCTCGCTGGTGTGACTTACATCTCTGTCTCGCTGGTGTGACTTACATCTCTGTCTCGCTGGTGTGACTTACATCTCTGTCTCGCTGGTGTGACTTACATCTGTCTCGCTGGTGTGACTTACATCTCTGTCTCGCTGGTGTGACTTACATCTCTGTCTCGCTGGTGTGACTTACATCTCTGTCTCGCTGGTGTGACTTACATCTCTGTCTCGCTGGTGTGACTTACATCTGTCTCGCTGGTGTGACTTACATCTCTGTCTCGCTGGTGTGACTCACATCTGTCTCGCTGGTGTGACTTACATCTCTGTCTCGCTGGTGTGACTTACATCTCTGTCTCGCTGGTGTGACTTACATCTGTCTCGCTGGTGTGACTTACATCTGTCTCGCTGGTGTGTCAGGTAGGAAAGTCGAGGAAATTCATGAACTTCAGACACTAAGTATTTACAATGAGAGTTGAAAATTCAATATGCATTCTTCAGATCTGTAATTTCATGATCCATGAAAGCTTAAAGAGTATCATTGTTGCCTTCATGTTATGATGTTCAAAGCTCTTATTATTTAAATTATTATTTTCTTTGCAGTTGTGATAGTGACGCTAGAGTATTCTGTGTTGGGTTCTTGCTAGTGCTCGGCTCTGGTGGTATTGCTGGCCTGAGCTGAGATTGTGGTCACAGTCTAGGGTGGTCGGAATGGTACGTGATGCTGACAGATGGTTGGAATACCTGGAGTATATCTGGATAGGGTTCCGGGGGTCAAGGCCCCCGCGGCCCGGTCTGTGACCTGGCCTCATGGTGGATCAGGGCCTTATCAACCAGGTTGTTAATGTTGGCCGCACGCAAACTGACGTACGAACAACAGCCCAGCTGGTCAGGTACTGACTTTAGGTGCCTGTCCAGTGCTTGTCCAGTGCCTGCTTAAAGACAGCCAGGGGTCTATTGGTAATTCCCCTTATGTATGCTGGGAGGCAGATGAACAGTCTTGGACCCCTGTCATTTATTGTGTTGTTTCTTATTGTGCTAGTGGCTCCTACTGCTTTTCATTGGCAAAATGTTGCATCGTCTGCCGAGTCTTTTGCTTTCATGGGGAATAATTTTCGTGTGCAAGTTTGGTACTAATCCGTCTAGGATTTTCTAAGTGTATATGATCATGTATCTCTCCCGCCTGCATTCTAGGGAGTACAGGTTGAGGAACTTCAAACGTTCCCAGTAACTGAGGACTTTTATCTCCGTTATGCGCGCCGTGAAGGTTCTCTGTACATTTTCTAGGTCAGTAATTTCACCTGCCTTGAAAGGTGCTGTTAGTGTGCAGCAATATTCCAGCCTAGATAGAACAAGTGACCTGAAGAGTGTCATCATGGGCTTGGCATCCCTAGTTTTGAAGGTTCTCATTATCTATCCTATCAGTTTTCTAGATGTGATTGATACAATGTTATGGTCTTTGAAGGTGAGATCTTCCAACATGATCACTCCCAGGTCCCTTACATTAGTTTATCGTTCTATTGTGTGGTTGGAATTTGTTTTATACTCCGATGTAATTTTAATTTCCTCACATTTTCCATATCGGAGTAATTGAAATTTCTCATCACTGAATTTCATATTGTTTTCTGCGGCCCATTTAAAGATTTGGTTGATGTCCGCCTGGAGTCTTGCGGGGTCTTCAATGGAGGACACTGTCATGCAAATTCGGATGTCATCTGCAAAAGAAGACACGGTGCTGTGGCTAATATCTCTGTCTATGTCAGATGTGAGGATGAGGAACAGGATGGGAGCGAGTACTGTGCCTTGTGGAACAGAGCTTTTCACCTCAGACTTAACTCTGTTTACTACTGCTCTTTGTGTTCTATTAGGAAATTATAGATCCAGCTACCAACTTATCCTGTTATTCCTTTATCCCGCATTTTGTGCGCTCTTACACCGTGGTCACACTTGTCAAAGGCTTTTACGAAGTCTGTGTATACTACATCAGCGTTTTGTTTGTCTTCTAAAGCATCCAGGACCTTGTCATAGTGGTCCAGTAGCTGGGACAGACAGGAGCGACCTGGTTACCTGGAGGTTACCTGGAGGTTATTCCGCGGATCAACACCCCCCGCGGCCCGGTCCATGACCAGGCCTCCCGGTGGATCAGGGCCTGATCAACCAGGCTGTTGCTGCTGGCCGCACGCAGTCCAACGTACGAGCCACAGCCCGGCTGCTCTAAACCCATGCTGCCCTGGGCTGTATAACTATTGGGTATCTAGATGGATGGCGATCTTGATTCTTAGAACCCTTTCAAAGATTTTTATAATATGGAATGTTAGCACTATCGGTCTGTAGTCCTTTGATATTGTTTTACTGCCCCTTTGTGGAGTGGGGCTGTGTCTGTTGTTTTTAGCAGCTATGGGACGACCCCCGTGTTCATGCTGCCTCTCCACAGGATATTAAGAGCACATGACAGGGGTTCCTTGCAGCTATTGACGAACACGGAGTTCCATGAGTCTGGGGCTGGGGCAGAGTGCATGGGCATGTCATTTGTCGCCTTTTCGAAGTCATTTGGCGTCAGGATAATTCCAGATAGGTTTGTGTCTACCAAATACTGTCTCTTTCATAAAAAATTCATTTGGGTCTTTGACTCTCAGTCTGGTTAGCGGCTCGCTAAAAACTGAGTCATACTAGGACTTGAGTAGCTCACTCATTTCCTTGCTGTCATCTGTGTAGGACCCATCTCGTCTAAGTAGTGGCCCAGTACTGGATGTTGTTCTTGACTTTGATTTGGCATAAGAAAAGAAATATTTTTGGTTTCTTTCGATTTCATTTATGGCTTTTAGTTCTTCCCGCGTTTTTTGACTTCTGTAAGATTCTTTTAGCTTTAGTTCGATGTTTGCTATTTTTCTGACCAGTGTCTCCCTACGTATTGTAGATATATTGGCCTCTTTTAGCCGCTCTGTTATTCTTTGCCTTTGACTGTAAAGGGAGCGTCTTTCTCTTCTAGTTTACATCTTCTCCTCCTTTTTCTTAAAGGAATATGCCTTTAGCATACCTCAAGTGCCACAGAGTTAATTTGAGTATATTGTTTTTGATATGATGACATTTCGAATCAAATCATCAATGTTAGTGAAGATGAGGTACAGCGTATTCTCCAATCTTGTAGGCCCTTTTATTTGTTGGTTTAAGGTGAATTTGGTGCAGAGATTTAAAAGCTCGTGTGTGTGTGTGTGTGAGTTTTCATCTGAGCTGCCGCCTGGTGTTATCTCTGCTACAACGCTATTTGCTTTATTCCTCCATTTTAGGTGTCTTAGGTTGAAATCCCCCAAGAGCAAGATGTTGGGGGCAGGAGCTGGAATATTTTCCAGACAGTGGTCAATTTTTAAAAGCTGTTCCTGGAACTATTGGGACGCTGCATCCGGAGGCTTGTATACAACCACAAAGACCAGGTTTTGGTTCTCGATCTTTCGCGCTAAAACTTCAACTACATCATTTGAGGCATTTAGTAGTTACCATCATATAAGTGACTCTGTGATATACAGGCCAACCTCCCCTTCCCTTCCCCTTTTTGCCTGTTCACTCTGTCGCATCTGAATAGGTTGTAACCCGGGATCCATATTTCATCATCCAAGTGATCCTTTATGTTGTTCTCTGTGAAAACCACGAACATTGTATTTGACTCTGTAAGCAGTCCACGGATGAAAGGTATTTTGTTGTTCGTTGCTGGCTTTAGACTCTGTATATTTGGAAAAATGAATGTCGTCGGATTAGTGGTATCGGTGGTATGTGGGGGTCTTTTTTTTCCTGGCACTAATATTTGCTGTATTGGAGTGGAGCCCATCGACTGTGATTCCACTCCAGAAATGATCGGAGGAAATGACGACTTCTGTCATTTCCTGCCAGCTTTTTTTCCTTCCTGGCGCTAAAAAAAACCTCTCTCTCTGGAGTGGCTGCGGCTACCCAGGTTTTCCCATGGTCTGGATGGTCTGTATCTTCTTGTACTTTTTAGGTGGGGTGTCTGACAACATAAGTTACAACACAGTCTTCCCTGAACTGAAGAGTGACACATTTCAGGGTGAAAAAGCTTACAGGAAGGGAGGTTGCATTTTCCTGTTGTCGTATGGGCACGGCATTTTCTAGGGTGGTCAAAGTTTCACGTCCCACCTGTTTTTCCAGATATTTCATACCTGCAGATACCAAGTGCATAGAATTTGCATAGGCCTGGTTTCTGTTTGCCTTGGTTTTTCGTGATTGTATTTCCCACTGGTGCGCATTTTCCTGTCTCATTTCTATCTCCAGCACCAGTGCTAGCAATGGAGCTTTCACCAGTTATTTCTGGTAATTTATCTTCACTATTTCTAGGGGCATCCCCTTGTTTACTGCTTCTCGTGGTGTTGCTAGTTTGTAACATTAGTTTTTTCATGTCCTTGTCTACACCTGTTTTCCCACTACAGCTCCTGTCTCCCTCCATGCCACTAACACTTATTTCTGGTACGTGATGCTGACAGGTGGTCGGAATAAGGAGCAAAACGCAAGCACTACAGAGCTTTATTTTAAAACGTTTCGCTCCTAAGACCTCGGTTACTGCAAATGTGACCGAGGCTCAGGACCGAAAAGTTGCCAATACAATGTCCAAGTTCAAGACTATTATATAGTATTCAAGACTATTATATAGTGTTCAAGACTATTATATAGTGTTCAAGACTACTATGTAGTCTTTAAGATTATTATGTAGTGTTCAACACTACTATATTCTGAACCAGATAATCGATACTTAGGATTTCAAGTTGGCTTAAGGCGAAATGGTCAGTCATAGAAGCTGTGTCGTCTGTGGTAGTCTGAAATTCCTCCTGGGACTGTATTATCTATCAGAGTGTTACAGTGTTCCTCCTGGGACTGTATTATCTATCAGAGTGTTACAGTGTTCCTCCTGGGACTGTATTATCTATCAGAGTGTTACAGTGTTCCTCATGGGACTGTATTATCTATCACAGTGTTACAGTGTTCCTCCTGGGACTGTATTATCTATCAGAGTGTTACAGTCTTTCACCTTCGTTGTCTTCAACCTCCCTAGCGAGGCGATATCTGTAACAGGATTTATATAAGGATTTCACTGTGGTATTTGACTTCCTCGAACCCAGATGAGAATTTGCATCTAGATTTATCTACCTCCCCCCCCCCTCCCCTTACCTTATTATCTACAGAAAAGCACTCGGGTAACTATACATCACTGTCGTGGTGACTGATGGTAATGTAGATCCACTTGAAGTCGTCAAACACTGCCTCACGATGAATTTTTACGGCAAAGTTTGCTTGAAAGAGCATTGCATATTTTGTGCTTCTAAGCTATATCAGATCTAATGTTTTGCATACACGTGTTATTTGGCATTTCAGGTGTGTCAGAGGCGCCTCACACCTTGCTGAAATGTTGACAACTGCCGCTGAACCAGCGTTCAGTGGGAGGCCACTGAACCAGCGTTCAGTGGGAGGCCACTGAACCACTGTTGTGATTTCGCATATTTCTTAGAGCAATGTGTTTACCTAATTGAGAAGTAGTTTTAAAATAATAGTAGTATTGGTGGTAGTAGTAGTACTAGTAGTGGTAGTAGTAGTGGTAGTAGTACTAGTAGTGGTAGTAGTAGTGGTAGTAGTACTAGTAGTGGTGGTAGTACTAGTAGTGGTGGTAGTAGTAGTACTAGTAGTGGTAGTAGTAGTGGTAGTAGTACTAGTAGTGGTAGTAGTAGTGGTAGTAGTACTAGTAGTGGTAGTAGTAGTACTAGTAGTGGTGGTAGTACTAGTAGTGGTAGCAGTAGTACTAGTAGTGGTGGTAGTACTAGTAGTAGTACTAGTAGTGGTAGTAGTAGTAGTAGTACCAGTAGTGGTAGTACTAGTAGTGGTGGTAGTACTAGTAGTAGTATTAGTAGTGGTAGTAGTACTAGTACTAGTAGTGGTAGTACTAGTAGTGGTGGTAGTACCAGTAGTAGCAGTGGTATAGCAGTAGTAAAAGTTGTAGCAGCAATAGGTAATAATATTATTCCCGTAACTACCTGACAACTCTAATAGCCTATAACTATCTAACAACTGTAATAGCCTATAACTACCTGACAACTCTAATAGCCTATAACTATCTAACAACTGTAATAGCCTATAACTACCTGACAACTCTAATAGCCTATAACTATCTAACAACTGTAATAGCCTATAACTACCTGACAACTCTAATAGCCTATAACTACCTGACAACTCTAATAGCCTATAACTACCTGACAACTATAACTCCCAGACAAATACACATATAACAGTACCTCCTGGTGAGTCGAGGCTCAGAATACAAGTTATTCTGATAGTTCTAACAGAAAAGTTATTTTTGCTTTCAAATCTTGCAGTATATTTTAAGGAAAATCTGCATAAGGCGGGAATAATTGATATCCCTGCGTAAGTAAGGCTTATAAATGCAGAATTTTTATTGACCAATGATATAGAGCAATCACATTATGCTGAGGGACGAACCATGTTGCATGAATGTGCATCGTGTTGCAAATTAAAAATTAAAGATTAGCCGGTATTCTCCCGGCCCGGGCCTTTTCCAAGTGGTGGCCCGGCCTTGGCTCCCTGTCTAGGGAGTGTCTAAGACCGAAGTCTCCCATGGGAGGAGGCACAAGTACCTCCTCATCTTTGGGACCAACTGTCCCCAGGCCTAGCCACATCGTGTTGCAAGTGGGTTACCTCTCAATGTGATTTTTCTTTTTCATAATTGCGATCTATAGTCAGTTATATAATTTACTTTAAATATAACAAAAACGAGAGTCTATTAAAATCAATGCTTTTAAAATTTCTAGAAAGAGATATTTTAATTTTGCATGAGACAGATATACTGTCGCCTCAGTTTGGTTATTGTTTACGTAAGGTTGGTGAGGAAGCAGCAGTGTCCAGTAGCTCCATCATTAGCGTACTCACCTCACACACTGAGGTCCGGGAGTCGATCCCTGGTACGGGTGGCAACATTAGGACATGTTTCCTTGAGACACCTGCTGTCCTTGTTCACCCATCAGTGAAATAGGTACCTGGGTGTTACTCGACTGGTGTGGGTCGCATCCTGGGGACAAAATTGACCTATGTGGCAGTACGTCATTGATGTCAGCTAGGCCTGTATACCTTGTGCTTGTAGAAATAAAGACATTATTTTTATAAGTGTTTCCTGAAGCGGGTGTTAGTCATATGATAACCCGAAGCTGGAGCTTTCGGTCATCTGACCGAAGCCTTCCACTGGCGATTAATCAGGTTGCCTAAAATGATTCATAAATTCGTAGCGGCTAAGAATATTACCTAAATTATTAGACCTCGTTGTATTTCCACGGTATACCATACAGTACATCCTGCTTAAGTTGTCTTAATTTGGAACTCAGGCTAATGACGCTTTTTGTCAAAAATACGAACTGATCTCTGTTAACGTACCTTATATTCTGTCAGAAGAATAACATCAATGGTAGTAATATTTTTGTAGTATTAGTAGTGGTATTATAGATAGTTTGTGGTATTAGTAATAGTAGTAGTGGTATTAGTAATAGTAGTAGTGGTATTAGTAATAGTAGTAGTGGTATTAGTAATAGTAGTAGTGGTATTAGTAATAGTAGTAGTGGTATTAGTAATAGTAGTAGTGGTATTAGTAATAGTAGTAGTGGTATTAGTAATAGGTAGTGGGAATTAGATTTGTAGTTGGTATTAGTAAATAGTAGTAGTGGTATAGTAATAGTAGTAGTGGTATTAAATAATAGAAGTAGTGGTTTAGTAATAGTAGTAGTGGTATTATTTAAAAGTAGTTAGTGGTATTAGTAAAACTAGTAGTGGTATTTAGTAACTGTAGTAGTATTAGTAATAGTATAGTGGTATTATAATAGTAGAGTTATTATAAAACTATATGGTAAATTTGTAAATACTAGTAGTGGGATTGTATTTTGTAGTAGTGGTATTAGAATATAGTAGTGGATTAGTAATAGTAGTAGTGTATTTGTAATAACTAGTAGTGGGTTTAGTAATAGTAGTAGTGGTATTAGTAATAGTAGTAGTGGTATTAGTAATAGTAGTAGTGGTATTAGTAATACTAGTAGTGGTATTAGTAATAGTAGTAGTGGTATTAGTAATGGGAATAGTGCATTTGTAATAGTAGTAGTGGTATTTGTAATCTAGTTGTTTGGGATTAGTAATAGTGTATGGTATTGTAATAGTAGTAGTGGTATTAGTAATAGTAGTAGTGGTATTAGTAATAGTAGTAGTGGTATTAGTAATAGTAGTAGTGGTATTAGTAATAGTAGTAGTGGTATTAGTAATAGAAGTAGTGGTATAAGTAATAGTAGTAGTGGTATTAGTAATAGTAGTAGTGGTATTAGTAATACAGTAGGTATTAGTAATAGTATAGTGGTATTAGTAATAGTAGTAGTGGTATTAGTAATAGTAGTAGTGGTATTAGTAATAGTAGTAGTGGTATTAGTAATAGTAGTAGTGGTATTAGTAATAGTAGTGGTATTAGTAATAGTAGTATGGTATTAGTAATAGAAGTAGGGTATTAGTAATAGTATAGTGGATTAGTAATAGTAGTAGTGGTATTAGTAATAGTAAGTTTCGTATTTGTATACTAGTAGTAGTATAGTAATAGTAGTAAATGGTATTAGTAATAGTAGAGTGTATTAGTAAACTTAGTGGTATTAGTAATGTAGTAGTGGTATTAGTAATATAGTATGGATTAGTAATAGTATAGTGGTATTAGTAATAGTAGTAGGGGTATTTGAATAAGAGTATGTATTTGGTAATTAAGTAGTTGTGGATTAGTAATAGTTAGTAGTGGTATTAGTAATATAGTAGTGGTTTAGTAATAGTAGTTGTGGTATAGTAATATAGTAGTTGTATTTGTAATAGAGTAGTGGTATTATAATAGTAGTAGTGGTATTAGTAATAGTAGTAGTGGTATTAGTAATAGTAGTAGTGGTATTAGTAATAGTAGTAGTGGTATTAGTAATAGTAGTAGTGGTATTAGTAATAGTAGTAGTGGTATTAGTAATACTAGTAGTGTATTAGTAAAGTTAGGGATTATAATATATAGGAAGAAATAGTAAGGTAAAATAAGTAGTTATTAGTAAAAAGTTAGGGATTTGTTGGTATGAATAAAGTATAGTGGTATTAGTAAAACAGTAGTGGTATAGTAATTAGTAGTGGAAAAAGTAATATAGTTGTGGGTATTAGTAATAGTAGAGTGGGATTAGTAAAGTAATAAAAGATAGTATGAGTGGTATTAGTAATAGTAGTATTGGTATTGTAAAGTAAATAGTGGGAATTAGTAAAGTAGTTTGTGGTATTGTAATAGTAGTAGGTATTAGTAATACTAAATATGGTATTAGTAATAGTAGTAGTGTTTAAAAAGTAATAGGTATTGTAATTTAAAAATGTATTAGTAAATTGTATTAGTAAATATAGTAGTGGGATTAGTAATAGTAAGTAGTGGTATTAGTTATAAGATAAGGGTATTGTAAATAAGTGGGTATTAGTATAGTAATAATGGTATAATAATTAATAATGTTTGTAATAGTAGTAGTGGTATTTTGTAATAGAAATAGTGGATTAGAATAATAGTATGTATTAGTAACTTATTAAAATATGGTATAGTAATACTAGTAGTGTATTAAAAATTTTTATGATTGTAATATATAGTGGTATTATTTTAAAGTAATATGGTATTTAGTAATATTGTAGTGGTTTTTATAAATAGAGTATGTATTAGTAATAGTAGTAGTGGTATTAGTAATATAGTAGTGGTATTAATTTAATAACGAATTTGGGTTTTGTAATAGTATAGTGGTATTATAATATAGTAGTGTTGTAACGTAGTAGTGGTATTATAATAGTAGTATGGTATAGTAAGTATAGTGGTATAGTAATAGCAGTATGTATTTAATATAGTAGTGGTATTTGTAATTTTGTAGCGTATTTTCGATAAAGTATTAACTGCTATTAGACAAGTGTAATGGATATAATTGTATAATATTGTTGTAGTATTAATAGCGGATAGTGAGTAACTTAGTAATATAAAATAATAATAATAATAATAATAATAATAATAAAATTTAAAAAAAATATTAATATTAATATTAATATGTATTTTTTATTAAAAAATATAATTATTATTATAATATTATTTTATAATTATTAGATATAAAAATAATAATAAAATATAATAATAATAATAATATATTATTATTTATAAAATATAAAAATTAAAATATTACCCGTAGAGCTCATACCCGTATGGGTAAACAACATAGTAATTTTTAGTAAAAAATTTTGCGTTGTGGGGTCTTGTGAACTTCACTAATCCCGGGATCATCACTCTGGTAAATTTGGGTGATTCAGTTTCTGACGCTATCCGGGGAATCCACTCGTGCTTGATTGGCAGCTACACTGTGTTTTTCCGACTGACGGCTTGGATTCAGCTGGGAACAAAGACATCTCTCAGCTGCGGAGACTTAGACTCTTGGGCTCAAAATTCCAAAGAGGAACTTTATTGAGTCTAAGCACTGAGGAACTTTATAAAGTTAAGTTTTTAAGAAGGACCTCAGCTTTCAGTTCAGTGAGAGAAAATTTGCTCTAATTCTACAGAGAAACTTTTTATTATATTTACATTATTATTATTATTATTATTATTATTTTATTATTTTATTATTATTATTATTATTATATGATTATTATTATTATAAGATTGTATTAAAGAAATAATATAATGATAATAATAATAATAATAATAATAATAATAATAATCATAATAATAATATTGTTCCTTGTATAATAAGATAAGGTATAAGATCACACAGTCCGAAGTTGAGAAAATTCCCAGTGACACGGAGACTGTTCTCTGTGATATGACTGACACGGAGACTGTTCTCTGTGATATGACTGACACGGAGACTGTTCTCTGTGATTTGACTGACAGGGGAGACTGTTCTCTGTGATATGACTGACCGGAGATGTTCTCTGTGATATGACTGACACGGAGACTGTTCTCTGTGATATGACTGACACGGAGACTGTTCTCTGTGATATGACTGACACGGAGACTGTTCTCTGTGATATGACTGACACGGAGACTGTTCTCTGTGATATGACTGACACGGAGACTTTTCTCTGTGATATGATGACACGGAGGACTGTTCTCTGTGATATGACTGCACGGAGATGTTCTCTGTGATATGACTGACACGGAAAACTGTTCTCTGTGATATGATGACACGGGACTGTTCTCTGTGATTATGACTGACACGGAGCTGTTCTCTGTGATATGACTGAAACGGAGACTGTTCTCTGTGATATGCTGACACGGAGACTGTTCTCTGTGATGACTGACCGGAGATGTTCTCTGTGAAAAGACTGACACGGGGGACTGTTCTCTGTGAATGACGGGACCGGGGATGTTCTCTGTGATAAGACTGACACGGAGACTGTTCTCTGTGATATGACTGACACGGAGACTGTTCTCTGTGATATGACTGACACGGAGACTGTTCTCTGTGATATGACTGACACGGAGACTGTTCTCTGTGATATGACTGACCGGAGATGTTCTCTGTGTATGACTGCACGGAGATGTTCTCTTTTGATATGCTGCAGGGAGATGTTCTCTGTGATTGATGACCGGGACTGTTCTCTGTGATATGCTGACCGGAGACTGTTCTTTTGTGATTGCTGCGGGATTTCTTGTATTTGACTGACTCGGAGATGTTCTCTGTGATTTGATGACACGGAGACTGTTCTCTGTGATATGACTGACACGGAGACTGTTCTCTGTGATATGACTGACATATTGGTGATTCAGTCAGCTAACAAACTGTTAGTCACCATCTGACACTGACACAGGTTAAGATATTGTTAATTGTTTTGGTGTGAGGTTCAGACACTGTTCTTTGTTATTGTGTGTGGAGAGGGGGGGAGGGAGGGGTTTAAGAGGTCCTGTACATTGATAATAAGGAGTGAGGAGTGTTCTTGGCTGCGGTGTGAGGTGGGGGAACCACTAATCTTGCAAATTACTTGCCAAGGAACGTGCAGATGATTGCAGAGAAGACCTGTAGGGAGCCACCAGCCCCTTGTTACCTGCACAGGTGTGGAGGACCAGGGGGGAAGCAGGTAATCACCAAGTGTGGGGCAAGAGTTGTCATATTTACTTATATATATATATTAAAATATATATTATATATATATATTTATATATATTTTTATATAATTATATATTATATATTTATATATTTTATATTATATATATATATATTTTAATATATGCAAAAAAACACTGTTGAGTTTGAGAAAAATAACTCACTGCCTTTTCTAGGTTTTAATTATTAAGGGTAATAATGAATTCAAATTTAAAATTTACAGAAAACCTAAAATAATGTTCCTAGGGTCCACTATTATTCTTCCCATCAAGACAGAGTTAACTGTTTTGTTTTCTCATCAAGGGTTTTTAAGAGCTTACGTGTTTATAGTGCAGAGTTCATAGATGAGGAAATATCCAAAATTTATGAAATAGCTAATGATTTGAAATACCCGAGAAACGTAATTGATAAATCTTTTAAAATAGCTAGAAATACTTTTTACAATCAAAAAGGGACAACCAGCCTTATTCAACTAAAAATATGTTGGTTCTCCTTTACCATGAAAACTTGGTTGTTTATGCCTTCTCTTTTAAGACTTTTAATTTTAAAAGTTGTATTAAAAATCATGATACAGTAAAAAAAAAATTTTGATAAAAAATTTCCCCCCCAAATGCTGAGGATGTGTCTATAAGTTTCCCTTGTAAAATTTGCGATAAAGTTTATTACGGTCGAATGGTAAAAATCTCGAATAAGATTAAAACAACATAAATATGCATTAGAACTGGACAAGTTTCCCAATGCTCTATTATTTATGTGAGAGATTTTAACCACCCAATTGATTTTCAAAAAGTTGAGAAAGTAGTATCAAGCAAATCCATGGTTGACAGGAATATAATTGAATCTTGTTTCATAAAAAGCAGTTTTGACAAAAATTATGAATATTTCCTTTGGTTTATATAAATTATCCATTTTTTAATTAATAGAATTTGGGAAGAATTTAATAATACATTGGACAAATAATAAATCTTAATTCTTGGGTAGAATAGTTTGTTTGTAGGTTGCGTGAAGGACCTGTCTAGTTGGGCCAGGGGGCCTGCTGCAGTGTTCTCTTCTCAGTAGTAGTAACCAGTTACCAGTCTAGTAACCAGTTACCGTAACCGTCCGTTGATTCAACTCTTATTGTGCTGGGCTGACACTATTTCAAAACACCCACTATGGGGTACTGGCCAGCCGGCTAGTCAGTTTTACGAGTGTAGCCAAGGAGATAGGTACGGCTGCGGGCTCTGTCCACATTTCAGTAATTATACGTATAACAGCCTACGTGAGTATTTCTACCCTAATCCACGTATCGAACTCCCACATGATAAATGGTGTACAGCGGTGTGGAGCGTGGATTTACGTTTTTAAGGGTAATTCAAGGCGTTTGAAGACTGTTGTGAGTAGCCGGCAGGGTCAGCCACTACCCGCCCGCACCACCTCGAGCCACCAGCTATACCCTCGCGCACCACCAGCCAGCAGCTTACTCCCCTCAAACCTACTGCCTGCAAGCCTGTTGCAGCCGTTTCAAGCTTCCTGGCTTAGTTTGTGTGATAATTGCTTCAATCTCCAAGGGGTTGACCCGGATTTTGCAATTAAGCCAGTCAGTAAGCCAGACTGTGGAAGTGAACGCCAGTCAGCCTATCATCCAGCCTGTCTCCTGTCATCCAACTGCTCCTCCGTGCTTTGTGCATCGTTACACGTCTTCCAGTCATCCATTCTCGTGGGGTAAGCCAGCCAGCCAACCCAGCTTCTAACCCAGCTGAGAGAGAGAAGTAAGCCACGCAGTAAGTAGTAAGCCAAGCTCCTCTGAGGTATTGTTTATATCGCTGTGCTCCCTGTTGGATGCTTAGAGTGTTTTTTTTTTTACCATTCCTGTGGCATAGAGTGGGTTTTTCAAGCCACTTTCGTGGGTAGTGGAGTGAGCGCGTCCGCCAGAGAGTCTTCTCCCCCCCCATTCTCTCACACCACCCGGGGTGCGCGGCAGTACCCCAGCGAGAGTCATACCCACCACTCTCCCACCACCACCAGCCATCCACCCATATACTTGTGGTTGTTTGCACCCTTGTACCGGGTCCTAGTACTGTTTTGGCTCACATAATTGGTCAAGAGATTGTAGCTGGTGCCAACGAGATAAAGCCAGTTATGTGAGTTCGTCTAGAATGCACATTTCTTCACGACAACAGTGAATGTAGGTGACGTCAGCCATCACCGCGCGGGACACCAGACACCCGCCCCACCACAGTACTCACCGTCCGTCTTTACTCCGACTTCAGTGATAATTTTCTTGAGACTTTTTCTTGCTTTCAGGACATTTGGGGGTGTGAGACTTTTATAGTAAATTGTTTGTGTACTCAAAACCTTGTGTTTTTCAGTGTAAACGCAGTATTCCTTGTCTCAGTATTTTTTTTTTTACAATATTTTTCAGTGTTTCACTTATCTTATATTTTTCTGCTGTGTTTTTCTTTATGCTACTCCTGTCTGTAGTAAGTATTATTGTGTAGTGTTCCCGTCAGTCACTCTGTGTGAAGTGATTCATTTTTTTTTTATTGTATTCTTTCAGCGTGTGTTCTCAGTATATCATTGTATTTCATGCAGGATATTCACCCCAGTATACCAAATTTTCCAAATTTTTTTCTATGGTGTCATTTTTTTTCGTATGCCCCAGTGTCTCTTCCTCTAATTTTTCGCAGACTGTGTACCATTATTTTTGCCAGCAATTTTTGTCGTATCAGGGCACAGCAAAATTTTGTTGTATCAGTACAGCAGGAATTTGTTGTAAGAATAAATTCTACTGTTGGGTGCTCCGTCACTGTAAGTGTTATATTCCCTGTTTTGTTCCTGTGTTTTTTTTTTTTATAATTCTTGAACAATTCACTCTTGATGCAATTTCAATTACTTTTAAAGTAAAGTGTTTTTCTTACTCTGTTTGAGTAAATTGTTTTGTCTAATTTACAATTAAGAGTTAAAGTGTTCAATCAGTTTATTTTTTTTTGGTCTTCATATTTTAATTATTATTTTACCTGAGTTTTCCCAGTGGGAAATTTATTACTGCAGTGATTGTTTCTAAACTTTATTTTGTTGCACTTGTTCTGAAGTGAATTATTTTTGTTGAATGTTCTGCAGTGAATTATTTTCTTTATTGCTATTTTTATGATTTATAATTTAATTTGTCTAGCATTCTTAGAAAATATTTAAAATTTCCAGTTAACAATTTATAATTTTATTTTACAAATTCACATTGATTTAAAAATTTAATTAATTTTTTTTATTAGCAGAGTAAAGACAGCTCATTTTGCATTTTAATTCAGTCTCCAGAATATTTTACTTGTATATTTCAAAGTAAATTTTTTTATTTTGTCAATAGTCCTTTTTAAATGAGTTTTCTTTCTTCTTGCAGTGTTTTTTAGAAATTATTTTGCAAAATTAGTTATATATCTTTTCATTTCAATTCTAGAATTTTATATCATTTATTTTTCATTATTTTTGCCTTATGTCCCTTTAATAAGTTCCCTGAGATCATGTCTCAGTCATTTTGAATGTTACTTGTGTATCATTTCCAGTCAAAGTCAATATGATTCAGTCCACAGTACCAAAATTCCTTACTGACTGAAAGACAATACCTAGCCTTTGAGCAATGTGTTTGTTCTCACAGCTTGTATCTGAGATTTGTTAAAGTGCTGGGGAAATGTGAAGTTTAGATTAAATTCCTATAGATCCGTGAATTCCTTATTAACGTAGCCGAGCGGTCAGGCACTAGTAATACTGTCATCCTGTCTGGACCCAGGGCCCCAATATCATGCACGCAGGATAGTGCGACTATCCTTGCGATTTGGCGACTTGTTCAAGTATTCGTTTCCCTTCCAGGGGACGTTAGAGAGAACTGTACTTGCAAAAGAGTTATGCCATCTCTTGCTGATGCCACAAGCCGTGCAGAAAGCGTTTCTGTGGTAGGGGTGCTCACTTGAGTGTTGTTGTTGTCCCTTGTGTTTCAAGATTGTGATCCCATCCTAGTTGACAGTAATCAGTGCATTGTAAGAAGTTATTTCTCGTAACTTCCACGTTGGTTAGTTTGTACGTGTAGTTTCTTTATAGTTGATACCTCGTGTCACTGTGTTGCGATCAGAATATCAGCATTGTTCACCGTGTTCATTTCTTTTCTCCTGTGCTTGCAGTTTGAGATAGTAGATTCGTTCTCCTTGCTCATATTGCGTGTTATAGCGTTTAAATTTTTTAACCCGGGGGGAGTCATCCACTTTCCCCCGAGTTTGTTCATTCCTCCAGTAAGAAAAAAACCCATCCCTTGTGTTCTGGTGATTCGATTCCCGCTCCAGGAAGATTTATTCTGACTGTGAAGCCCCCAGCACTTTTTAGTGACTTTCTCATGAACCCAAGAATTACTGTATCGAACAGCCGAGCTGGGTTTCTCCAAGCAGAAGAGTATACCAGTGTAATTCCACAGTCACTAGTGAATGTAGCCTTACAGCTAGTTCACGATTTTACCCGGTGTTGCCCCACCCTGGTATGGATCGTTCAGTAAAACAAGCCGATTGAATTTCTTTTGGCCTCGTATGGCAAAATGATATTTTTGACTATGTTAGGAAATGTGTGTCTGGCATGCAACATAAAAGGGAATGCTAATGGTCCTAATCCAAACCAAGTGTATCCAACTACTAGCGAAACCCTTTGGGGAAAAAGTTGCGCTAGATTTGTTAACTAATTTCAATGTTCCCTCCAAGGTAACAAACATCTGTGTGTTATGGTAGACCTTTCACCAGATATTGCGAGTTAGTCCCTATTGCAGATAAGACTGCCGAGACAGTAGCCAAAGCGTTTAAAGAACGCATTATCTGCAGGATACCACTCCTAAGTCCCTAGTAACAGATAACGGAGGTGAATTCTGTAATGAAATTCTTTAAAATTTGTGTACCTTGTCAAGATCTCTAAATTTCCCCCATTGTTCCTCATCATCCTGCCAGCAATGGGTTAGCGGAACGAACCCAAAAAGAAAGTACTTGATGTATTGGAGCACTATTTAATCCCAATAGTGAAACTTGGGATGAAGTTATACTGATGTGCAGTGTGCTATAAAATTTTGCTTACAATGTTTCTATAGGTGAACCCACATTATGCATTGTACGGTGTAGTAAACGTTTGCCCTTTTGAGTTGTTATATTCTAATCCGAAACCCAAAATTTCAACCTGATGATTTTTGTTTGCAACTCTACCCGTTGCTCAAAGTGTTTTTAGAAGAATCCGTGAAAACACTTCATAAATCAACAGCAGAATTTACAAGAGTCGCAAACACTCGATCAAAGCCATCCAAAATCAAAGTAGGTTCGAGAGTTATGCTGATTAACTTTAACAAAACGTCTGCAATGCCAAAGCTTGATCAAAGGTTTGTTGTCCTTATCGCGTAGTTGAACATATCACTGGAAAAAAAGTATAAGGTTAGAGAGATTAGTATGGTCAGTATAAAGAATCGCATTTGGATCATATGAAGTTAGTATGTGGGCGATAATGATGTTCCAACCCAGACTAATGTGACAGACTCTGACAATCCTCCTGTTCCCGTACTCTTTCCTCTGATACTCAGTCCCGATGATCAACTGAATGTCGTTATTCCCTACGTACACGACAGGGGATTGAGAAATCCTCAAGTATCATTTGTAACTTCCAATTCAGATTTGCCTCAAATACAGCATGAGTTAGCCAATGCTACAGAGTTTGATCCTCCCAGAGATGACACCCATTCTGCATATGTCAATACCCTGCAGAGTTTGGGGGTTTAAAAGTAAATACCTGTATAGATGAATAATTACAGTATCACTTTCAGTATTCAGAATTTTTTTTTTTGTGTTCGTGTTCTCTCCGCATTCTGAGAGTTAACAGTCTAGATTTGCGTTTCACCGAATCTGCCTTTCTGTTAAACACTCTTTCTTTGTATATATTCCTTCCTCAGAATCCGTAGATCACACGAATACAGATCGATCGATCAAAATTTTTGTTTTTATCACTTGTAATCTCAACGTAGAGTTCGTTGTTCATTTGTTGAGTTCTAAGTTGTACTATAGTATACCTTGTATTGCATTACAGTTTCAGTTACGTAAGCTTTCATTCCAATGTTCTACTTATGTATCTATAATGTTTCATGTTGTGTACTTTGACATTGTATAGAATCAGCCCAAGCCGTGTACCTGCCATCTCTAGTTTGTATTAGTTGTATGTCGAGACGACATACGTTAGCGTCGCCGAGCTCTCAGTAGTAGTAACCAGTTACCAGTCTAGTAACCAGTTACCGTAACCGTCCGTTGATTCAACTCTTATTGTGCTGGGCTGACACTATTTCAAAACACCCACTACGGGGTACTGGCCAGCCGGCTAGTCAGTTTTACGAGTGTAGCCAAGGAGATAGGTACGGCTGCGGGCTCTGTCCACATTTCAGTAATTATACGTATAACAGCCTACGTGAGTATTTCTACCCTAATCCACGTATCGAACTCCCACATGATACTCTTTCTTATGAGTCGCGCGTCAGGTGTTGCTTTGTTGTGGGATGTGATGGTGAGGTGTGGTCTAGACCCTTTATATGCCTTCCTTTGATGCATCACTTTTATTGTTCCTTGATAATGTGAGTAGTCATGAAAGCGCTTGGAATTTCATTTTTCTTTCACAGTAGTTGTTTTGCATATTCTGAAATCACCTGTTTACTGTGATCTTATTTATATATATATATATATATATATATATATATATATATATATATATATATATATATATATATATATATATATATATATATATATATATATATATATATATATATATGTCGTGCCAAATAGGCAGAACTTGCGATCTTGGCTTAAATAGCAACGCTCATCTTGCCATATAGGGCAAGTGAAAATTTGTGTATGCAATAATCTCGCCAAAATCATTCTGAACCTAACGAAAAAAAATATATTTCACTGTGTTTGTTTAGTATTAAATTACTGTAAACAAATCTAAAATATATTTAGTTGGGTTAGGCTAAAATAAATTGCGCTTGTTATAATAAGGTTAGGTAAGTTTTCTAAGTTACTTTTGGTGCAAAATTATGAATTTTTACATCAACATTAATGAAAAAATATATCTTTAAACGCATAAGAGAAAATTTTGGAAGGGACTTAATTTTAAATGAGTTCTTGCTAATTGACCAGTTTTACATATTCGGCACGACATATATATATATATATATATATATATATATATATTATATATATATATATATATATATATATACTTAACAATTCAGAAACGGGTGAAATTATTTACATTGTCTCTACGTCCACAGCAGGACTCGAACCTGCCAACTCTGTTTCAGAGTCCACAGTACTTTACCACGGAGCTAGACCCAAGATAAGTATGGGTGCTTAGCCGAAGCTAAGCGATGTTACCCCATACCCCTGCTGCTAGACGTCGATGAGTCTCCTTACACCTGTTGTCCTGTTTATCTAGCAGCAAATAGGTACCTGGGTATTAGTCGATTGGTGTGGGTCGCATCCTGGGGAACAAAATTGAGGACCCCAATGGAAATAAAACAGTCCTCGATGACACACTGACTTTCTTGGGTTATCCTCTGTGGCTAACTCTCTGGTGTTAAAAATCCAAACGAAATCCTATCTCTTATCTCTTCTGTCGACAGAGTTGGAGTCATAGCATAGGAGTCTAAGCATCCTCAGACTGGTTTTCTACACATAACTGCACTCTGATGTCCAGGAGGTGGCGCGAAACGAGTCTCAATGGAGAGTCATGGCAGGTACGACTCAGGTATGGTATCTACGAACGGCGAGCCTAAGAGCTTTCTGCACATGGAGCTCAGATGCTCATAATCCGACGCCTGGACTGATTAGTGTCACTTGTCAAGCGGTCACAACGCGGTGATATGTAACACGAGGGTGTTACCTATGGTCTGGGCTCAGACCACACTGTGGTCTACACACACATCTGGGCTCAGACCACACTGTGGTCTACACACACATCTGGGCTCAGACCACACTGTGGTCTACACACACATCTGGGCTCAGACCACACTGTGGTCTACACACACATCTGGGCTCAGACCACACTGTGGTCTACACACACACATCTGGGCTCAGACCACACTGTGGTCTACACACACATCTGGGCTCAGACCACACTGTGGTCTACACACACATCTGGGCTCAGACCACACATCCGGACACACGGATAACTGCACACCCACACAGCACATGCAGTTACTGCACGGCTTGCTTTAGCAAAAGATGCTTTTCTGTGCAAAAAAAATCGACACTGAGGCATTCACGAACATATGAGAACACTGGTAAGGAACACTGAGAGGAATTAATGCGTGACATATCTCAATCGTTTTCGATAATACTGCAACAAATTGCTTACTGTGAAACTATAACACTGTTGATGTGACATCACATGATGTCAGGCGTGACGTCGTGAGGGATGTCGGGTGACATTGCGAGGTGACGCCAGGGCAGACGTCCAGGGGGATGTCGGGCAGATGTACTGGGTGATGTAGCGAGGTGACGTCGGGCAGACATCCTGGGTGACGTCGCGAGGTTGAGTGCCAGGTTTACCCTGCCTCACTCTGGCAGCTGACATCACTCAGTCAACCCTACTTCATCTCTCTCCCTGGCATGGCCCTCCGGGCCTGTGTACAGAACTCTAAATAAAGTAACAAGCCTCTGAAGCGTTATCATTCATTCCCGCTTCCAGATCAACACTTAATTCTTCGACACAGAGTGGTGGCAGCGGTGGGATGGCGCAGAATATGAATCCAGCTGGTACATAAGTGCAACAAACAATCAGCTATTTATTTCAGTGTAAACACTTGATCTACCCATCCCTATCCTCACTAAATCCTGCTCGTTTCCTTGTAATCCTATTCGAGAATTATTCCATATAATTCTTACACTCTTTGTCCCCTTTTTCCTTATTCTTTGCCATTTATTTCTTGCCTTCTCTTCTTATCACGTATATATTGAACATACTCGTCAGCTACTTTAAAACCGTACCTCATAACATCCGTCTTGATCCATCTATACCAGCTGACTTACGCACTTTCAGTCTACCCACTGCATTACTCACTTTCATTCTACCCACTGCATTACTCACTTTCATTCTACTCACTGCGTTACGCACTTTCATTCTACCCACTGCGTTATGCACTTTCCCACACTCACATATGACACTTACTCCATCAAGATGTTATTCCTCTCTCCCAGTGAATAAAATTACTGCCGTCCTTTCTTCTTCAACATTTAGTAACTGAAAATATTCACGCCATCTTCCCAATACCTCCAGCCTCCCCATCAAACATCTTCCCACAGTTGTTTTTACCTGACAAGTATATTTGCTCACCAGGCTTTCTCAGATTATTAATCTTTCTCCAAAAACTGTTCCTTATTCTCTACAAAATTAGCTTGACTCTCCTTCTGCACTTCCTCTCCACTCTTTCTACCTCCCGTACACTCTCCACGCACTGTGTCCTCCGTTACACTCTACATTGTACAACATTCTCAAATGTTAACTTCTGCTCCCTTATCACTCTTTTCACTTAATCTTTCCACTTAACATCTTCAAAATTCTCTACACTCCTTTTACCCGCCTTTATTCTAATACTCATAATTCTTGAATTTATACACTTATTGTATACCCCTCATCTTCTTCTCCTTCCATCGGTAATCATTTAATATCACCGGTACTCCCTCTTTAACTTCAGTTCTCTCGGATACAAACGATATTATTCCGTTTTCTCTTCCACACTGCAATTCTCCATCTCAATGTACCTTACTTCTCCAACTGCGGGAACATCCAGATTTTTCCCTCTCTTTCCAAACATTGTGACTATGATAATGGTAGTATACAATACCGACAAGTTGATAAGACTCATGTGCAACACTTAGGTATCTTTATTCTAATTGTTGCACATGTGACTTTTCAAAATAATTGATGTTCAATTCTTTCCTCTCAGCAGTGCTACAGCCTCGCACTTTCAAACATCCTAGTTGGACTATTTTCTGTTTTAGTAATTGATACAGGAGGAAGAGATACTAGTCTCTTGCTTCAAATACTGAAGTCGTCCTCCACACACTGCTGACGAAGGAAGTCTCGTAGCCACACTGCGGTAAGATACCTCCAGAAACAATACCTATGAAAAAATTTGAAAGAAACTCAGTCGAGTGTGAAAATACATGCATATACACAGTCGCATGTGTAGTGTATACTAGGTTACAATATCATATATATGTATATGTATATTAGTGTATAATTACCTTATTCAGGTAGCCCAGTATGTGTGGATGTAACAAATGATGTCGCCCAGTATCCATCAACATAGGTTGGGCAGTGAGTCCGGAGTGCCAGTCCTGTTTATACACCTCCAGACACTAGCCCACGCTCCAGACACTAGTGTTCCTTACAGGCTAGACACTAGCCCACGCTCCAGACACGAGTGTTCCTTACAGGCTAGACACTAGCCCACGCTCCAGACACTAGTGTTCCTTACAGGCTAGACACTAGCCCACGCTCCAGACACTAGTGTTCCTTACAGGCTAGACACTAGCCCACGCTCCAGACACGAGTGTTCCTTACAGGCTAGACACTAGTGTTTCTTACAGGCTAGACACTAGCTCACGCTCCAGACACTAGTGTTCCTTACAGGCTAGATACTAGCCCACGCTCCAGACACTAGTGTTCCTTACAGGTTAGACACTAGTGTTTCTTACAGGCTAGACACTAGCCCACGCTCCAGACATTAGTGTTCCTTACAGGTTAGACACTAGTGTTTCTTACAGGCTAGACACTAGCCCACGCTCCAGACACTAGTGTTCCTTACAGGCTAGACACTAGTGTTCCTTACAGGCTAGATACTAGCCCACGCTCCAGACACTAGTGTTCCTTACAGGCTAGACACTAGCCCACGCTCCAGACACTAGTGTTCCTTACAGGTTAGACACTAGCCCACGCTCCAGACACTAGTGTTCCTTACAGGCTAGATACTAGCCCACGCTCCAAACACTAGTGTTCCTTACAGGCTAGACACTAGCCCACGCTCCAGACACTAGTGTTCCTTACAGGCTAGACACTAGCCCACGCTCCAGACACTAGTGTTCCTTACAGGCTAGATACTAGCCCACGCTCCAGACACTAGTGTTCCTTACAGGTTAGACACTAGTGTTCCTTACAGGCTAGATACTAGCCCACGCTCCAGACACTAGTGTTCCTTACAGGCTAGACACTAGCCCACGCTCCAGACACTAGTGTTCCTTACAGGTTAGACACTAGTGTTTCTTACAGGCTAGACACTAGCCCACGCTCCAGACACTAGTGTTCCTTACAGGCTAGATACTAGCCCACGCTCCAGACACTAGTGTTCCTTACAGCCTAGACACTAGCCCACGCTCCAGACACTAGTGTTCCTTACAGGTTAGACACTAGTGTTTCTTACAGGCTAGACACTAGCCCACGCTCCAGACACTAGTGTTCCTTACAGGCTAGATACTAGCCCACGCTCCAGACACTAGTGTTCCTTACAGGCTAGATACTAGCCCATGCTCCAGACACTAGTGTTCCTTACAGGCTAGACACTAGCCCACGCTCCAGACACTAGTGTTCCTTACAGGCTAGATACTAGCCCACGCTCCAGACACTAGTGTTCCTTACAGGCTAGATACTAGCCCACGCTCCAGACACTAGTGTTCCTTACAGGCTAGATACTAGCCCACGCTCCAGACACTAGTGTTCCTTACAGGCTAGACACTAGCCCACGCTCCAGATACTAGTGTTCCTTACAGGCTAGATACTAGCCCACGCTCCAGACACTAGTGTTCCTTACAGGCTAGACACTAGCCCACGCTCCAGACACTAGTGTTTCTTACAGGCTAGACACTAGCCCACGCTCCAGACACTAGTGTTCCTTACAGGCTAGACACTAGCCCACGCTCCAGACACAAGTGTTCCTTACAGGCTAGACACTAGCCCACGCTCCAGACACAAGTGTTCCTTACAGGCTAGACACTAGCCCACGCTCCAGACACTAGTGTTCCTTAAAGGCTAAACACTAGCATACGCTCCAGACAATAGTGTTCCTTACAGGCTAGACACTAGCCCACGCTCAAGACACTAGTGTTCCTTACAGGCTAGACACTAGCCCACGATCCAGACACTAGTGTTCCTTACAGGCTAGACACTAGCCCACGCTCCAGACACTAGTGTTCCTTACAGGCTAGACACTAGTGTTTCTTACAGGCTAGACACTAGCTCACGCTCCAGACACTAGTGTTCCTTACAGGCTAGACACTAGCCCACGATCCAGACACTAGTGTTCCTTACAGGCTAGACACTAGCCCACGCTCCAGACACTAGTGTTCCTTACAGGCTAGACACTAGCCCACGCTCCAGACACTCAGACCTTCAACGGTTATATCGTTAATGCCCATGACCCACACCCTTCTGTGTAAGGATAATGATGATATCTGTTCTCAGACGTTGTACTACTACTACTACTAGTAGTAGTCCTACTACTAATAATAATAATTCTAATAATATAGACACACTTGTCATTATGTGCACAGTACAGAGTGCACAGTACAGAGTGCACAGTACAGAGTGCACAGGACAGAGTGCACAGTACTGTTGTGTTGCTTCTTCACTCTCACCGTAAAGTTTAAAACTGATATAATTAATTTTCGTGTTTTTTAAAACAATTCTTGTAATTAGATTCGTGTGTGAGGATGTGTTGTACCTGTCCAGCACCAGTGTTGTACCTGTCCAGCACCAGTGTTGTACCTGTCCAGCACCAGTGTTGTACCTGTCCAGCACCAGTGTTGTACCTGTCCAGCACCAGTGTTGTGCCTGTCCAGCACCAGTGTTGTACCTGTCCAGCACCAGTGTTGTGCCTGTCCAGCACCAGTGTTGTGCTGTCCAGCACCAGTGTTGTACCTGTCCAGCACCAGTGTTGTGCCTGTCCAGCACCAGTGTTGTACCTGTCCAGCACCAGTGTTGTGCCTGTCCAGCACCAGTGTTGTACCTGTCCAGCACCAGTGTTGTACCTGTCCAGCACCAGTGTTGTGCCTGTCCAGCACCAGTGTTGTACCTGTCCAGCACCAGTGTTGTGCCTGTCCAGCACCAGTGTTGTGCCTGTCCAGCACCAGTGTTGTACCTGTCCAGCACCAGTGTTTGTGCCTGTCCAGCACCAGTGTTGTACCTGTCAGCACCAGTGTTGTGCCTGTCCAGCACCAGTGTTGTACCTGTCCAGCACCAGTGTTGTACCTGTCCAGCACCAGTGTTGTACCTGTCCAGCACCAGTGTTGTGCCTGTCCAGCACCAGTGTTGTACCTGTCCAGCACCAGTGTTGTACCTGTCCAGCACCAGTGTTGTGCCTGTCCAGCACCAGTGTTGTACCTGTCCAGCACCAGTGTTGTGCCTGTCCAGCACCAGTGTTGTGCCTGTCCAGCACCAGTGTTGTACCTGTCCAGCACCAGTGTTGTGCCTGTCCAGCACCAGTGTTGTACCTGTCCAGCACCAGTGTTGTGCCTGTCCAGCACCAGTGTTGTACCTGTCCAGCACCAGTGTTGTGCCTGTCCAGCACCAGTGTTGTACCTGTCCAGCACCAGTGTTGTGCCTGTCCAGCACCAGTGTTGTACCTGTCCAGCACCAGTGTTGTGCCTGTCCAGCACCAGTGTTGTGCCTGTCCAGCACCAGTGTTGTACCTGTCCAGCACCAGTGTTGTGCCTGTCCAGCACCAGTGTTGTGCCTGTCCAGCACCAGTGTTGTACCTGTCCAGCACCAGTGTTGTGCCTGTCCAGCACCAGTGTTGTACCTGTCCAGCACCAGTGTTGTGCCTGTCCAGCACCAGTGTTGTACCTGTCCAGCACCAGTGTTGTGCCTGTCCAGCACCAGTGTTGTGCCTGTCCAGCACCAGTGTTGTACCTGTCCAGCACCAGTGTTGTGCCTGTCCAGCACCAGTGTTGTACCTGTCCAGCACCAGTGTTGTACCTGTCCAGCACCAGTGTTGTGCCTGTCCAGCACCAGTGTTGTACCTGTCCAGCACCAGTGTTGTACCTGTCCAGCACCAGTGTTGTTCCTGTCCAGCACCAGTGTTGTACCTGTCCAGCACCAGTGTTGTTCCTGTCCAAGCACCAGTGTTGTACCTGTCCAGCACCAGTGTTGTACCTGTCCAGCACCAGTGTTGTGCCTGTCCAGCACCAGTGTTGTACCTGTCCAGCACCAGTGTTGTGCCTGTCCAGCACCAGTGTTGTGCCTGTCCAGCACAAGTGTTGTGCCTGTCCAGCACCAGTGTTGTACCTGTCCAGCACCAGTGTTGTGCCTGTCCAGCACCAGTGTTGTACCTGTCCAGCACCAGTGTTGTGCCTGTCCAGCACCAGTGTTTGTACCTGTCCAGCACCAGTGTTGTACCTGTCCAGCACCAGTGTTTGTACCTGTCCAGCACCAGTGTTGTACCTGTCCTAGCACCAGTGTTGTGCCTGTCCAGCACCAGTGTTGTACCTGTCCAGCACCAGTGTTGTACCTGTCCAGCACCAGTGTTGTACCTGTCCAGCACCAGTGTTGTGCCTGTCCAGCACCAGTGTTGTACCTGTCCAGCACCAGTGTTCTACCTGTCCAGCACCAGTGTTGTGCCTGTCCAGCACCAGTGTTGTACCTGTCCAGCACCAGTGTTGTACCTGTCCAGCACCAGTGTTGTGCCTGTCCAGCACCAGTGTTGTACCTGTCCAGCACCAGTGTTCTACCTGTCCAGCACCAGTGTTGTGCCTGTCCAGCACAGTGTTGTACCTGTCCAGCACCAGTGTTGTACCTGTCCAGCACCAGTGTTCTACCTGTCCAGCACCAGTGTTTGTGCCTGTCCAGCACCAGTGTTTGTACCTGTCCAGCACCAGTGTTCTACCTGTCCAGCACCAGTGTTGTGCCTGTCCAGCACCAGTGTTGTACCTGTCCAGCACCAGTGTTGTGCCTGTCCAGCACCAGTGTTGTGCCTGTCCAGCACCAGTGTTGTGCCTGTCCAGCACCAGTGTTGTTCCTGTCCAGCACCAGTGTTGTTCCTGTCCAGCACCAGTGTTGTGCCTGTCCAGCACCAGTGTTGTGCCTGTCCAGCACCAGTGTTGTTCCTGTCCAGCACCAGTGTTGTGCCTGTCCAGCACCAGTGTTGTTCCTGTCCAGCACCAGTGTTGTTCCTGTCCAGCACCAGTTGTTGTGCCTGTCCAGCACCAGTGTTGTTCCTGTCCAGCACCAGTGTTGTGCCTGTCCAGCACCAGTGTTGTGCCTGTCCAGCACCAGTGTTGTACCTGTCCAGCACCAGTGTTGTGCCTGTCCAGCACCAGTGTTGTGCCTGTCCAGCACCAGTGTTGTACCTGTCCAGCACCAGTGTTGTACCTGTCCAGCACCAGTGTTGTGCCTGTCCAGCACCAGTGTTGTGCCTGTCCAGCACCAGTGTTGTGCCTGTCCAGCACCAGTGTTGTACCTGTCCAGCACCAGTGTTGTGCCTGTCCAGCACCAGTGTTGTGCCTGTCCAGCACCAGTGTTGTACCTGTCCAGCACCAGTGTTGTACCTGTCCAGCACCATGTTGTTGTGCCTGTCCAGCACCAGTGTTGTACCTGTCCAGCACCAGTGTTGTACCTGTCCAGCACCAGAGTTGTGCCTGTCCAGCACCAGTGTTGTACCTGTCCAGCACCAGTGTTGTGCCTGTCCAGCACCAGTGTTGTGCCTGTCCAGCACAGTGTTGTACCTGTCCAGCACCAGTGTTGTACCTGTCCAGCACCAGTGTTGTACCTGTCCAGCACCAGTGTTGTACCTGTCCAGCACCAGTGTTGTACCTGTCCAGCACCAGTGTTGTACCTGTCCAGCACCAGTGTTGTACCTGTCCAGCACCAGTGTTGTACCTGTCCAGCACCAGTGTTGTACCTGTCCAGCACCGTGTTGTACCTGTCCAGCACCAGTGTTGTACCTGTCCAGCACCAGTGTTGTACCTGTCCAGCACCAGTGTTGTACCTGTCCAGCACCAGTGTTGTACCTGTCCAGCACCAGAGTTGTGCCTGTCCAGCACCAGTGTTGTGCCTGTCCAGCACCAGTGTTGTGTGCCTGTCCAGCACCAGTGTTGTACCTGTCCAGCACCAGTGTTGTGCCTGTCCAGCACCAGTGTTGTGCCTGTCCAGCACCAGTGTTGTACCTGTCCAGCACCAGTGTTGTGCCTGTCCAGCACCAGTGTTGTACCTGTCCAGCACCAGTGTTGTACCTGTCCAGCACCAGTGTTGTGCCTGTCCAGCACCAGTGTTGTGCCTGTCCAGCACCAGTGTTGTACCTGTCCAGCACCAGTGTTGTGCCTGTCCAGCACCAGTTTTGTACCTGTCCAGCACCAGTGTTGTGCCTGTCCAGCACCAGTGTTGTGCCTGTCCAGCACCAGTGTCGTACCTGTCCAGCACCAGTGTTGTAAATGTCCAGCACCAGTGTTGTACCTGTCCAGCACCAGTGTTGTACCTGTCCAGCACCAGTGTTGTACCTGTCCAGCACCAGTGTTGTACCTGTCCAGCACCAGTGTTGTACCTGTCCAGCACCAGTGTTGTACCTGTCCAGCACCAGTGTTGTGCCTGTCCAGCACCAGTGTGAGGCATGCTGCTTTGGTGCGCTAAACCCGTTTGGGTCTTCCTGCTCAAAAAATTATGGAGGCTCGATTCTTTGTTTAATAACCTCACAATAATCCACAACACCGTGGCTGCGATAATCCACATTTATCCCCCAAATCAAAAACGGAATATTGAGATTTTTTTTTTGGTCTAGGATCATTATGAAACACCGGTCTGATAATGTGCCGGGGAGAAGCGAAAAGATAAATAAGTTTTTTTAATTTGTGAATTGTGAATGAAGATAGGCCTGCCCCTCCAGGGTAAGGCGTGCCTCTGCAGGGAAAGGGGTGCCCCTCCAGGGCAAGGCGTGCCCCTCCAGGGCAAGGAGTGCCCCCTCCAGGCATGTACACCTTGACTCATGCCTACACACGTGCCCTCTGAGACCCCACCCCCCACACACACGGTGCACGTACATTGGGTGTGCACAACTATACTCAACCAAGCAGACGCCAACACACGCCTACATGACAACCGTAGCAGCCACAATGTGTGTGTGTGTGTGTGTGTGTGTGTACTCACCTAGTTGTACTCACCTAGTTGAGGTTGCAGGGGTCGAGTCCAAGCTCCTGGCCCAGCCTCTTCACTGGTCGCTACTAGGTCACTCTCTCTGAACCTTAAGCTTTATCATACCTCTGCTTAAAGCTATGTATGGATCCTGCCTCCACTACGTCGCTTTCCAAACTATTCCACTTCATGACTATTCTGTGGCTGAAGAAATACTTCCTAACATCCCTGTGATTCATCTGTGTCTTCAACTTCCAACTGTGTCCCCTTGCTACTGTGTCCAATCTCTGGAACATCCTGTTTTTGTCCACCTTGTCAATTCCTCTCAGTATTTTGTATGTCGTTATCATGTCCCCCCCTATCACTCCTGTCCTCCAGTGTCGTCAGGTTGATTTCCCTTAACCTCTCCTCGTAGGACATACCTCTTAGCTCTGGGACTAGTCTTGTTGCAAACCTTTGCACTTTCTCTAGTTTCTTTACATGCTTGGCTAGGTGTGGGTTCCAAACTGGTGCCGCATACTCCAATATGGGCCTAACGTACACGGTGTACAGGGTCCTGAACGATTCATTATTAAGATGTCGGAATGCTGTTCTGAGGTTTGCTAGGCGCCCATATGCTGCAGCAGTTATTTGGTTGATGTGCGCTTCAGGAGATGTGCCTGGTGTTATACTCACCCCAAGATCTTTTTCCTTGAGTGAGGTTTGTAGTCTCTGGCCCCCTAGACTGTACTCCGTCTGCGGTCTTCTTTGCCCTTCCCCAATCTTCATGACTTTGCACTTGGTGGAGTTGAACTCCAGGAGCCAATTGCTGGACCAGGTCTGCAGCCTATCCAGATCTCTTTGTAGTTCTGCCTGGTCTTCGATCGAATGAATTCTTCTCATCAACTTCAAGTCATCTGCAAACAGGGACACTTCGGAGTCTATTCCTTCCGTCATGTCGTTCACAAATACCAGAAACAGCACTGGTCCTAGGACTGACCCCTGTGGGACCCCTCTGGTCACAGGTGCCCACTCAGACACCTCGCCACGTACCATGACTCGTTGCTGTCTTCCTGACAAGTATTCCCTGATCCATTGTAGTGCCTTCCCTGTTATCCCTGCTTGGTCCTACAGTTTTTGCACTAATCTCTTGTGTGGAACTGTGTCGAACGCCTTCTTGCAGTCCAAGAAAATGCAATCCACCCACCATGTCATAGAACTCCAGTAGGTTTGTGACACAGAATTTCCCGTCTCTGAATCCATGTTGGCTGCTGGTGATGAGATCATTCCTTTCTAGGTGTTCCACCACTATTCTCCTTATAATCTTCTCCATGACTTTGCATACTATACATGTCAGTGACACTGGTCTGTAGTTTAGTGCTTCATGTCTGTCTCCTTTTTTAAAGATTGGGACTACATTTGCTGTCTTCCATGCCTCAAGTAATCTCCCTGTTTCGATAGATGTATTGAATATTGTTGTTAGGGGTACACATAGCGCCTCTGCTCCCTCTCTCAGGACTCATGGAGAGATGTTATCTGGCCCCATTGCCTTTGAGGTATCTAGCTCACTCAGAAGCCTCTTCACTTCTTCCTCGGTTGTGTGTACTGTGTCCAGCACTTGGTGGTGTGCCCCACCTCTCCGTCTTTCTGGAGCCCCTTCTCTCTCCTCTGTGAACACTTCTTTGAATCTCTTGTTGAGTTCCTCACATACTTCACGGTCATTTCTTGTTGTCTCTCCTCCTTCCTTCCTTAGCCTGATTACCTGGTTCTTGACTGCTGTTTTCCTCCTGATGTGGCTGTACAACAGTTTCGGGTCAGATTTGGCTTTCGCTGCTATGTCGTTTTCATATGTGTGTGTGTGCGTGTGTGTGTGTGTGTGTGTGTGTGTGCGTGTGTGTGTGTGTGTGTGTGTGTGTGTGTGTGTGTGTGTGTGTGTGTGTGTGTGTGTGTGTGTGTGTGTGTGTGTGTGTGTATGTGCGTGTGTGTGTGTGTGTGTGTGTGTGTGTGTGTGTGTGTGTGTGTGTGTGTGTGTGTGTGTGTGTGTGTGTGTGTGTGTGTGTGTGTGTGTGTGTGTATGTGTGTGTGTGTGTGTGTGTGTGTGTGTGTGTGTATGTCTTGTACATAATTCCCACCTTCCATCTTCCTCTCTACTTCCTTCACTTTTCCTCTTAGACCTCACCTCCCTCACCCTCCGTCTTGTTTCCATCCTTATCTTTTCCTCTCCATCTTTCTCTCCTCTTGGCCTCACTACATCTTAGTTGTTCCTCCATGCCTCTTTCTCATCTGTCTGTTATCTGCTATATTCTATCTGCTATCGTTGCTTGATAAATCACTATTAAGTTGTGTTGTTGCTATACATTAGACTCATGTACAAGACTTAGGTATCTTTGTGGAAACATTTCGCCATACAGTGACTTCATCAGTCCTAAACAAAGAAGAATGGTGAAGATCAAAAGTAGTTTGAGGTAATCAGTCCCTCAGCCTGGAGTCGATGTAATTATTCCAAGAGTTCATGGTCTGGAACGATATAATTCCAGACCATGAATTCTTCTGCAGACTGAGGGACTGACCACCTCCAATACTTTTCCTCCAAGGTTGACCCATTACATCACCTTTATTTCATTACTACTGCTGCCTCTGTATTTGACTGACGAAACCTACTGTGTAGGCGAAACACTTCATCAATAAAGATACCCAGTTGTTGCACTTGTGTCTTAATCTTCAACAATTTTCAACAATTCTTGTTGGAGACATCATGTGTCTGGAGTATATAAGTCCTTCTAGGCGACGTATATATTGTAAAATCAAGGTAATAGTTATAACCATAACAATAGTTATAACCATAACAATAGTTATAACCATAACTATAATTTTTAAAGAGGAGGACAGGTAAGGCCGGGAAAGGTCTCAGTTATATGACCAAAAGCTTCAGCTGCGGGTCGTCACATGACTAAGACCCGCTTCAGGAAACACTTGTCCTGTTTTCTGGCAACTTTACCTAACTTAATCTTGTGCTGCACTTTTATCAAGACTGATGGACTGAACACATAGACACAATGCCGAGGGACTGATTACCTCAAACTCCTCATCTTGCAACGTCAGTGAGCTTAAGCCGGTGGGAGAATTGGACCTGCATCGCATAGGCCAGTAGGCCTGTTGCTGTGTTCCTTCTTTCTTATGTCCTTATATTCTCTTCACTGCCCTGAAGAAACCACTGAGTGGCGAAACGTTTCGAGAATAAATGTTCCCAAGCCTTACCCAAGTTCCCCATTATTAACAAGTTGGTTTTTCCTAAACCATTTATGCAAATTCTGTCAGACAGCAGCATTATGAGGTCTAGATGTCTGACCCGGTATTGAACTGTCTTATATCTTAATCTAACGGAAGATAGAGGCAGGGATGCGTGTGGGAAATTAAGTTGTTGTGGTACTAAGAACGACACAATAAGAATAAAGAATAAGAATAAAGAATAAGAATAAAGTAACGTGGTAGTGAATAGTGAGAGAGGAGAGGAGAGGCAGACTCTTCCCTGACGTCTTCTATACAAGTCGAGACACAGGAAATGAAATAGATGAACTAAAAGTAATTGGATGTGTAGAAAAGTAATGTTATTGCAGTAACTGAGACCTGGTTC
>NC_069448.1:859471-894471 GCF_026875155.1 Cherax quadricarinatus
TCCTGTGAGGGAGGGAAGGGTGTATATGTGCACTGGTATGTATGTTAACTGGTGTTTATGTGCACCTGTATGTGCACTGCTGTGTATATTAAATGGTGTGTGTATGCATTGGTGTGTATGTGCACTGGTATGTATGTGCACTAGTCCCCCCTTTTGTAGTCTGTTTTTTCCCGTCCTATTTCTGCTACCCTTTCCACTTGTAGCTCAACTATGTAATCAAAGTAGAGAACCACAAGATCACTAGCTCCAAGGAGCCTTTCGTATGTGATATTCTATATGTCCGAACGGAAAGGATAGACTCAGAAGTGTCCCTGTTTGCAGATGATGTGAAGTTAATAAGAAATAAATCGGTCGAGGATGAGGCAGGACTACAGACACCTGGACAGGCTACAAGCCTGGTCCAGCAACTGGCTCCTTGAATTTAACCCCGCCGAATGGGAAGGGCAAAGAAGACCACAGAGAGGGTATAGGCTAGGTGGCAAAAGACTGTAAACTTCACTCAAGGAAAAAGATCTTGGGGTGAGTATAATACCGAGCACATCTCCTGAGGCGTACATCAATCAGATAATTGCTGCAGCATACGGGCGTCTGGCAAACCCAAGAAGAGCGTTCCGATATCTCAGTAAGGACACCAGATACGTCAGGCCCATATTGGAGTACGCAGCACCGGTTAGGAATTCACACCTGGTCAAGCACGTCAAGAAATTAGAGAAAGTGCAAAGGTTTGCAACAAGACTAGTCCCAGAGCTATGGGGATTGTCCTACGAAAAAAGGTTAAGGGAAATCTGCCTGACGACACTGGAGGACAGGAGGCTCAGGGAACACATGATAATGACATATAAAATACTGCGAAGAATTGACAAGGTGAACAGAGACAGGATGTTCCAGAGATGGGTCATGAAAACAAGGCGTCACAATTGGAAGTTGAAGATTCCTATGAGTCAAAGGGATGTTAGGAAGTATTTCTTCAGTCATAGAGTGGTCAGGAAGTGAAATAGTCTAGCAAATGATGTAATGGAGGCAGGAACCATGCATAGTTTTAAGACGATGTTTGATAAAGCTCATGGAGGAGGGAGAGAGAGGACCTAATAGCGATCAGTGAAGATTCGGGGCCAGGAGCTATGTCTCGACTCCTGAAACCACAAATAGGTGAGTACAAATAGGTGAGTACGTACACACACACACCATCCCTGAGGCTCCCGTCCCTCTCCTAGCAACACTGATTCTCTTTTTATTTAATTCCAGCGCTACCTTCTGCACCTCCACCTCCCTCACTTCGTATTCTTCCTCCACCTCCTGTACCTCATTCTCCTCCACCACCTCCTGCACCTCCTTCTCCTCCCTCCTCTTCCTCCACCACCTCCTCCACCTCCTATTCCTCCTCCTCCATCACCTCTTATTACTCCTCCTCTTCGTACGTCCAAGTTTTCAGGACTCACTGTCCTCTTCTAGAGTCGTCTTCCTCTTGCATTACTATTCACATGTAGAGGCACTATTACAACCCAGGAGTCCAAAAGCCTGTTATCCTGGGTGTAAAGGGAGCAAAATAAACGCAGCAGAAAAACTTTTGATTTATATTATCCTTCACCAAGTAAGAACAGAATTATGTACACTATATACACTATGTACAACAACAGGTATTAGTGCACTCCACGGTAAGCAAGGCAGAATAGAAGCCACAATCACCTCTTGCCGTTTATGCCCCCAACCCCCCCCTTCCTTGCCCGGACCTGGGTACTGTTGAAAGCGGGGCCCCCCATCGTCAACCCCCAGTCCTCTGGTTCGCTGGTGGGGGAGTAGCCTTTCAGAGGGGTGTACAGCGCGAATAAAGTTACGTACTTTGCATGCCACAGCCTATTCTTGAGGCATTATCATGGAAACTTATCCTGGAGACCATCCTGGAATCATTTCTTAAGACACTTTCTAAAGGCACTATCCTGGAAACACAGCCCTGGAGGCACTATCCAGGAGGCACTATCCTGAAGGCACTATCCTTGAGGCACTATCCTCTCCTAGTATCGCTATCCATTTCTCCTCCCTTTAATTCTTCCTTTCACCCTAGTGTGTGATATCTCGTTACTCTCAGCGTGAGTCTGAGTGGCACCATCAGGTATCCTGAAGTAGTCCCTGGAGAAGGGGAGGAAGAGGCGGCTATAATGACCCACATTATACCACATTATACTCAAGTCTTCCATTATAGACGAGAGCAATCCTCTCCATTATTTCCAATTTTAGGTTCAGCAATATTGCCGGGCAATTTTCCGGGGCAGGTAAGCTGACTGGGCCTCTGATTAGCTGTGGCAGCGAGGCCACTTCACCAGGAAGTGTGCCACTCAGATCACTGAGTGCCACTAGCACGCTAGCGGTTGCCACCATGTCTAGCCATAGTGACAATAGCTATAATACCTCTAGATGCTAGTAGACACCACTGTCTATGACAGTGTGAGTTGGTACACTGTGGCAATGAATTGAGTGAGATATTGGAGTGTATATGTGACTCTGTGTTTAGTGAACTATTAATCAGAATTAAGGTTGACAATCCAAATGAATTCTTCATAAATAAGTCTTATGACTTGGTAAATATCGCCGAAATTTTCTACATAATCCTACCCCTATTTAACCTCGAGTACCTGGGCAAGCCATTGACCACATGCCTTGACTGCCAGCTCTTGCACTCTGCCCCACACCCATGTTCCACGAACCCATCTTCATGGAACTCCATGTTTATCAAAAACTGCAAGAAACCCCCATCAAGAGCCTTAAATAGTCAATGGAGAGGGAGCCTAGACGCGGGGGTCATCCCACACCCATTAAAAACAACAGATACAGCGCCACTCCACAGAGGCGACAGAAAGCAATAGCAAAGTATTAGAGTCCATTACCACTAACCTTTTATATTATAAAAAATATTTGCGTTCTAAGAAGCAGATCGTAAACCATTTGGATTTACTCACTACAACTGCACAACCCAGAACAGAGTGGGTTTATGTAGAGCAGGTCGCTCCTGCCTCTCGCAACTACTGGACCACTATGACATGGTCTTGGATGGTCGCTCCTGCCTCTCCAACTACTGGACCACTATGACATGGTCTTGGATGGTTTGCTCCTGCCCCCTCGCAACTACTGGACCACTATGACATGGTCTTGGATGGTTGCTCCTGCCTCTCGCAACTACTGGACCACTATGACATGGTCTTGGATGGTCGCTCCTGCCTCTCGCAACTACTGGACCACTATGACATGGTCTTGGATGGTCGCTCCTGCCTCTCGCAACTACTGGACCACTATGACATGGTCTTGGATGGTTTGCTCCTGCCTCTCGCAACTACTGGACCATATGACATGGTCTTTGGGTGGTGCTCCTGCCTTCCAATACTGGGGGCCACTATAAATGGTTTGGTGGTCGCTCCCGCCCCTCGCAAATACTGGCCACTAGGCATGGTCTTTTATGGTCGCTCCCGCCTTTTCAAATATGGACCACTTGACATGGTCTTGGATGGTCGCTCCTGCCTCTCGCAACTACTGGACCACTATGACATGGTCTTGGATGGTCGCTCCTGCCTCTCACAACTACTGGACCACTATGACATGGTCTTGGATGGTCGCTCCTGCCTCTCGCAACTACTCGACCACTATGACATGGTCTTGGATGGTCGCTCCTGCCTCTCGCAACTACTGGACCACTATGACATGGTCTTGGATGATCGCTCCTGCCTCTCACAACTACTGGACCACTATGACATGGTCATGGATGGTCGCTCCTGCCTCTCAAAACTACTGGACCACTATGACATGGTCTAGGATGGTCGCTCCTGCCTCTCACAACTACTGGACCACTATGACATGGTCTTGGATGGTCGCTCCTGCCTCTCAAAACTACTGGACCACTATGATATGGTCTAGGATGGTCGCTCCTGCCTCTCACAACTACTGGACCACTATGACATGGTCTTGGATGGTCGCTCCTGCCTCTCAAAACTATTGGACCACTATGACATGGTCTAGGATGGTCGCTCCTGCCTCTCACAACTACTGGACCACTATGACATGGTCTTGGATGGTCGCTCCTGCCTCTCACAACTACTGGACCATTATGACATGGTCTTGGATGGTCGGTCCTGCCTCTCACAACTACTGGACCACTATGACATGGTCTAGGATGGTCGCTCCTGCCTCTCACAACTACTGGACCACTATGACATGGTCTAGGATGGTCGCTCCTGCCTCTCACAACTACTGGACCACTATGACATGGGCTTGGATGGTCGCTCCTGCCTCTCACAACTACTGGACCACTATGACATGGTCTTGGATGGTCGCTCCTGCCTCTCACAACTACTGGACCACTATGACATGGTCTTGGATGCACTGGCCATCAACAACTGCATGCCAAAGGATCAACTAAAATGGTGGACACGTGGATTTTTTGGTTTATAACAAACAGAACGCAAAAAGTAATAGCAAACAGAATAATGTAAGAGGCTGCCACAAGGCGCAGTACTCGCTCCCATCCTGTTCCTCATCCTCACATCTGACACAAACAGAGACATAAATCACAGCACCGTGTAATCCTTTGAAAGTGTTATCCACAGAGGACACCACAAATCTCCAAACGGATATAAACCAAGACTTCCAGAGAAATTGACAGACAATATGAAATTCAGTATGGACAAATTTTAGTTACTCCGTTATGAGCATTGAGGATTCTCTGTGAAACCAATGAAGCTTAAGCTTGAGGGCCTCTAATCCCGGAGGGTCCATATTATTTAAGATTTTGGGTCTTCTGTATGCGAGGGATTTTTTAAAAAAAAGTATTGATAATATAGTGCAATTCAATACAAAATAAGAGCCTGGTTGATCAGGCCTTGATCAAGATGCCTGGTCTGAGACCTGGGGTCCTAGACCAGGTATCCTTGATCCATCAAGAATTCTGGTATGGGACCTGGGGTCCTAGACCAGGTATCCTTGATCCATCAAGAATTCTGGTATGGGACCTGGGGTCCTAGACCAGGTATCATTGATCCATCAAGATGCCTGGTATGGGACCTGGGGTCCTAGACCAGGTATCCTTTATCCATCGAGATGCCTGGTCTGGGACCTGGGGTCCTAGAACAGGTATCCTTGACCCATGAAGATACCTTGTCTGGATCTTGGGGTCCTAGACCAGGTATCCTTGATCCATTAAGATTCCTGGTCTGGGACCAGCGGTCCTAGAACAGGTATCCTTGACCTATGAAGATGCCTTGTCTGGATCCTGGGGTCCTACACCAGGTATCCTTGATCCATCAAGATTTCTGGTCTGGGACCTGGGGTCCTAGAACAGGTATCCTTGACCCATGAAGATACCTTGTCTGGATCTTGGGGTCCTAGACCAGGTATCCTTGATCCATTAAGATTCCTGGTCTGGGACCAGGGGTCCTAGAACAGGTGTCCTTGACCTATGGAGATGCCTTGTCTGGATCCTGGGGTCCTACACCAGGTATCCTTGATCCATCAAGATTCCTGGTCTGGGACCTGGGGTCCTAGAACAGGTATCCTTGACCTATGAAGATGCCTTATCTGGATCTTGGGGTCCTAGACCAGGTATCCTTGATCCATTAAGATTCCTGGTCTGGGACCTGGGGTCCTAGAACAGGTGTCCTTGACCTATGAAGATGCCTTGTCTGGATCCTGGTAGGGAGGTTATGATGGGGAGGTTATGATGGGGAGGTTATGATGGGGAGGTATCCTTGATCCATCAAGATTCCTAGTCTGGGACCTGGGGTCCTAGAACAGGTATCCTTGACCTATAAAGATGCCTTGTCTGGATCCTGGGGTCCTAGACCAGATATCCTTCAGGCATGACATTGAGGGACCGATACTAATTATAAGTAGGAGACGAGAGAAAATAAAAGGAGAGAAGAATGGGAGCCACATTACATTTCTAAAAATACATTCATGCATACAGTATGTAAGGAAGGTGGGGAGGTTATGGTGGGGAGGTTATGGTGGGGAGGTTATGGTGGGGAGGTTATGGTGGGGAGGTTATGGTGGGGAGGTTGTGGTGGGGGAGGTTGTGGTGGGGAGGTTGTGGTGGGGAGGTTATGGTGGGGAGGTTTATGGTGGGGAGGTTATGGTGGGGAGGTTATTGGTGGGGAGGTTGTGGTGGGGAGGTTGTGGTGGGGAGGTTGTGGTGGGGAGGTTGTGGTGGGGAGGTTATGGTGGGGAGGTTATGGTGGGGAGGGTTATGGTGGGGATGGTTGTGGTGGGGGGTTGTGGTGGAGAGGTTGTGGTGGGGAGGTTGTGGTGGAGAGGTTGTGTGATGAAAGGGTTTTGGTGGGGAGGTTGTGGTGGGGAGGTTATGGTGGGGAGGTTTGTGGTGGGGAGGTTGTGGTGGGGAGGTTGTGGTGGGGAGGTTATGGTGGGGAGGTTATGGTGGGGAGGTTATGGTGGGGAGGTTTTGGTGGGGAGGTTGTGGTGGAGAGGTTGTGGTGGGGGAGGTTGTGGTGGAGAGTGTGGTGGGGAGGTTTGGTGGGGAGGTTGTGGTGGGAGGTTTGGTGGGGGGTTGTGGTGGGGAGGTTGTGGGGGGGAGGTTGTGGTGGGGAGGTTTTGGTGGGGAGGTTTTGGTGGGGGGAGGTTTTTGGTGGGGAAAAGGTTGTGGTGGGGGGGGTTTTGGTGGAGAGGTTGTGGGGGGGAGGTTGTGGTGGGAGGGTTGTGGTGGGAGGTTATGGTGGGGGGAGGTTGTGGTGGGGAGGTTGTGGTGGGGAGGTTGTGGGGGGGAGGTTGTGGTGGGGAGGTTGTGGTGGAGGGTTGTGGTGGGGGGGTTATGGTGGGGAGGTTGTGGTGGGGAGGTTTGGGGTGGGGAGGTTGTGGTGGGGAGGTTGTGGGGGGAGGTTGTGGTTGGGGAGGGGTTGTGGGGGGGGGAGGTTTGGGGGGGAGGTTGTGGTGGGGAGGTTGTGGTGGGGGGTTTATGGTGGGGGTGGTTATGGTGGGAGGAGGTTATGGTAGGGGGGTTATGTTGGGGAGGTTATGGTGGGGAGGTTATGGTGGGGGGTTATGGTGGGGGGTTTATGGTGGGGAGGTTATGGTGGGGAGGTTTGGGGGGGAGGTTGTGGGGGGGAGGTTAGGTGGGGGAGGTTATGGTGGGGAGGTTATGGTGGGGGTTGTGGTGGGGAGGTTTGGTGGGGAGGTTTGGTGGGGAGGTTGTGGTGGGGGGGTTATGGGGGGAGGTTTGGGGGGGGGTTTTTATGGGGGGAGGTTAGGGGGGGGTTGGGTTTGGGGGGGGGTTTGGGGGGAAGGTTATGGGGGGAGGTTGTGGTGGGGGGGTTAGGTGGGGAGGTTGTGGTGGGGGGGTTATGGGGGGGAGGTTTTGGTGGGGAGGTTGTGGGGGGGAGGTTGTGGTGGGGGGGGTTTGTGGTGGGGAGGTTATGGGGGGGGAGGTTGTGGTGGAGAGGTTGTGGTGGGGAGGTTATGGTGGGGGGTTGTGGTGGGGAGGTTGGGTGGGGGTTATGGTGGGGGTGGTTATGGGGGGGAGGTTATGGTAGGGGGGGTTATGTTGGGGGAGGTTGTGGGGGGGTTGGGTGGGGGAGGTTATGGTGGGGGGGTTATGTGGGGAGGTTATGATGGGGAGGTTTGGGTGGGAGGTTTTTTGGGGGGAGGTTTGATGGGGAGGTTTAAGGGGGAGGCATGATGGGGGGTTATGATGGGAGGTTTTTTGGGGGGGGTTTATGATGGGGGAGGTTATAATGGGGGGTTTTTGATGGGGGTAATGTGTTGAGGTTAAAATGGGGGGGGTTTTGTGGGGAGGTTGGGGGTAAAAAAGGTTATATGAGGAGGTTATGATGGGGGGAGATAGGGGGAGGTTATGATGAGGAGGTTATGAGGGGGAAATTATGATGGGAGGTTTGTGGGTTAGATGGGAGTTATGAGGGGGAAAATTTTTGTGGGGAGGTTGTGGGGGGGTTTTGATGGGAAGTTATGAGGGGGAAAAGGTTATATGGGGGGTTATATGGGGAGGTTATGATGAGGGGTTAGATGGGAGGTTATGATGGGGGGTTATGATGGGGAGGTATGATGAGGAGGTTTGATGGGGGGAGGTTATGTGGGAGGTTATGATGGGGAGGTTTTTGAGGGGGGAGGTTATGATGGGGGGTTATGGGGGGAGGTTATGTGGGAGGTTTGATGAGGGGTTAGATGGGGGGTTGTGGTGGGGGTTTTTTGTGGGTGAGGTTAATGATGGGGGGTTTTGATGGGGGGTTTGGATGGGGGGTTTGATGGGGAGTTTGAGGGGGGGGGTTGGGTGGGGTTTTGGGGGGTTTAGTGGGGGGTTTTGTTGGGGGGTTATGTTGGGGGTTGTGGTGGGGGGGGTTTTGTGGGGGTTTGTAAAAAGGGTTTTTGGAGGGTTTATGGGGGGGTTTTGGGGGAGGGGGTGGTCGGGGGGGTGGGGAGGTTGGGGTTAATTTACTTTAAAATGGGATTTGGGGGGGTTTTATTAGGTTTTTGTAAATTTTTATGATGGGTTATGAGAGGAGATTGTGGCAGAAAGGTTATGATGAGGAGGTTATGATGGGGAGGTTTGTGATGCATTTCAGATGGGTTTGTGAGGCCTAGGGAGCCCTTAATATATGGTCACACCTGTTTTAGAAAAATGTGGGGGGTAGTCAGCCCCGTCGGGTCTTTTTGTTCTTGACGGCGTCGACCTCGGCGTGGTCGAAACGTGGACTACCCTTGGGGAGGGGGTACTTTGACTAGATGTAAGCCCGGGAACAGCTGGCAAGGGGTTGTTGGTGAAGGTGGGGGGGAGGAGGCCCTGGACGCCGCGTGTGTAGGGCCCACACTTTGGGGAAATCTCGGGTCAGCTGGTCGGTGAATTAAGAGTGAGTACTAGTCGTGTTACTGATAAATTACTTTCTCCCCGGTAATAAGTCTTTATATGTGTAAATGTCCATCAGTTTAAAGTGGATTTTAGCCCCTTTTTTGTTATTAAGTAAATATAGCCATAGTTTACATTTTTTTTTTTTTGTACCTCCATTGCTATTTCCCCATTTTGTTAAGCCTGGGGGGTACACGAAATGGGTAGAGGTCTTTAAAGGTTATTAGAGGAGGTTATGAGGAGGAGGTTATGAGGGGGGGGTTATGATGAGGAGGTTATGATGGGGGGGTTTTTATGGGGAGGTTATGATGGGGGGTTTGATGGGGGGGTTATGATGGGGAGGTTATGATGGGGGGGGTTATGATGGGGAGGTTTGAGGGGGGGTTTTGAGGGGGGTTATGATGGGGAGGTTGTGGTAGGAAAGGGTTTGAGAGGAGGTTATGATGGGGAGTTATGTGGGGAGGTTTTTGATTGGGAGGGTTTTGCTGGGGGGGTTATGATGGGGAGGTTGTGGTGGGAGGGTTTGATGGGGGTTATGATGGGGAGGTTTGTGGTAGGGGGTTTGATGGGGGGTTTGATGAGGAGGGTTTTGAGGGTTTTTGATGGGGGGTGTGGAGGGAGGTTTTTGGGGGGTTATGATGGGGAGGTTTGATGGGGAGGTTTGATGGGGGGTTATGATGGGGAGGGTTTGTGGTAGGAAAGGGTTTTGGAGGGGTTATGTGGGGGGTTTTAAAGATGGGGGGTTATGATTGGGGGGGTTTTTTCTGGGGAGGTTTGAGGGGAGGTTGTGGTGGGGGGGTTTGATGGGAGGTTATGATGGGGATGTTGTGGTAGGGAGGGGTTGTGGGAGGTTATGATGGGAGGTTATGATGAGGGGATGATGGGGGGGTTGTGGTAGGGAGGTTTTGATGGGGAGGGGTTTTGATGGGGAGGTTAGATGGGGGGTTTTTTGTGGGGAGGTTTGATGGGGAGGTTGTGGTGGGGATTATGATGGGGGTTATGATGGGGAGGTTATGTGGCCCGGGTTTATGTGGGGAGGTTGTGGTGGAGGGTTTGTTGGGGGTTTGTGGGGAGGTTATGTGGGGGGGAGATGGGGGGGGTTATAATGGGGAGGTTTTGATGAGGAGGTTATGTGGGGGGTTGTGGGGAGGGTTATGTTGGGAGGTTTTGATGGGGGGGTTATGATGGGGAGGTTATGATGGGGAGGTTTGATGGGGAGGTTGTGGTGGGGGTTATGTTGGGAGGTTATGATGGGGGGTTTTTGATGGGGGGGGTTATGATGGGGAGGTTATAATGGGGAGGTTTTGATGAGGAAAGGGTTTGTGGGGAGGTTATGAGGGGGGGGTTTTTGATGGGGAGGTTATGTGGGGAGTTATAATGGGGGGTTATGTGGGAGGTTTGTGGGGGGTTATTTTGGGGGGGGGAGGTTATGATGGGGAGGTTTGAGGGGAGGTTATGAGGGGGGGGTTATGATGGGGGGTTATAATGGGGGGGTTATGATGAGGAGGGTTTTGTTTTGGGAGGGTTTATGAGGGGGGTTATGATGGGGAGGTTATGATGGGGAGGTTATGATGGGGAGGTATGTGGGGGGTTATAATGGGGGGTTATGATGAGGGGTTATGTGGGGGGTTATGATGGGGGGGGTTTTGATGGGGAGGGGTTTTGATGGGGAGGTTATAAAGGGGGGGTTATGAGGGGTTATGATGGGGAGGTTGTGGTAGGGGGTTATGATTGGGGGTTTTGTGGGGGGTTATGATGGGGAGGTTTTGGGGGAGGTTATGATGAGGGGGTTATGAGGGGAGGTTGTGGTAGGAAAGGTTTTGTTGGGAGTTTTGATGGGGGGTTGTGGTAGGGGGTTATGATGTTTAAGGTTGTGGTAGGGAGGTTATGATGGGGAGGTTAGGATGGGGAGGTTATGATGATGAGGTTATGTGGGGGAGGTTAAGTGGGGGGGAAGGTGGGGAGGCTGTGGTGGGGGGGGTCATGATGGGGAGGGAAGTTAGATGAGAAAAAGGCGGAGAGGGAAAGGGTTGGGAGGTGAGACACCCGGGGTGCATGACTGATCGCCGGGATCTTTATTGTTGCATTAGGCTCTCTCTCTCTTATTTGCTCTTTTCGTGGGGGATGGCATTTACCCCTGGGGAAGAGGTGGGGGGTAAGGATGACCCCTGGGGAAAAAGGGGAGGGGGTAAAGGTGACCCCCCCGGGGGGAAGAGGTAGGAAGGTAAGGAAATGACCCCTGGGGAAGAGGTCAGGAGGAAAGGTGACCTGGGGAAGAGGTCAGGAGGTAAAGGGTGACCCCTTTGGGGAAGAGGTAGGGGTAAGGGGTGACCCTGGGGGAAAAGGTCAGGTTGGTAAGGATGACCCCGGGGAAAGGGGAGGTGGTAAAGGGTGACCCTGGGGGAAGAGGCAGGGGTAAGGATGACCCCTGGGGAAGAGGTAGGAGGTAAGGTGACCCCCGGGGAAGAGGTAGGGAAAGATGATCTTGGGGGGATGGAGTGGAAAAAAAAAGTCAAAGGGAAAAGAAAAAAGAAAAGAAGAGAAGGGGGAAAAGGGGGGGAGAGGAGAGAGGAGAGAAGAGAGAGGAGAAGGAAAAGGGGGGGGGGGGAGGAGGGGGAGAGGGAGGAGAGAGAGGGGAGAGAGGAGAGAGTACAACAAGAAAAAAAATGCCAACAGAGAGTGAATGAAAAAAAGAAAAAACTTTTAAAAGAAAAGTAGATGGAAGAAAGGAAACGAACAGAAATCGAAAAGAATGAGAATGAAAAAAAGGAAAAAACTTTTTGTGAAAAACAAAGGAGGGGGAAGCGAAGAAGGAGGAAAAAGAAAAATAATAGAATTAATACACGTGCGAAGAAAGAAAAATCGGAAAATAAGGAGGATGGGGGGAGGAAGGAAGGAAGGAAAGGGAAAGGGGGTGGAGTGGGGGGGAGGGTAAGCTCCTTTAGTCACGCACAAAGTGTTTGGAGTAGGATGACCCCCCTCCAGATTACCCAGGGGGTTAATCATCCTAATTAGGGTTTTTTCCTGCATGTGGAGTTCCGGCGGCACGAGCCAGAAACACACACACCTGGCAGGGGAGGGTGTTGAAAAATCGTGGGCCCCTTTTAAAATTTTTTGAGTTCTCTTTATTTTACCGGGCTTCCCTTCCCGTCCTGGAGGTATCCCAAAACCCTTGCCAGCATTTGTGTTGTTTTAAACAAATCGTATTCCATTATATTTATTAAGTATGTGTGTGTGGTAGGAGAAGTTAATTTCAAATAACCTCCTGTGACTTTATAAAAAACAAGGTGATAATATGGGAAAATTAAAGAAAGAGACACTTTTTCGTAAGTGTTCATTCTTTTTTTGTCGGTTTTCTAAAAACCTTTTTATCACGAAACTAAAATTTTTTCTAAAAGCAAGGTTGGCCTTTCTCTCGTGTGTTGTTATCAGCTCAAGGTTGGGAGGCGCTGCCACTCACAGCTTGTGTCTCAAGAGTAAGGAAGAAGCACTGTGGGCAGTTTGTGACCCACTTCAGGTGATTATGTATGAAAAGTTTTTTCTTGGCTGAAAAAAAGATGATTTGTCTAACATTTTCTCTTCTAAATGCCTGGAGTTCCCGGCTGGGTTTGTTTTGTAAATCGTGTTGTGATGAATATTGTGAAGGTTGTGATGTATATTGTGAAGTGTTTTGATGTATATTGTGTAGTGTTGGATTTATTGGGTTAGTTTGTGATGATATTTTGAAGTGTTGTGATGTTATTGTGTAGTGTTGTGATGTTTTGTGAAATGTTGTGGTATATTGTAAGTGTTGTGATGTATTTGTGAAATGTTGTGATGTATATTGTGAAGTGTTGGTGTATATTGTGTAGTGTTGTGATGTTATTGTGTTTTGTTGTGATGTATATTGTGTAGTGTTGGGATGTATATTTTGAAGTGTTGTGATGTATATTGTGAAGTGTTTGTGATGTATATTGTGAAGTGTTGTTTTGTGGATGATATTGTGTAGTGTTGTGATGTACTATTGTGTAGTGTTGTGGATGTAGCAGTTACGTCACTTAGTCGATCATCCTGACGTGTGTCGTGTGTTGTGTTCAACAGGAACAAGAACTTGAGCGTTTCTGACGCGGGTCTTTGTTTCAAGTTGACCCCGTCTAAGTTGTTTAAGCTTCTGCTTCCAAAAAGTCAAGGACTGTTGTAGACAGTTCAACATTGATGGGTTAATTGTTGTTTAAAGTCTTCAAAGGTCTATATTAACGGCTGCCATAGTCACCTGATTCACACCACTCTCAAGAATAATAATTCCTAAAGGCAGGGATTTTACAAATATCTCTCAGTTGTATATACACCGGGAGACAGCGCTTCCTATCCGGTGAGATGAGATCAAATCCTTAATACTTACAAAAAATTCTTTGACAAGCTGAGAATAATCCTTGTTGAGCATTTTCAGGAGATCAATCAGGTAGAAATCTCGTTCAAAGAAAGTTATTTAACATTATAACTAAACTATTATTAGACAATAAATGATAGACAGTATATACATCTTGCTGATATGCAAAAAAACTGTGGAAAAAATAGTGTGAATTTATAAACGTTCTCGTTATTTATCTCATTATCAAGGAATTCCTTGATAATGTGAGAAACACGAAAGTGCTTGGCAGTTCGCTTTTTTATTCACAGTGGTTGCTCTTGTGCATTATTGTTATATATTTTTACTGTGGATCTTACAACATCTTGTTTATTACCGCAGTAGCAAGAACTTTTTATAAAGGTTATCAGAGGTTACTAAAAACACACCCACCTCAGGCCTCCTGGTTATGGGACCCGGCCGAGTAGGAGGTGGCTTCAGGCCTAAACCACAGGAAGAGGAAATTTAGACGGACGCGCGTTTCAGTCCATTTTGTGCCTTTGTCAGTAGCAGATATGGGATTCCAGTCACGGTACTGTGGACCTTTGTGAGGTTACTTGTGAAAATTGTTCCAGTCACGGTACTCTGTGACTTTCCATTCATCATTGAGTTTGTCGTATAAAAGTGTGAAAGGAATGACCTCGAGAAGACATTATGCTTTGTTGAATGAAATTAAGCATTGTAAAACTGGAACGAAAATGAATTCACTCGCATGTAAGAGAACATATTTTGAAACTTATGTTATATATTACAGACACATAGATTTAGATATTAGATGTAGATACTTGAAATTGGATTATACCCGTGTTGAGCGTCCTGACGCTTGTTACATAATATACTGTGAGGTATGTAACTGTGGCGTCGTAATAGTTAATACACGTGGTGGTCGTAAAGGTCGATTGGAATGCATTGAGAGATATTAAAAACTAATCAAAGCCTGATTTAGTCACTGTTGTTAATTGAATCCGAATTTATACGGCGAGCTGAAGGTTTCTAGTGTATTATTTCTCTGATTTTTGGGAGATTTGAAGGCTTTAAATAATAATTAATTGGTTTATGACGTGATTGAGAGTTTGTCATTTGTTATTATACGTGGCGTTATGTCACGTGTCACTCATACTTTGTCTAAATGATTATGCCAAAATTAAAGACACTCTAAAGTTACACGGAACTAAGAGTACTAAGTCTAAATTTACGGTGTGTTTTTTTCTTGCTAACTTTCCATGTTGACATTATGAAAGCTGGTGTCCCGGTCCGGCGCATGTTAATGACAATTATTTCAACATCTAATTAGTGACAGATGTACCACAATTCAGATTGTAAATTACACGGCGGGTCTCATAACTAATTACACCGCAATTAAAGGCGTGTTACACACAGCTTGGCCCACCCAGTTTAAGATCCCCAGACTGATCACACCAGGTTAATCCACCGCGTTGTAAGATTTCTGACTGATTGTACTTGAGTTTAAGCCACTAAGTGTACATGATTAGGCACTGATTACATATGAATTAGAGGGGGTCGTCTTTATCACCTGGTGTTCGTAGTGTTCTCCGGGATTTAATCTCAGCCGCAGATCCCATAGTCACCATACGATATAGGCTCAGCTTTTATAAAGCGGCTTCTCTCCCATAATGCAGCTTTTATAAGCTTACTCAAAAGGGATTATGAGCCACGCTCGTGGGTGGCCCAGACTAAGCTTGTTGTGATTATAAGAAGATTTACTCTCATTATATAGAGTCATTGACTTACTTTTATAGGCAATTATCTTTAAATGTATTAAAATAACTTAAAAAATTGTGTTTATTTTATATATATAATATATATAATATATATATAATATATATACTATATATTATATATATAATTATATATTATATACTATATATATATAATTAGGGCAATGTGGCAGATGTTGCAAGGTGTATGGTGTGTAGGAGGTAGGTTACTGAAACAGTGAAGAGTTTTTTACGTGGATAGTGAGGCTCAAGTTTGAGTATGTAGGAAAGAGGGAATTTTTTTCCCAGTTAAAAGTAGGCCTTAGACAAGGATGTGTGATGTCACCGTGGTTGTTTAATATATTTATAGATGGGGTTGTAAGAGAAGTAAATGCGAGGGTCTTGGCAAGAGGCGTGGAGTTAAAAGATAAAGAATCACACACAAAGTGGGAGTTGTCACAGCTGCTCTTTGCTGATGACACTGTGCTCTTGGGAGATTCTGAAGAGAAGTTGCAGAGATTGGTGGATGAATTTGGTAGGGTGTGCAAGAGAAGAAAATTAAAGGTGAATACAGGAAAGAGTAAGGTTATGAGGATAACAAAAAGATTAGGTGATGAAAGATTGGATATCAGATTGGAGGGAGAGAGAGTATGGAGGAGGTGAACGTATTCAGATATTTGGGAGTGGACGTGTCAGCGGATGGGTCTATGAAAGATGAGGTGAATCATAGAATTGATGAGGGAAAAAAGAGTTAGTGGTGCACTTGGGAGTCTGTGGAGACAGAACTTTGTCCTTGGAGGCAAAGAGGGGAATGTATGAGAGTATAGTTTTACCAACGCTCTTATATGGGTGTGAAGCGTGGGTGATGAATGTTGCAGCGAGGAGAAGGCTGGAGGCAGTGGAGATGTCATGTCTGAGGGCAATGTGTGGTGTGAATATAATGCAGAGAATTCGTAGTTTGGAAGTTAGGAGGAGGTGCGGGATTATCAAAACTGTTGTCCAGAGGGCTGAGGAAGGGTTGTTGAGGTGGTTCGGACATGTAGAGAGAATGGAGCGAAACAGAATGACTTCAAGAGTGTATCAGTCTGTAGTGGAAGGAAGGCGGGGTAGGGGTCGGCCTAGGAAAGGTTGGAGGGAGGGGGTAAAGGAGGTTTTGTGTGCGAGGGGCTTGGACTTCCAGCAGCATGCGTGAGCGTGTTTGATAGGATTGAATGGAGACAAATGGTTTTTAATATTTGACGTGCTGTTGGAGTGTGAGCAAAGTAACATTTATGAAGGGATTCGGGAAACCGGCAGGCCGGACTTGAGTCCTGGGAGGGGGAAGTACAGGCCTGACTTGAAGGGGGGGGGTGTTAATGTGCAGTTTAAAACTGTGTGTAAAGCCCCCTTTTCTGGAAAGACAGTGAGGAGTGAATGATGGTGAAAGTTTTTTTTTTTTCGGGCCCCCCTGCCTTGGGGGGGAACGGCAGTGTGTAAAAAAAAAAAATAAAATTATATATATATATTAATATTATATATATATTTAATATATATTATATTTTTATATATATATATATAATATATATATATTATATATTTTAAAATTATATATATATATATATATAATATGCACAGCAAAAACGAAACCTATATAGACAATTTTGTCCATTTCCCCAGTGGGGGGTTTTGTCCCTGAATCCCGCAAGCATTTCCGTCGGGATCGCAACACTGAGTTTCGGGAAAAGGGAAGCTATCGGCTGTGGAGTTCCTTGGTTTCTCTGTGCCCTTTATCACACAATTCTTTAGAATAAAATGCACAATTGCCCCACGCTCCGAGGACCCGACCTATAGTGACGCAGTTATAGCGGGGGGTGGAGGCTGTGTTATTTGATCTTCTGTTTTTCCCCTAAAATTGGGGGCCCCCCAAAACCTTCAGAGTATTGGGGGTCGGTTTTCAGCTGATGCAAGCACAGGTTGTAGTTCCGTGCAGTTTTCTAATGAAGCACCTGTCCCTACTTTTGGGGGAATACTGAGGAAATGTTTCGTAGCCAGTGACTTCAGTCAAACAGAGAAAAAAGAGGAAAAGGGAAATTTAAAAAGAACCACTGGCGGAAAAAGGTTTTTCCTAGGATTTCAAGGTTTCCCAATTGCATAAGTGCTTATCTTCATTTATGGGTTTGTTTTATTATTCTTATGGTTAAGACATCCCAGGGTGCTTCTACTATGTTTTTGGGGGACTATTTTCTTCACTGTTCATTGGATGTCAACACGAGGCCAAACATGCAAAATTGCCCCCCTTGTCCTTGTGAAACCCCCCCTACTTTCCGCACACTGGAATTTTGTCTGGTTCCAGAAACTTCCAGTGAAGATTTAGTGTCTTTCGAACATTATCAAGGAGTGTTTCATACCCTTCATTTTTATTAAAGGGGGTAACCCCAAAATATCAAGAAATAGTTGTCCCCTAGTTTAAATTGTAGCGCACTCAGCTCACACATGAGGTCCAGGGATCGATCCCCCATACGGCTGGGTGTGTTTCCATAAGACACCGCTGTCCCTGTTCCCCACCCAAAAAAAGGTACCCGGGGTTTTTCTGGGCTGGTGTGGGTCGCATCCTGGGACAAAAAATTTACCTAATCTGCCCCAAAACTCAGCATAACGACGGCTTTTTTATACGTAGATAAATCATTGATGTCAGTAGCCCCTTTTACCTTGTACATGACTTTTAAAAAATAAATATTATTAATATTATTAAAAGTTTGCACCCCGTGGATGATGGGGGACAACCCTTTCACTTATTTCTCCATCTTCTTGCCATTCATTTTGTCCTCAGGACTGTTATGACCCCGAAACCCAGCGATGTCCCAGTAGCTGAACTTTGAGCGATGGCAGTTTAGGCTTTTTTGGGACGGTTTTAATATCCCGGCTTGTCGAGATGATTTTACATTGAAAGAGCTGAAGATGGTTTTCATTGCCTTTTGAGCGGTCTAGGACTTCATCATCCTAATCCCCACTAAAGAACTCCTGCGGGCCTGCCGGGAAACCCTCGTCCCGTTACAGTTGATGAGTTTTATACTTAAGTGACTGTAAATTCTCTTAAACGCAGAAAGGAAAGAATAGAGTCTTCCTGCTGGTCGCCTTCTGACGAGGTGACTTCCTGTTCGCCGAACAACAATAACAACTGAACCAAAACGAAAAAAGATAGAAATATTCTTTAACAGCTGCTAAGACGACTTTTTTTTTTACTAAGTTAAAGGAATTCCTGAAATCTAGTTTAATTAAGCCGCTATTTAAGCCATTATTGCAAGCGATGCTGCTCTACTGCCTTCAGAGATTCCAGAGCCAAGTTGATTTGGTTGAAGCAAGCTGGCAGCTTGTTTGGCTGGGGAAGCTGGCAGCTTGTTTGGCTGGGGAAGCTAACAGCTTGTTTGGCTGGGGAAGCTAACAGCTTATTTCAGTTATTACTTTTAACTACATGAGAAGTTACGTGATCTTTGCTATTAGTTTCCTAAGAGCTGTCTGTTTAAACTCTTACTAGTTTTACTCTGTTATTTATTACATTACTAATGTAATCTATTCTCTATTTCATCACTTTATAAAATAATCTATTGTCTATTTCATCACGTTGCAAGGTAATCTATTGTCTATTTCATTACATTCTAAAGTAATCTATCGTCCATTTCATCGCGTTCTAAAGTAGTCTATTGTACGTTACATCACGCTCTAAGGTAATCTGTCTAGTGATTACCTTATCACCAGACAGTAACCTAGCATCAGTATTACTTATTAGCCGTCACCTGACTTGACTTGATCCAGCCTGACCTAATCTGACCTGACCTGACCTCACCTGACGTGCTGTTGACACTTATTGATAAGACGGATGCATGAGTGGCGGTTACCGTGCGTGAGGGAGCGAGCAGTCGGAGGCCGCGAGAACCAGAGACCGGTATGGCGAGAACCAGAGACCGGTATGGCGAGAACCAGAGACCGGTATGGCGAGAACCAGAGACCGGTATGGCGAGAACCAGAGACCGGTATGGCGAGAACCAGAGACCGGTATGGCGAGAACCAGAGACCGGTATGGCGAGAACCAGAGACCGGTATGGCGAGAACCAGAGACCAGTATGGCGAGAACCAGAGACCGGTATGGCGAGAACCAGAGACCGGTATGGCGAGAACCAGAGACCGGTATGGCGAGAACCAGAGACCGGTATGGCGAGAACCTGATACCGGTATTGCGAGAACCAGATACCGTTATCGCGAGAAATAGATACCGGTATGGCGATAACTAGAGACCAATATCGCGCGAACTAGAGACCAATATCAATACAATCAGAAATCAGTTAGAAAACAGAGACGAAATCGGATTAAGAAAACACGAAAATCATGAAACTCAGAGCAAGCGATCAGGAACTGGATGTTAGAAGAACCTAATTCCTAAATATTCCTAATTACCTTCATACACTTGTTGCAGTTATACACCTATTACAAGTATAAGGACGTACGATTTACCTGCCATCTTGCATGTTTATGACAGAGTGCAAAATGTTTAACACATTTCCGTTCCACACTCATAAGACAGGAGGGCGTTACCTCTCTGGATGGCCGCTGTCTCTGAACCTACAACCCAGGTTTCTCACTCACATGACTGGAGGACACTACCTCTCTGGATGGCTGCTGTCTACCAAACTACAACCCAGCCATAAACCAGATAAAGACTACGATAAACCAAAATTACAAAGCGAACAGCAATAAAAACTAGACAAAGAACTGAAAAAAAATAGTATTTCCGAGGCGAAATAACCCAGAATCTAGGAATCTAAATAATTAGAACCTCAGGAAGATTAGGAGACAAAATTCATGGAGGTGAGTAAACTAGAAAACTCGGAGAAGCGGATGAGTAAGACGCAGGGAGGTGGATAAGACGCCAGGGGTGTCATTAGTGGCGTGAGACAAGATAATGGAGGTGGCATGTCTGGTGGCGGTAACCAGAGCCATTCCCTAGCAACGAGTGCCACAATTACCGCACCTGTTGCATGATACTCTCTCTCCCCCCTCCCCCTAGTGCCATCCCCCTCCCCGCCCCCAGTGGCAGAGTTATGTACCTGACACCCCCACTACTCCTACTGATCCCTGGGGGCTGACGTGATGGTGTGCTGAGGAGTGATGGTGTGAGAGAGGGAGAGAGAGAGCGTGTGTGTGTGTGTGTGTGTGTGTACTCACCTAGTTGAGGTTGCAGGGGTCGAGTCCAAGCTCCTGGCCCCGCCTCTTCACTGGTCGCTACTAGGTCACTCTCCCTGAACCGTGAACTTTATCATACCTCTGCTTAAAGCTATGTATGGATCCTGCCTCCACTACATCGCTTCCCAAACTATTCCACTTCCTGACTACTCTGTGGCTGAAGAAATACTTTCTAACATCCCTGTGATTCATCTGTCTTCAACTTCTTCCAACTGTGTCCCCTTGTTACTGTGTCCCATCTCTGGAACATCTTGTCTTTGTCCACCTTGTCAATTCCTCTCAGTATTTTGTGTGTCGTTATCATGTCCCCCCCTATCTCTCCTGTCCTCCAGTGTCGTCAGGTTGATTTCCCTTAACCTCTCCTCGTAGGACATACCTCTTAGCTCTGGAACTAGTCTTGTTGCAAACCTTTGCACTTTCTCTGTGTTGTGTGTTTATACTCTCATCTATTTGTACTCACCTATTTGTTGTTGCAGGGGTCGATTCATAGCTCCCGGCCCCGCCTCTTCACTGATCACTACTAGGTGTTAGTTACCATTTTGTCCTAGGCACATGTCAATTAGACACTAGGCCTGTTTAATATGCGTGTGTGTCTGTGTGTCGGTTTGTTTGTCCACACCCAGACTATCTGCTGAGAAGAACTATTTATTATTGCCTAGATTTGGGACTATCTTGTACTATCTTGGTGTGAGAGACAAGGGTAGTAAAGCAGCCAGGCAGCGAGACAGACAGACAACGAGACAGAGACATAAAGAAACAGGTGGTGAGACATCGATCAGCAGCTCCTCTGTCACAACAACCACGTCTGTCTCACACTGTGTTTGAACTGTCTCACACTGTGTGTTGAACTGTCTCACACTGTGTGTTGAACTGTCTCACACTGTGTTGGGCTGTCTCACACTGTGTGTTGAACTGTTTCACACTGTGCTGTTGAACTGTCTCACACTGTGTGTTGAACTGTCTCACACTGTGTTGTGCTGTCTCACACGTGTTTTACTGTTTCACACGTGTTGAACTGTCTCACCTGTGTGTTGAACTGTCTCACACTGTGTTGAATGTCTCACACTGTGGTTGACTTTCACACTGGTGAACTGTTTCACACTGTTTGTTGAACTGTCTCACACTGTGTTGGGCTGTCTCACACTGTGTGTTGAACTGTTTCACACTGTGTTGAACTGTTTCACACTGTGTGTTGAACTGTTCTCACACTGTGTGTTGAACTGTCTCACACTGTGTTGAACTGTCTCACACTGTGTATTGAACTGTCTCACACTGTGTGTTGAACTGTTTCACACTGTGTTGAGCTGTCTCACACTGTGTGTTGAACTGTTCTCACACTGTGTGTTGAACTGTCTCACACTGTGTTGAACTGTTTCACACTGTGTTGAACTGTTTCACACTGTGTGTTGAACTGTCTCACACTGTGTTGAACTGTCTCACACTGTGTGTTGAACTGTCTCACACTGTGTTGAACTGTTTCACACTGTGTTGAACTGTCTCACACTGTGTTGTTGCTGTTCTCACACTGGTGTTTTTGAACTGTCTCACACTGTGTTTGAACTGTCTCACACTGTGTTGAACTGTCTCACACTGTGTTTGAACGTCTCAACTTTTTGTTGAACTGTTCACACACTTTGGTGTTTGTTTGAACTGTCTCCACTGTGTTTGAACTGTCCCCACACTGTGTGTTGAACGGGTCTCACACTGTGTTTGAACTGTCTCACACTGTGTTGAACTGTTTCACACTGTTTGTTGAACTGTCTCACACTGTGTTGGGCTGTCTCACACTGTGTGTTGAACTGTTTCACACTGTGTTGAACTGTCTCACACTGTGTGTTGGTCTATAAGAACATAAGAGAGAAGGAACACTGTAGTAGGCCTACTGGTCCATAGTTTTAAGGTTCTTCTCAAAACCAAACCTGCTAAAACAAATATTTGCTAAACCCACATTTAATGCTAACCAATGAGTAACCTTTCACAACTAAAATAACTCGTGTGCAAGTCCCACTCAGATCCAACCCCTCTCACTCGTGTGTTAGTCTAACCAATGACACTGTTCCACTCGTCGAGTACTCTGTTCCACGCTTATCCCATCTGAATTCATTATTTCGAGTCCTGTTTTGAAGGGATACCCTCAGAACCTTATTCTGTCAGTAGTATGTATACTTGCCATGCATAAAACACAGGTATAGTCGTAGTCGATATTTAGTTTAGTGCAGAGGATGTTCAGAACACTCAAAGATCAGATCCAACATGGTCTGGTGTGATTCGTTTCCTGATGAAGGAAACTTAAAATCTCTCCGTGAAACCACCAGCTTCCATCAGTGACTGTCTTGAACCAAGATTTGGAGTACCGCGTAGCCGAACTTGGCACTCCTAGCCAAAGAATACATCAGCTAGTAATTCCAAAGTCAGTGCAGCAAGTTCACGATGTACCAGTTGTTGCACACCTTGGCATGGCTCGTTCTGTAAAACAAGCTAAGTTGAAAGAGTTCTGTTATCGTATGGCAGCCTACATTTCGGACAGGTTAAGAAAGGCAAAGTATGCATGCAAAATAAAGGCATTGTTGGAGGACCAGGTTTACCTGGTCCAGTCAGGTTTACCTGACTTCCAGTGAACCTTAGGGAAGAGTATCACTCGACTTGTTGACCAACTTCCAACGTTCCCTCTAGAGCAATAAACATCTGTGTATGTGATGGTACATCATTTCACACGATACTGTGAGTTGGTACCTACTGCAGTTACAACTACAGAGAAAGTAGCTAAGGTATTAAAGAACGCATGCTACTCCTAAGTCCCTCGTAACAGATAATGGAGGTGAATTTTGTAACGAGATCCATGAAAAGTTGTGAACTCTGTAGAAGATCAATATATCCACTATTGTCCCTCATCATCTTGCCAGTAATGGTTTAGCTGAAAAGACAAACAAAGTATTCAATGCTTTACGAGCAACGATTAAACCTAACAACTAAACATGGGATGAAGTAATGCCTGATGTTCAGTGTGCAATCAATTCTGTATACAACGTCTCTATAGAAGATGCTCCACATTATGCCTTGTATTGTGTAGATAAACGTCTACCCTACGAGCTGCTGTACTCTAGTCCAAAACTTAATTACAATGAAGATGACTTGTACTCGCATAGCTCAATGTGATTTTAAAAGAATCAAAGAAACACTTTGAAAGTAAACAGTAGAAGTTACTAAATTCTCGAACAAAGTCAACCAAAATTAAAGTCGACTCGAGAGTCATGTTGACTAATTCCAGTAAGGCGTCTGCAACGCCAAAGCTTGACCGAAAGTTTGTTGGTCCTTACAGAGCTGTTGTACTGGAACATGTAAGTGGTAATAAGTACATGTTTAAAGATATCAGCGATGGTCGGTACAAAGAGTCGCATCTAGACCATATGTAAGTTGGTTTGTGATGATGCTGGTGAGATTTTTTTTGTATCCAGATTGGTCAGTCAGACCTCCAGCATCCTTCTGACCCAGTATGTTCTACTTCCAGGCACCAGACTGACACACGTCCCTACTGTCGCTACTCCTTATGGACACGACAGATGATAAAGGCAACCCAGGTATCAGCCAGTACCACTAATGTTGACTCCTCTCAGTGACAGCAAGTGTCAACCATTACCACTGACTCTGACCCTCCTAGAACTGATGACCTCTCTACATATATAAATCTCACCCTAGAATAGTTGGGGTTAAATGTCAATTCCTTGTATAGATAAATACTTAATTCGAATCATTACTTTACCATCTTTGATATACTTCGTCATTTTTTATTGTCATATCATATAACTGTGTCAATTCTTTTAACTGTGGATCATTTTTTAACGTACATGGATTATTCACGTCCTCTACAAGTTCTGGGATTTAACAGTTGTCTTGTATGCACCAGCTTATGCTTTGTCTGTTAAGTATATAATATTTCCCAGAACCCGTAGATCACCTGAACAGCGCTGGATCGATCTCCCTCAGTTTATAACTGATCCACCACGATGTGTTATGCTCTCACTGAACAACATTCTTTCCATTGTGTAAAATCATTGTCTGATGCCCATCGCGTTTGCTGCTCCATTCATACTGTATTAGTTGCCTATCTGCAATGTGAGGTCGCCATGCTGTAGCATGATTCAAGCTGTCAGTAGTATGTATGCTTGTCACACATACCCATTATGTATCCCGGGAATAGCCATTAGTGTTTCTACAGCTAGGGGTATGTTAAGGGTCAGTGTCTCTACTCCGATATTTTAAATACTGTGGGACAGCGTCCACTGTGAGTCAGTTGAATTGGAAACATAGACGTGAGTGGTCGTGTGCTGGGCTATTAATTATAAGGCCCAAAATAAAGCCATAGCAATCATCTTGAAGTATTAATTCCTCCCCATTATTCCTCACCATTCATTCAACCAAACCCATCATCATGTCCCCACAACAGTTTATATCTTTATTTCTGCCGTCTTCCACCCATACACTTCACTCATGTCTCCCATTATTCTGCGTCTTGCAAGAGAATGTAGCTTAATGAGTCTCAGTCTTTCTTTTTATGGAAGATTTCTTACGCAATGTATTAATTTTGTAATTCTTCTCTGAATGTTCTCTAATGAATTTATATCCATTCTGTAATATGGAGACCAGAACTGATCTGCATAATCTAAATGAGGCTTTACTAATGATGTGTTGAGCTGTAGTACAACCTCTGGACTCCTGTTGCTTATACTTCTTAAGATACATCCTTGTAATGTGTTTGCCATATAATGTACACTTAGGTACTGCTGTCTAGGTTTCAGGTTGCTACTTACCACAACTCCCAAGTCCTTTTCGCATTCTGTATGGCCAAGTTCTATATTAGTTTGTAAATGCTAGGGTTATGTACATTCCCGAGCTTCAGGACTTTGCATTTATCTACATTGAAATGCATCTGCCACTTTTCAGACCATGACATAAGCTAGTCTAAATCCTCCTGAAATACGGTGACATCTTCCTCTGAATCAATAATTCCTTTTATTTTTGTATCGTCAGCGAATTTGCTCATATCGCTTGTTATTCTTTCATCAAGGTCATTAACGTATACTATGAACAACAATGGGCCTAAAATTGACCCTTGTGGAACCACACTCAGATTTCATCCCATTTACGCAGACTCTCTGCTTCCTGTTGGTCAACCACGCCTCGATTCATGACAGGACTTCATCCCCAGTGGCATGAGCTGCCCCTCTCTTTAACAGTTTTTGTGTGGTACTCTATCAACAGCTTTGCTAAAATCCACCTCCCACACTGTGTAGTACTACCTCCCAACACACTCGCCTCACACACTGAGTGTCCGTGGTTCGATTCCCGGCATGGGCAGAAACGTTGGGCATATTTCTGTACATCAGCTGTCCCTGTTCACTTATGAGTAAGTAGGTACCTGAATGTTAGTCAACTGGTGTGGGTGGCGTCCTGTGGGACAAGAATGAAGGATCACAATGGAAATAAGACAGTCCTTGATAAACCAGATTAAAAATCCCAATAAATATTATCTTGAGTTAGTCTTCTACAGTGTAGTACCCCCTTCCACACTGTGTAGTAGGAGGGCCAGACGACACACCCAGTGCTAGTCTAGTTAAGGTGACTCTGGACCAGACGAGGATGCTGACCTGTCACCCGTAAAGTCTGGTTTGACTGTCACCACCACCAACAGAGAAGGGAGAAGGCTTGTGTGGTGAGTGATGACTGGCCACCAGTCATGTGTGACGACTGGCCACCAATCAGGTGTGATGACTGGCCACCAGCCATGTTTGATGACTGGCCACCAATCATGTGTAATGACTGGCCACCATGCATGTGTGATTGGTCACCAGTCATGTGTGATGAAATTAAGACACATGTGCAACATCTGGGTATCTTTATTGTAGACGTTTCGCCATCCAGTGGCTTTATCAATACAAATTCCAGGACATAACTTGAAGACAGTAGAACTATGTACAGAAGATGAGGTAATCAGTCACTCAGCCTAGGAGTAGGTGCGAAGAGCACCGTAGTCTTAATTTCATCTTATCGGTATTGTATACCATTCTTGTACAACAATCATGTGTGATGACTGGCCACCAGTCAGATGTGATGACTGGCCACCAGTCAGGCGTGATGACTAGCCACCAGTCAGGTGATGGACTGCTACTGTCGGCTTCATATCCCCCAACACACACAGATTATGTTCAAATTGTTTCTTTAAATTGGTTGTTAGGAGGATGAACCACCACAGTGCCTTGTTAGAGTGGCGAGGGAGGAGTGGTGTTGGAGGTAAGAGAAGAGTAGTGTTGGGGGAGAGAGAGAAGAGGAGAAGAATGAAAAGTCCTCAGTACGATTGGCTGCTGCAAAATTCAATGAATGGGTATAGATACTGATGGAAGACGAGCCTTTTAATGCAACGTTTCGCGCAAGGTTGAGCTCTGTCTAGTATACAGGAGTGAGCAAATACACAGTCTTATAAGACAAGCAAGGACTATGAGGTCAGGCTTGAAGGAAGACAGGTCACATGTGAGGTCATGAAAGTGCAAGATCAAGTATAGATAAGGTCAGATATGAGTGAGGTCATGTATGAGTGAAGTAGGTATGAGTGAGGTCAGATGTGAGTGAGGTCAGGTAAGAGTGAGGTCAGGTAAGAGTGAGGTCAGGTAAGAGTGAGGTCAGGTAAGAGTGAGGTCAGGTAAGAGTAAGGTCAGGTATGGGTGAGGCCAGGTAAAAGTGAGGTCAGGTAAGAGTGAGGTCAGGTATGAATGAGGTCAGGTAAGAGTGAGGTCAGGTATGGGTGAGGTCAGTAAAGTGAGGTCAGGTAAGTGTGAGGTCAGGTATGAGTGAGGTCAGGTAAGAGTGAGGTCAGGTATGGGTGAGGTCAGGTAAGAGTGAGGTCAGGTAAGAGTGAGGTCAGGTAAGAGTGAGGTCAGGTAAGAGTGAGGTCAGGTAATGGGTGAGGTCAGGTATGGGTGGGGTCAGGTAAGAGTGAGGTCAGGTATGAGTGAGGTCAGTTAAGAGTGAGGTCAGGTATGGGTGAGGTCAGGTAAAAGTGAGGTCAGGTAAGAGTGAGGTCAGGTATGATTGAGGTCAGGTAGAGTGAGGTCAGGTAAGAGTGAGGTCAGTAAGAGTGAGGTCAGGTAAGAGTGAGGTCAGGTAAGAGTGAGGTCTGGTATGGGTGAGGTCAGGTAATGGGTGAGGTCAGGTAAGTGTGAGGTCAGTTATGAGTGAGGTCAGTTAAGAGTGAGGTCAGGTATGAATGAGGTCAGGTAAAGTGAGGTCAGTAAGAGTGAGGTCAGGTAAGAGTGAGGTCAGGTAAGAGTGAGGTCAGGTATGAGTGAGGTCAGGTAAGAGTGAGGTCAGGTAAGAGTGAGGTCAGGTATGGGTGAGGTCAGGTATGGGTGAGGTCAGGTAAGAGTGAGGTCAGGTATGAGTGAGGTCAGTTAAGAGTGAGGTCAGGTATGGGTGAGGTCAGGTATGGGTGAGGTAGGTATGAGTGAGGTCAGGTATGAGTGAGGTCAGGTATGAGTGAGGTCAGGTAGAGTGAGGTCAGGTAAGAGTGAGGTCAGGTATGAGTGAGGTCAGTATGGGTGAGGTCAGGTATGAGTGAGGTCAGGTATGAGTGAGGTCAGGTATGAGTGAGGTCAGGTAAGAGTGAGGTCAGGTATGAGTGAGGTCAGGTAAGAGTGAGGTCAGGTATGAGTGAGGTCAGGTAAGAGTGAGGTCTATGGTAAGAGTTGAGGTCAGGTAAGAGTGAGGTCAGGTATGAGTGAGGTCAGGTAAGAGTGAGGTCAGGTATGAGTGAGGTCAGGTAAGAGTGAGGTCAGGTAAGAGTGAGGTCAGGTAAGAGTGAGGTCAGGTAGTAGTGAGGTCAGGTAAGAGTGAGGTTCAGGTAAGAGTGAGGTAGGTCATAGAGTGAGGTCAGGTAAGAGTGAGGTCAGGTAAGAGTGAGGTCAGGTAAGAGTGAGGTCAGGTAAGAGTGAGGTCAGGTAAGAGTGAGGTCAGGTATGAGTGAGGTCAGGTAAGAGTGAGGTCAGGTAAGAGTGAGGTCAGGTAAGAGTGAGGTCAGATATATGTAGTGGTATATGGTGATAATAAGGTGACAAGTTCGTCAGAAGTGTTAAATCATCTTGAACAACGTGTACAATAGGTAAAGTCAACAAGTATTACATTCTCCGTTTTGCTCAGTGGTAGTGATGCGGTGCATCACTACTGCTTCCACAATTCTGCGTCTGGCCCTCTTTTGCTCTCATGTTGTCGTTCTTGTGTTGTCGTTCTCGTGTTGTTCTTCTGTTGTCGTTCTCATGTTGTTCTTCTGTTGTCGTTCTCGTGTTGTCGTTCTTGTGTAGTTCTTGTGTCGTCGTTCTCGTGTTGTTCTTCTGTTGTCGTTCTCATGTTGTTTTCTGTTGTCGTTCTCGTGTGTCGTTCTTGTGTAGTTCTTGTGTCGTCGTTTCGTGTGTGTTCTTTGTTGTCGTTTCTGTTGTATTTCTGTGTCGTTCTCATGTTGTTCTTCTGTTGTCGTTCTCGTGTTGTCGTTCTTGTGTAGTTCTTGTGTCGTCGTTCTCGTGTTGTTCTTCTGTTGTCGTTCTCATGTTGTTCTTCTGTTGTCGTTCTCGTGTTGTCGTTCTTGTGTAGTTCTTGTGTCGTCGTTCTCGTGTTGTCGTTCTCGTGTTACTGTTATCTTGGTACATCCTCACAGCCTAACCACTAGTTGCGAGTGAGAAGGGATGACTATGTGAAGTAACTGCTTAGCGTGGGCCAGTAGGCGTTCTGCAGTGCCACTTACGTCCTTGATAAGTAAGTGCAACAGTTAGGTAAGTTTAATCCGAAAGATTTCGTCTACACAGTAGGCTTCTTCAGTCGAGTACAGAGGAGACAGCAGAAGCAGTAGAGATGTGAAAATGATGTAATCAGTCTATCACCCTTGAAGACGTAGATTTGAGGTCATATTCTCCTACGTCTTTACGTCTACTAGGGTTCCCCGTCTCCTACGACGTCTTCCAGATCTTCTACATCTCATCTTGCCTGGAGTCTACGTGGAGGGTGTTCCAGGGGTCAACACCCCCGTGACCTGGCCTCTTCGACACTATAATAAGTCGCTCCATTCCCCTGCCTCAGCTTCACATTTTTTCCAGACTTTGGAGCTGAACTCCTCCAGGGACTGACCACCTCGAAACTACTTCTTCAAGATAAATGGAGTGACCTTTCTACTGAAGAAACCTACTGACAGGTGAAGCATTTTCACAATAAAGACACCCAGGTGTCGCACATGTGACTTACTCATCAACTTCCAGTATTTTATGAAATTAAAAAAAACGATACATATATTATATATAATATATATATATATATATATATATATTATATATATATATATATATATATATATATATATATATATATATATATATATATATATATATATATATATATAATATATAGAGAGAGAGAGAGAGAGAGAGAGAGAGAGAGAGACAGACAGACAGACAGACAGACAGAGAAATAGAGAGAGACAGAGAGAGAGATCGCAGTCAACAGGACTCGATACTGCTACTGGGGACGGTCAAGATTCCCAAGCAGCCATGTTTCTTTCCCAGCCCGGGCACGTCAGTGAGCCTCAAGCATGGATTCAAGCTATTTCAATCTCCTCCTGTATGTTCTGACCTCTCAAGCGTTTTTTATATCAATGCGCTGCCTGGGAATCTTGACCGTCCCTAGCAGCAGTATCGAGTCCTGCTGACTACGATCTTTCTCTGTACATACCCGCTTGTTTCTGCGTGGTGCAATATTATATATATATATATATATATATTATATATTATATATATTATATATATATATATATATATATATATATATATATATATATTATATATATATATATATTATATATACTTATACTTAGTATACATATATACGTACGTACATATAGTTAAAGTTCTGTTTCTTTTCCTGTTTATCTTCGTATATTCTCTATCGTCATACATCATCTATCGTCAACTATTTCTTAATTTATTTTAAATTTATTCTCTGCGATATACTGTTTTCTCGTCCTAGTCTCTCCTTGCTCCCTATTCTTCATGATTATCTTTGTTGTCTATTGTTGCCGTTTATTCTTGCAGTTTATACTTGTCTATCAATGTTGTTTATCACTGCTGTCTATCCTTGTTGTCTAGCCTTGCTGTTTATTTTACACCTCTCCCTCCTATTCTTTAGCTTTCTGTGCCGAGACAGGATGGAGTGGGCGTGTCACCTTAGATGGATGTGTGTACGGTTGTGTGTGTGTGTGCGTGTGTGTGTGTGTGTGTGTGTGTGTGTGTGTGTGTGTGTGTGTGTGTGTGTGTGTGTGTGTGTGTGTGTGTGTGGTGTGTGTGTGTGTGTGTGTGTGTGTACTCACTAACTGTACTCACCTAATTGTGGTTGCAGGGATCGATTCACAGCTCCTGGCCCCGCCTCTTCACTGGCAGCTACTAGGTTACTCTCCCTGCTCCATGATCTTTATCATACCACTTCTTAAAGTTATGTATAGATCCTGCCTCCGCTACTTCACTTCCCAGATTATTCCACTTCCTGATAACTCTATGGCTGACGAAATACTTCCTAATATCCCTGTGATTCATCTGAGTCTTCAACTTCCAATTGTGACTTGTTGGTGTGTCCCATCTCTGTCCACCTTGTCGATTCCTCTCAGTATTTTATGTATCGTTATCATATCCCCTCCCCCCGCTCTCTCTCCTTTACTCCAGTGTCGTCAGGTCGATTTCACTTAACCTGTCCTCGTAAGACAACCCATTACCTCCGGGACTAGTCTCGTTGCAAACCTGTGCACCTGTGTGTGTGTGTAGGGAGAGGGGTGTGTGTGTGCTTAAGTTTATGTGGTTGCAGGGGTCGTGTGCCAGATTCACTCCCTCCTAACCCCATGGACCTTTTCATACCTGCTCTTGAAACTATGTATGGAGTCTACACTCTGGCCACCCTGAGACTAAAAAAACACTTCCTGACAGAGCTGTTACTCATTTGAGTCTTTAAGATCCAGCTAAATACACAGACTTCGTTTCTCGCCTCTCAAACAGCTTTTCCCATTAAGTCTCCTTGAGCATTCTGCATATTGTTATCATGTCTCCCATGATTCTTGTCCTCTAGTGTCGTTAGAATTTCAATAATGTCTCCTCGTAGCTCGTGCCCCTTAACTCATTAACAACACTTGCTGCACTCGTCTACACGTTCTCCAGGTTCTTAACATAGTTTCCCAGATGTGGGTTCCATACTGGTGCTGCGTACTCCAAGGTGGGACTGAGAAATTGAATGTTGTATAATGAACCGAAATGACTGTTGAGATTCTTGAAAGCCACTCTTAGACTTGCCAGGCGAGCAGTGACTTAGGAAGTTATTCGACTGTTACGAATCTCTAGTGTTATGAATGAGGTCAGCAGCCTCTGTTTCAGAGTACTACGTGTCCGTTTTTTGCCCCCTTCTCTAATCTTTGCAACTTTACATTTGCTGAGGTTAAATTCACGCAACCAATAATCACTTGCAGCTTTTACGTGTCCTCTGATTCTATTATTCTCATCAGTAAACAGGGATACAGCTGACTCTATTTCAACTGAAATATGATTCACAGAAACATACGGTAAGTTTTGTCGTTTTCCTTCCCCATTCACCGTCTTTTTCTCATAAACCTCGTGTGCCTCCTTATCCCATACTTTTGATTCAAAAATGCAATTCTTGTTCCTCCTCTCCCTCATGTTTTTCTCCTCAATCTAGTCTGGGCTACTCACTCCTCTTGCTTCTTCTCTCTCTCTCTCTCTCTCTACTCTCTCTTCTCTCTCTCTCTCGTCTCTCATCTCTCTCTCTCTCTCTCTCTCTCTCTCTCTCTCTCTCTCTCTCTCTCTCTCTCTCTCTCTCTCTCTCTCTCTCTCTCTCTCTCTCTCTCTCTCTCTCTCTCTCTCTCTCTCTCTCTCTCTCTCTCTCTCCCGTTACTTTGTCATGGAATTCCAACAGACTCTCAACACATGACTAATCGTCTGAACCTATGCTGGTTATTGTTTATAAATTCCACAACTCTCCAGGTGCTGTACGGGTCTCCTCCTGATAATGTCCTCCATTACCTTGCATGGTACACATGTCAGTGAAACTGGTCTGTAACTCAGTGTTTCCTGTCTGTCTTCTTTCTTTTATGTAAGTACCACATTTCGCTATCTTCCAGTTCTCTGACTTGATGCAGGTCACATTCAGCGGTTCAGATAGTGTTTCTGCTCCCTCTCTCAGATTCTGTGGTAAAACCTTATCGGATCTCATTGCCTTCGATGCAGCAAGCTTTCTCAAAAACATTTTTATTTCTTGCCTTGTTGTGTGTATGGTGTCCGGGACCTACTGGTGCACTCTTTCCCCTTGACTTTCTGTCATCATTCCTGTTTCACTGAGAAGATCTCTTTGAACTGATTATTCAGCACTTCGCAGGCTTGTCATATTCTGTGAGTTCTCTACCTCCTTTCTTCTTCAGTGAAATTACGTGGTCATATACTGTCGTCTGTCTTCTCGTGTGACTGTGATACAGTTCTGGTGTGACTGTGGTACAATTCTGGTGTAACTGTGGTACAGTTCTAGTTCATACTTGGCCTTGGCTCTTATGTCGTTCTTGAATTGTCTCCGCAGCCTGTCTTCTCAGCCTTGAATATTCATTTCTGGCTAATATGCTCACCTCTCTCTTCTTGTCTGTCCTTCATTCTAATGCTTCTCGTGTTTGCCTCGCTGCTGCATCCCTTGTCCATTCAAGGACTCTCTTCATCTTTGCTATTTCACGTTTTTCTACTGAGTATAAAGTTCTTCTCTGTCTCCCGACAGAGAAGAACTTTGTACTCAATTACGTACTCCACTGACTTACTTTCCTTCCCATACTTTCTGTTCTTTTTTTCATGGAACTACATCCAGAATTCTCTCATCCTTGCAAAGTTCTCCATTTTAAAGTCCGGATTCTCCCACTCTCCACCTGGACCTGCAGAGAGTTTCGGGGGTCATCGCCCCTGCAGCCCGGTCTGTGACCAAGCCTCGTCCTGCCAATATTTTCTTCATGCTCAGTTACACAAGGCACTTGAAGTGCAGTACTTCATGGTCGCTGGCACCCAGGTGGCCGGCACCCAGATGGCTGGCACCCACATGGCTGGCACCCAGGTGGCTGGCACCCAAGTGGCTGGCACCCAGATGGCTGTCATACTGTTTTTTCTATGACAGACGGACATGTGGTAAATACTGGGTCTAGCTCAAAAGATTCATCTCCTTCTTTCTCTCTTGTTGTATCCCTAACATGACGACACATCAGGTTTTCCCTAAATGCCACTGTTAACTTGGTCCTCCACGTCTCCTGTCTCCTCTGTGAGTCGCAGTTCTGCCAGTCTGTCTCCATGTGATTGTAATTACCTATGATCAGTAACTTTGTTTTAGCTCTCTGTGCTTTCATAGTTGTCTCAGATATGATGTCAACCATTGTTTTTTATTTTTTCTTCATTTTTTTGCCACTATCTCCTGTTGTTACGTGGCGAGTTGTATATATATATATATATATATATATATATATATATATATATATATATATATATATATATATATATATATATATATATATATATATATATATATATATAATAATATTTATTATTTATTATTTATTAATCACACTGGGCCCATTCCCACCAAGCAGGGTGGCCCGAAAAAGAAAAACTTTCACCATCATTCACTCCATCACTGTCTTGGTAGAAGGTGCTTTACACTACAGTTTTTAAACTGCAACATTAACACCCCTCCTTCAGAGTGCAGGCACTGTACTTCCCATCTCCAGACTCAAGTCCGGCCTGCCGGTTCCCTGAATCCTTCATAAATGTTACTTTGCTCACACTCCAACAGCACGTCAAGTATTAAAAACCATTTGTCTCCATTCACTCCTATCAAACACGCTCACGCATGCCTGCTGGAAGTCCAAGCCCCTCGCACACAAAACCTCCTTTACCCCCTCCCTCCAACCCTTCCTAGGCCGACCCCTACCCCGCCTTCCTTCCACTACAGACTGATACACTCTTGAAGTCATTCTGTTTCGCTCCATTCTCTCTACATGTCCGAACCACCTCAACAATAATATATATAATATATATATATATATATATATATATATAAATATATATATATATAATATATATATATATATATATACATAATATATTTATGTGTGTGTGTGTGTGTGACCATTTACATGTGGGCGAAAATGAACCTGTGTAAGGGGTGGGGGCGTATATGTGTGGGTGTGTGGGCGTGGGTGCTCATGCTTGGGCATGGATCAACGACCATGGGTGTGAATGTGCATGTAAGAAGACCTAACACCCAGGTACATATTTACTGCTAGATGAAGTATTGCTTCACCAGATATAACGAAACTCGACCATACGTCTCCCCTGCCTGGGTACGACCCCCATGCTGACTGCATACGTCTCCCCTGCCTGGGTACATGTCTCCCCTGCCTGGGTACATGTCTCTCCCTGCCTGGGTACATGTCTCTCCCTGCCTGGGTACATGTCTCTCCCTGCCTGGGTACATGTCTCTCCCTGCCTGGGTACATGTCTCCCCTGCCTGGGTACATGTCTCTCCCTGCCTGGGTACATGTCTCTCCCTGCCTGGGTACATGTCTCTCCCTGCCTGGGTACGACCCCCCATGCTGCCTGGGTACATGTCTCTCCCTGCCTGGGTACATTTCTCTCCTGCCTGGGTACATGTCTCTCCCCTGCCTGGGTACATGTCTCTCCCTGCCTGGTACATGTTCTCTCTCCCTGCCTGGGTACAT
>NC_069448.1:899471-906971 GCF_026875155.1 Cherax quadricarinatus
CACCCAAAGGGACCTACATTGAGTGCTACGAGCACCAAGGTACCTACATGCCCGGCCCAAAGTTTTGCAGTTTTGTCTTAAAGGGGGGTAAAATCTTCATTTTGTTCTCAGTGGGGGGCCAGGGTGACATTTTAAAGTGACAGGAGGGGGGAAGACTCCCGGACCAGTCTCTGCATTTAAATAACGATATTTATTGGTACCCGTTTCAAACACTCTCCTTTATCACTTTGTATTCACTGTGTTTTTGCCACTGTCGGCATGTTGAGACAGACAGAACATACGAGAGAGGGAGGGGGGAGGAGAGGAGTGGGATTAAAAGGGGGGAGGGGAGGTTAAGGAGGGGGAGGGGTGATTTTCGTGACTGTTTTCAGCCAGTGTTCTGCCATTCCCCTGGACCCCAAAACCGTCTTTACTCCTACACCCTCCCCTTTCAGAGTTTCATGAATAATAATTTTTTTCTGTTTTCCCCGTTGGGGGGGGCGGGCGCCCCCCAAACCACACAACCGACACACATACACACATAACACCAAAAATAAATCCTACATACATACATACAGTATGGTTTTGAGGGGATAAAAGATAAATTCTGATTTCCCGAAGTGGAGGGGCATAGCGACAGGGGGAGAGAGGGAAAAGGTCCAGGTTGAGAAGGGGTAGGGTCACGGGTGAGAGAGGGATAGCGTCACAGGGTTTTTTGAGGGCAGTAGGGGGCAAAGGTGTAGAGAGGCAGTAGGTCACGGTGTGAGAGAGGATAGGGGCACAGGTGTGGGGAGCAGTGCGCACAGTGGAGAGGGGTAGGGGCACAGGGGGTAGAGAGGCAGTAGCGACAGGTGTGAGAGAGGCGTACGCACAGGGTGAGAGGGAGTAGGGTCACAGGTGTGAGGAAGGGAGTAGGGGCAAGGGGTTTTAGAGAGCAGAAGGGGCACGGTGTGAGGGGCAGTAGGTTCACAGGTGGAGAGAGGGAGTGGTCCCAGGTGTGAGAGAAAGGATAGGGTCAAGGGTTTAGAGGGCAGTAGGTCACAGGTTGAGAGAGGGAGTGCGTCCCAGGTGTGGAGGGCAGTACGTCACAGGGGTGAGAGAGGCAGTAGCGTCACAGGGTGAGGAAAGGAGTAGGGTCACAGGTGTGGAGAGGCAGTAGCCACCGGGGTTTAGAGAGGCAGTGGGGACAGGGTGAGAGGGCAGTGGTCACAGGGGTTTAGAGAGGCGTCGTCACAGGGTGAGAGAGGGAGTAGGTCACGGTGTGAGAGAGGGGTAGGTCCAGGTGTGAGAGGGCAGTGGTCAAGGTGTGGAGAGGGAGTAGCGTCACAGGTGGGGAAGAGGATAGGGTCCCAAAAGGGGTGAGGAGGGTCGTCACAGGGGTGGGGGAAGGGTAGGTACAGGGTGAAGAGGGGAGTCGTACGGTGGGAGAGAGGCAGTAGGTACAGGTGTAGAGAGGCAGTAGCGTACAGGTGAGGAGGCATAAGGTCCAGTGTGAGAAGAGGCGTAGCGCAAGGTGGAGAGGGAGTAGGTCCAGGTGTGGAGAGGCGTAGCGCCCCCAATGGGGGGCAGAGCGTACGGTGTGAGGGAGTAGGGTCCGGTGTGAGGATAGTAGGGTCACAGGTGGAGAGGGGCCCGTAAGGGTCTACATGTAGGAGGCATAGCACGGGAGAGAGGGGAAAGGGTACAGGGTGGAGGGCATTGGGTCACGGGGGTGAGAGGGCAGAAACCCTAACCCCGGTGGAAAGGGTAAATTTTTTTCACAGGTGGGGGGAAGGGCTTATTACAGGTGTGAGAGAGGAGTAGCTAAAAGGGGGGGAGGCCAAGGTTGAGGAGGCAGTGGCACAGGAGAACGAACCCACAGGGGAGGAACCCATCACAAGGAGGGAGGGCACAGGAGGCGTCCGTCCCAGGTGTGGAAAAAGGCAAGTAGGGTCACGGTGTGAGAAGGCAGTGGGGCACAGGTGTGAGAGAGGCAGTGGGCACAGGTTGAGAGAGGGGAGTAGCTCCGGGGTTTGGAGAGGCAGTGGGGGAAGGTGTGAGAGAGGCATAGGGTCACAGGGGGAGGGCAGTAGGGTCCCGGGTGAGAGAGGCAGTAGCGTACAGTGTGAAGAGGCATTTGGTCAAGGTGTGGGGGGAAAAAGAGGAGACGTCAAGGTGTGAGAGAGGCGTAGGGGACAGGTGGGAGGGCAGTAGGTACAGGTGTGAGAGAGGCATAGGTACAGGTTGAGAGAGGCTGCGTACAGGTTGAAGGGCAGAAGGGGACGGTGGAGAGGGCATATCACAGTGTGGGGAGGGCAGTAGGGCACAGGTGGAGAAGGCGTACGTCCCAGGTGGGGGGGGTTCCCCAAAGGGGGGGGGCGAACAGGTGTGGAGAGGCAGTGGTACAGGTTGAGAGAGGCGTAGGGTCACAGGTGTGAGAGAGGAGAAAACGTACAGGTGAGAGAGGCAGTGGTCCAGGGGTGAGGAGGCAGTAGGTCCCCAGGTTTGGGGGAAAAGGGAAAAGGTACAGGGGTGAGAGAGGGAGCGTTAGGTGTGAGAGAGGGAGTAGGGTACAGGTGTGAGAAGGGGGTAGGGGACAGGTGGAGGGGGCCGTAGGGTACAGGTGTGAAGAGGCAGTCCGTACGGTGTGAGGAGGCAGTAGGTCCAAGTGTGAGAGAGGCGTAGGGCCCCAGGGTGTGGAGAGGCATAGGTACAGGGGTGAGAGGGCAGTAGGGTCACAGGGTGGGAGAGGCCGTGGGTAAGGGTTAAGGGGGCCCCTTCGTTACGGTGGAGAGAGGCAGTAGCGTTCCCGGTGTGGAAGGCAGTAGGTCACAGGTGTGAGAGAGGCAGTAGGGGCCAGGGGTGAGAAGGGGAGTAGGTCACAGGTGTGAGAGAGGGAGTTTTGGTCACGGGGTTTTAAGAGGGATAGGTCACGGGGTTGAGAGAGGCGTAGGACAGGTGGAGAGAGGCAGAAAGGGCACAGGTTGAGAGAGGGAGTAGGGGACAGGTGTTTAGAGAGGCAGTAGGGTACAGGTTGGGGAGAGGCAGTAGCGTTACGGTGTAGAGAGGCTAGCGTACAGGTTGAAGGGCGTAGGGCCCCGGTTGAGAGAGGGGTAGGGTCACAGTGTGAGAGAGGCAAGGGCCAGGTGGTGAGAGAGGCAAATAGCAAAAGGTGGAGAGAGGGAGTAGGGTTCAGGTTTGAGAGAGCAGTAGGTTTCAGGGGTGAAGGGGGCATAGGTACAGGGTGAGAGGGCAGTAGGGGACAGGGGTTTAAGAGGAGAGCGTACAGGTGTGAGGAGGCGTACGTTAAGGTTTAGAGAGGCAGTAGGGACAGGTGTGAAAGCAGTAGGGCACAGGTTTGGGGGAGGCATAGGGTACAGGTGGAGAGAGGGAGTAGGGGCACAGGGTGAAAACGTAGCGTTAGGTGGAGAGAGGCAGTAGGCCCGGTTGAGAAGGCAGTGGTAAGGTGTGAAGAGGCAAAATAGGGTACAGGTGTGGGAGGCATAGGTCACAGGTGTGAGAAGGCGAGCGTACAGGTTGGGGAGGCATAGGGGTTTTAGGTGGAGAGGCAGTGGGTTCAGTTGGGGAGGCAGTAGGGTAAAAGGTGAGGAAGGCAGAAGGGTTTTCAGGTTGAGAGAGGCAGTAGCGTCAGGTGTGGAGGGCAGTAGGTACAGGTGTGAGAGAGGGGTTTGGGTTTTCAGGGTGAGAGAGGCAGTAGGGTTAAGGTTGGAGAGGCATAGGGACAGGGGGAGAAGGCAGAAAAGGGAAGGGAAAAGGGTTGAGAGAGGCAGTCGGGTCAAAGGTGTGAAGAGGCGTGGTCCCCGGGGTGAGGAGGCAGTAGGGGCACAGGGGTGAGAGAGGCGTGCGTACAGGTTGAGAGAGGGATAGGGACAGGGGGGGAAGGCAGTAGGTACAGGTGTGAGGAGGCATAGGGTTACAGGGGTAGAGAGGCGGCGTTTACGGTTTGGAGAGGCAGTAGGGGCAAAGGTGTGAGAAGAAGGGTCAAGGTGTGAGAAGGGGAGTAGGTAAAGGTGGAGAGAGGGCGGGAAGCTACAGGGGTGAGAAGGGGGGGTGGGTCAGGTGTGAAGGGCGTAGGGCCCGGGTTTTCAGGGGGGAGAGGAAAGGTCCAGGGGGGAGAGAGGCAGTAGGGTCCAGGTTAGAGAGGCGGGGGCGTCACAGGTGTGAGAGAGGCAGTCTTACAGGGTGAGAAGGGGGAGTAGGGTTACAGGTGTGAGAGAGGCAAGAGGGGCACAGGGGTGAGAAGGCAGTAGGTCACGGTGTGAGGGGCGTAGGGGACAGGTGTAGAGAGCAGTACTTTTTAGGGGAGAGAGGGGAGAGGGTTAAGGTTGAGGAGGGGTTTGGGGGACAGGTGTGAAGGGGGCTAGGGTCCCAGGTGGAGAAGGGAAGGTCCCGGTGTGAGAGAGGCCCTAGGTCACAGGGGTGGAGAAGGCGTACGTTACGGTGAGAGAGGCGTAGGGGAAGTGTGAAGAGGCAGTAGGGTACAGGTTGGAGAGGGTTGGGGGCACAGGTGTGAGAAGGCATAGCGCAAGGGGGTGAGAGAGGCATAGGGTCCAGGGGGAGAGAGGCCAGTAGGGTACAGGTGTGAGAGAGGCGAGGTTTACAGGGTGAGAGAGGCATTTGGGTCCAGGTGTGAGAGGCATAGGGTCCAGGTGTAAGAGGGAGTAGGTCAAGGTGTAGAGAGGCAGAGGGTCAAGGGGGTGAGAGAGGCTAGGGGCACAGGTGGAGAGGGCAGTACGTCACAGGGTGAGAGAGGCATAGGGTCACAGGTTTGGGGAGAGGCAGAGGTAAGGGGTGAGAGAGGCAGTAGGGACAGTTTTGAGAGAGGCATAGGTTCCCGGGGTTTAGAGAGGGGTAGGTTACAGGTGTGAAAGGGGGCAAATACTCACAGGGTTGGGGAGGCAGAAAGGGGCACAGGGGTTTGGGGGCGAAACGTCCAGGTGTGAGAGAGGCAGTAGGTTAAAAGGTGTGAGAGGGCAGTAGGGTTTTTGGGTTAAAGGGCAGTGCGTTACAGGTTGAGAAGGCAGTAGCGTACAGGTGAAGAAAGGGAGTAGGGGAAGGTTGAGGGGAGCATGCGTTAAGGGGGGAGAGGGAGTAGCGTTTTCAGGTTTAGAGGGGGCAGGGGTCCCGGTTGAGAGAGGCAGTAGGTACAGGTGGAGAGAGGCGTCGTTACAGGGTGGGGGCAGTAGGGTACAGTGTAAGGGCTAGGTTACAGGGGTAGAGAGGCAGTAGGACAGGTGTGAAGGAGGCAGTAGGTCCCCGGTTGAGAGGCGTAGGTTACAGTGTGGAGAGGCTAGATTAAAAGGTGTGAAAAAGGGATAGCGTCACGGTGTGGGAAAAGGCAGTAGGGGACAGGTGGAAGAGGCGTAGGGTACGGGTGAGAGGGCATAGCGTTCAAAGGTTGGGGGCAAAGGGGGTTTCAGGTTGAAGAGGGAGTAGGGGACTTGGGGGAAGGGGCATAGGGTACAGGGGTTTGGGGAGGGAAAGGAAAAGGTTTGAGAGAGGCAGTGGACAGGTGTGAGAGGCAGAAGTTTACAGGTTGGAGAGCATAGGGTACAGGTTAGAGAGGGTGGTACGGTTGAGAGAGGCATGGTTACAGGTTGAGAGAGGCCCCAAAGGGGTTTCAGGGAGAAGAGGGCAGGCCCTTAAGGGTGAGAGGGCGTAGCGTAAGGGGTGAGAGAGGCAGTAGGTAAGTTGAAGGGGGGAGTAGGTACAGGTGTGAAGAGGCAGTAGGTTACAGGTGTGGAGAGCAGAGGTTTGGGGGGTGTTGAAAGGGGGCGTAGCGTTACAGGGTTTAGAGAGGGAGTAGCGTTTCAGGTGTGAGGAGAGAGTGGTTAAAAGGTTGAAGAGGCATAGGTTACGGGGGGAGAGAGGCCCGTAGCGTTACGGTGTGAGAGAGGCAGTAGGTTACAGGGGTTTAGAGAGCAGTAGGGTTACAGAGGGAAGGGAAGAGGGGATAGCGTTAAGGGGGAGGGGGCAGTCGGGTTACAGGTTGGGAACGCATGGGCCCACAGGGGGGAGAAGGCATAGCTAAGGTTGAGAAGGGGCAGTTAGCGAGGGACAGGTGGAAGATCATAGGGTTACAGGTTGAGGGGCGTAGGGGGACAGGGGGGAGAGGGCAAAGGGGACAGGTGGGGGGAGGGAAGGGGGGGAAGGGATTTGGGGACAGGGGTTTAAGAATACGTCAAAGGGGAACAAAAGGTGGGGGAGGGAGGCCAGGGTCACAGGTGTGAGGAGGGAGGGCCCAGGTTTTAGAGAGGGAGAGTTAGGGGAAGAGGGTGGCCCGGGGGAGGGCATAGGGTACGGTTGAGAGAGGGAAAGTTCCGGTTGGAAGGCAAAGGTTTACAGGGGGTGAAGAGGGAGTAGGTTAAGGGGGGGTGGAGAGCAAGTACGGGGGGGGGCGTCCCAAGGTGTGGAGAGGCATAGGGTACAGGGTTGAGAGAGGCCCTTTTAGGGGTCACAGGTGGAAGAGGCTAGGTACAGGTGAGAGAGGCAGTAGGTCCCAGGTGTGAGAGAGGGAGTAGGACAGGTGTGAGAGAGGCGTAGGGGCACAGGTGGGAGGAGGGAAGCGTACAGGGGTGAGGAGGCAGTAGGAAGGTGTGAGGGGGGCAGTAGGGGACAGGGGTGAGAGAGGCATAGGACAGGTGTGAAGAGGCATAGGTCAAAGGGGTAGAGAGGCATAGGGGCCAGGTGTGAGAGACCGTTGGGGGGACAGGGTGAAAGGCATAGGTCCCGGGGTAGAGAGGGTAGGGTCACAGGGGGTGGAGAGGGAGTAGGGGCACAGGGGTGAGAGGGCATAGGGGCACAGTGTGAGAGAGGCTAGGTCACGGGGGGGAGAGAGGCAGTAGGGTCACAGGGGGGAGAAGGGCAGTAGTTACAGGTGTGAGAGGGCATAGGGTCCAGTGTGGAGGGGCAGTAGGGTCCAGGTTGAAAGGCTATTTTACAGGTGTGAGAGGGCAGTAGGGTCACAGGTGTGAGAGAGGCAGTAGGGTCACAGGTGTGAAGGGGGCAGTGGGGTCACAGGTGTAAGGGCAGAGGAGGCACAGTAGGGTCACAGGTGTGAGAGAGGCAGTAGGGTCACAGGTGTGAGAGAGGCAGTAGGGTCACAGGTGTGAGAGGGCAGTAGGGTCACAGGTGTGAGAGAGGCAGTAGGGTCACAGGTGTGAGAGAGGCAGTAGGGTCACAGGTGTGAGAGAGGCAGTAGGTCACAGGTGTGAGAGAGGCAGTAGGGTCACAGTGTCGAGAGAGGCAGTAGGGTCACAGGTGTGAGAGAGGCAGTAGGGCCCACAGGTGTGAGAGAGGCAGTAGGGTCACAGGTGTGAGAGAGGCAGTAGGGTCACAGGTGTGAGAGAGGCAGTAGGGTCACAGGTGTGAGAGAGGCAGTAGGGTCACAGGTGTGAGAGAGGCAGTAGGGTCACAGGTGTGAGAGAGGCAGTAGGGTCACAGGTGTGAGAGAGGCAGTAGGGTCACAGGTGTGAGAGGCAGTAGGGTCACAGGTGAGAGAGGCAGTAGGGTCACAGGTGT
>NC_069448.1:911971-925939 GCF_026875155.1 Cherax quadricarinatus
GCTTAGTCTTCCTCCTTGTCGTGTTTACCTGTTTGTGTAATCTACGCTTTTACACTTTCCTTCTTTTTTTTCTTCTTTCGTAACACAGTTGTGTTACACGGAAGAAACTTAATTGCATCGTGTGCATAAATATTTCAAGCTTTTGTTGCAGATTTTCCAGGATCAATTTGCATGTTCCATGAGAGATATAATTAATGTAGAGCTTTGGCTGTGTGTGTGTTAGTTGTGTGTGTGTGGGTGTGTGTGTGTGTGTGTGTGTGTGTGTGTGTGTGTGTGTGTGTGTGTGTGTGTATGTGTGTGTGTGTGTGTGTGTGTGTGTGTGTGTGTGTGTGTGTGTACTCACCTAATTGTGGTTGCAGGGTCGAGACTCAGCTCCGGCCCCGCCTCTTCACTGATCGCTACTGGATCCTCTCTCTCTCTGCTTCCTGAGCTTTGTCATACCTCTTCTTAAAACTATGTATGGTTCCTGCCTCCACTACTTCACTTGCTAGGGTATTCCACTTCCTGACAACTCTATGACTGAAGAAATACTTCCTAACGTCCCTGTGACTCGTCTGAGTCTTCAGCTTCTAGTTGTGACCCCTTGTCCCTGTGTCCCCTCTCTGGAACATCCTATCTCTGTCCACCTTGTCTATTCCCCGCAGTATCTTGTTATGTCGTTATCATGTCTCCCCTGACCCTTCTGTCCTCCAGTGTCGTCAGTCCGATTTCCCTTAACCTTTCCTCGTACGACATTCCCTTGAGCTCTGGGACTAGCCTTGTTGCAAACCTTTGTACTTTCTCTAACTTCTTGACGTGCTTGACCAGGTGCGGGTTCCAGACTGGTGCTGCATACTCCAGCATGGGCCTAACATACACAGTGTACAGTGTCTTGAACGATTCCTTATTAAGGTATCGGAACGCTATTCTCAGGTTTGCCAGGCGCCCGTATGCTGCAGCGGTTATTTGGTTGATGTGTGCCTCCGGTGATGTGCTCGGTGTTATGGTCACCCCAACGTCTTTCTCCCTGAGTGAGGTCTGTAGTCTTTGTCCACCTAGCCTATACTCTGTCTGAGGTCTTCTTTGCCCCTCCCCAATCTTCATGACTTTGCATTTGGCTGGATTGAATTCGAGAAGCCAGTTACTGGACCACATGTCCAGCCTCTCCAGGTCTCTTTGCAGTTCTGCCTCATCCTCGTCCGATTTAATTCTTCTCATCAACTTCACGTCATCTGCGAACAGGGACACTTCAGAGTCTATTCCTTTCATCATGTCGTTCACATATATCAAAAATAGCACTGGTCCTAGGACTGACCCCTGTGGGACCCCGCTCGTAACAGGCGCCCACTGTGATACCTCTTCACGTACCATGACTCGTTGCTGCCTCCCTGTCAGGTATTCCCTTATCCATTGCAGTGCCCTCCCTTTTACGTGTGCCTGATCCTCCAGCTTCTGCACTAATCTCTTGTGGGGAACTGTGTCAAAGGCCTTCCTGCAGTCTAGGAAAATGCAATCTACCCACCCCTCTCTCTCGTGTCTTACTTCTGTTACCTTGTCATAAAACTCCAGGAGGTTTGTGATACAAGATTTGCCTTCCATGAACCCATGCTGGTTTTCTTTTATAATCTTGTTCCTTTCCAGGTGTTCGACCACTCTCCTCCTGATAATCTTCTCCATGACTTTGCACACAATACATGTCAGAGACACAGGTCTGTAGTTTAGTGCCTCGTTTCTGTTTCCTTTCTTAAATATGGGGACTACATTAGCTGTCTTCCATTTATCAGGTAGTTGCCCAGTTTCAAGGGATGTGTTGAAGATTGTGGTTAGAGGCACGCACAGCATCTCTGCTCCTTCTCTAAGGACCCATGGGGAGATGTTGTCCGGTCCCATGGCCTTTGAGGTGTCAAGGTCACTTAAGAGCTTCTTCACCTCCTCCTCAGTTGTTCGTATGTCATCCAACACTTGTTGGTATATTCCCTCTTGATGTTCCCTTCTGTGCTGTCTTTTGTGTGTGTGTGTGTGTGTGTGTGTGTGGTGTGTGTGTGTGTGTGTGTGTGTGTGTGTGTGTGTGTGTGTGTGTGTGTGCGTGCGTGCGTGTGCGTGTTAGTTTGTGTGCGTGTGTGCGTGTATGGTGTGTGTGTGTGTGTGTGTGTGTGTATATGTGTGTTTGTGTGTGTGTGTGTGTGTGTGTGTGGTGTTGTGTGTGTGTAATTAAGGTGATAGTGTGGCTGTGATTAGTGTAATAGTGTGACTGTGATTAGGGTGATAGTGTGTGATTAGCGTAATAGTGTGACTGTGATTAGGGTGATACTGTAAATGTGATTAGGGTAATAGTGTAGCTGTGATTAGGGTAATAGTGTGGGATGTGATTATGGAGATAGTGTGACTGTGATTAGGGTGATAGTGTGGGTGTTATTAGGGTGATAGTGTAGCTGTCATTAAGGTGATAGTGTGGCTAGTATTAGGGTGATAGTGTGGGTGTCATTAGGGTGATAGTGTGGGTGTCATTAAGGTGATAGTGTGGGTGTCATTAGGGTGATAGTGTGGGTGTCATTAGGGTGATAGTGTGGGTGTCATTAGGGTGATAGTGTGGGTGTCATTAGGGTGATAGTGTGGGTGTCATTAGGGTGATAGTGTGTGTGTCATTAGGGTGATAGTGTGGGTGTCATTAGGGTGATAGTGTGGGTGTCATTAGGGTGATAGTGTGGGTGTCATTAGGGTGATAGTGTGGGTGTCATTAGGGTGATAGTGTGGGTGTCATTAGGGTGATAGTGTGGGTGTCATTAGGGTGATAGTGTGGGTGTCATTAGGTGATAGTGTGGGTGTCAATAGGGTGATAGTGTGGGTGTCATTAGGGTGATAGTGTGGGTGTCATTAGGGTGATAGTGTGGGTGTCATTAGGGTGATAGTGTGTGGTGTCATTAGGGTGATAGTGTGGGTGTCATTAGGGTGATAGTGTGGGTGTCATTAGGGTGATAGTGTGGGTGTCATTAGGGTGATAGTGTGGGTGTCATTAGGGTGATAGTGTGGGTGTCATTAGGGTGATAGTTGTGGGTGTCATTAGGGTGATAGTGTGGGTGTCATTAGGTGATAGTGTGGGTGTCATTAGGGTGATAGTGTTTGGGGCATTAGGGTGATAGTGTGGGGTGTCCTAATGATAAAAAAAATTTTTCTTTGGACGGGGCCCCGGGGGGAACTACGAAGGGAATACAGGCTGTTGTTGGGGTCCGGTTTAACGGACCCCGGGAAGGTTCAAAAAAGGGGGAAAGGGTCAGAAGTTGGGGAAGTAAAAGAGGTCACAGAAGGGGGGGAATACGGGTCAGGGGGGCCCAGAACAAAAACCCTTCACCAAGGAAAAATTTTCTTTTTTCAAACAAAACCACCACAACCCCAAAACCCACACAACCAAATAACAACTGGGCCAAAAGTTTTAGGGGGTTTTCTTAGAAAACCCCAAGAAAACCAATTTTTTCCAAATTTAATTAAAAGAATCTTTCCAGGGCCCCTAAAACACGGGGACGAAGGCCATTTTGGGTTCTGGCCCATTTTTAACCCCACCGGGAAAAGCTTTAAAAGGGGAAGGAAAAAGGGGACAAAGGTTTGCGGGGACCAGATGTCTAAACCTAAAGGGGTGTTCTTGGGGGGTTCCCCAAAATCCCTAAACGCACTAAAAAACAGGGAAAATAGGGCGGATAAATAAACACATTAAATTTTAAAAGGAACGCGGGGGCCCCGTTTTCCGGAGATGGGACAAGGAACCCCCAAAGGGAAACATTTGGAAGTTAAAAAAAAGACTTTAAACAGGGAATTCCACCGGGGGTTTTTTTGGGAGAATTTCTTAAAATCACAGGGTTTAAAGGGAAGGGAAATAGGGGGAAGTAAGGTTAAAAATTGGAGGTGGGACCAAACAAGTTTTAAAAAGGGGAAAAAAGGGGTTAATTTGGAAATTTAAGATCCAATAATAAATTTTGGGGGGAAGATTTTTATTAAAGGGTTTATAAAAGGGGGGAAAGTTTTGGGAAAGGGAGGGGGAGGTGGGGTGGACCCCAACCCTTGAAAAAAGGGGTTGATAAAGGGGGGGAAGACCAACAAAATTTTAAAGAAATATATAAACCAACAATTACACAACCAAAACACACACCACCCCGCAACCACAACAAAACACACCCCCCCAAAAAAAACCCCACACCCCACAACCCCCACCCCAACCCCCCATAAAAAATACACACACACACAATACACACACAAAACACACACACACACCAAAACAACACACCCCAAAACCCCACACACACACACACACACCCCCAACACACACAAAACACACAAAACCCACCAAAACCCCACACACACCCCAAACATCCCCACACACTCACACACACACACAAAACACACACACACCCAAAACACACAACACACACAAAAACCAAAAACACACACAAAAACACACCCCCAACACAAAACACACACACCACACAACACAACACAAAACACACACAACACAAAACACCCACACACACACACAACAACACCCCACAACACACACACCACACAACACCCCCACAAAACAAACACAACACCACAAAAAACACCCCACACCACACACCACCAACACACCACACCACCCCCCAACACACACAAAAACCACACAAAACACCCACACACACACACACAAACACCCACCCCCCCACCCCAAAAACCCACCCACACACACACACACAACAACACACACCCACACAACACACACAAAAACCCATACAAAACACAACCCACACACCACACACACCCCAAACAAAAACACAAAACCCCCACACCAAACACACAACACAAACACACCCCAACCACACACACACACAACACACAAAACACACAAAACCCACAACACCCCCACACACACACACACACAAAAAAAACCCACACACCCCAACACACCCCACACCCAAAACACACACACACACACAACACAACACACAACCCACACACAACAAAAAACCCCACACACCACAACCCCACACACACACACACACCCACACACACACAAAAACCACACCAAACACACACACAACACACACACAAAACAACACACACAAAACACACACACACACAACACAAAACACAACAACACACACAACAACACACAACACACCAAAACCCACCAACACAACACACCACAACACCCCACACACAACACACACACACACACAACCACACACACACACACACACACACACACACACACACCACAAAACACACACACACACACACAAAACACCACACAACAAACACACACCACACACACACCAACCCCCACCACCCCACACACCAAAAAACACAACACAACACAAACACACCCCAAAAACACACCACACCACACAAAAAACACACACACACACACACAACACCACACACACACACACACACACTCACACACACACACCCCAACCCCACCACACACCACACACACACACCAACACACACACACACCACCCCACATACCACAAAACACCCCACACACACACAACCCCACACACACCCCAAACAAACACACACAACACACACACACACACACCACACACAAACACACAAACACAAAACCCCACAACACACCCCACACACACACACACAACACACACAAAACACAAAACACACACAACACAAAATCACCCACACACACACACACACACACACCACACACACACCCCACCCCCCCCCCCCCCCCCACAACACACACACACCCCCACACACAACACACCACACAAAACACACACACACACACACACACACACACACACCACCAACCCCAACACACCCCTTTCACACACGCCACACACAACACACAACACACCCCAACACACAAAACCCCACACACAACAACACACACACCACAAACACACCCCAAAAACACACACACACAAAAACACCACAAAACCACACACACACCACACACAGGTGGTTGCGGGGGGGGGAGGAAGGTAAAAAACAGATCAACAGGTGGGCGAAAACCCTGAATTACGGGTGAAGGGGGGTGGGGAAAGGGTTAAGAAACATAAAAAACAAGGAATTTTGAAGCACGAAAGTAAATGTAGAGTAGTAGTCAAGCAACTGAAAGAGTCAAAATAAGATTTATTTCACCCCTCTCTCTCTCCCCTCTCTCTCTCCCCTCCCCCTCTCCCCTCTCTTCTCTCTCTCTCTCTCTCTCTTTTCTTTTCTCTCTCTTCTCTCTCTCTCTTTTTTCCCCTTCTTTCTCTTTTTCTCTCCCCCCTCTCTCTCTCTCTCTCCCCTCTCTTTTCTCTCCTCCCCCCTCTTCTCTCTCCCCTCTCCCCTCTCTCTTCTCTCTCTCTCCCCCTTTTTCCTCTCTCTAGTTTATTTTTCTCTTTTCTATTTTTTTTTTTTTTATTTTTTTTTTTTAAAAAAGGGTTTTAAAACCCCCCCTTTAATTATTTATAGTGAACTATTTCATCCAGGGTATTTTTTCCAAACCCAAAACGGTATTGTTCCACCCACGGTATTGTTCCCCCCAACGGTTTTTTTCCCAAACCCCGGTTTTGTTCCACCTAAGGTATTTTTCCCAAAACCCCCCCCGGTTTTTTCCCACCAAAAGGAAATTTTTTCCCCCACGGTATTTTTTCTACCCCCCGGTATTTTTCCCCACCCAGGGTTTTTGTTCCCCAGGGTAATTTTCCCCCTAAGGTTTGTTCCACCCACGGTATTGTTCAAACCCAGGTATTTTTCCCCACCCAGGGGTATTGTTCCACCAGGGTTTTGTTCCACCAAAGGGTTATTTTTTCCACCCCCCGGAAATTTTTTCCCCCCCACGATTTGTTCCACCCACGGACTCTTCCCCCCCAAAATATGGATTCTCTTGCTCCCACGCTGGGGGGGGGCAGCAGCGGCCTCCCCCCCTTTGAAGGGCACTTTTTGTTTTCCCTACCCATGCCCATTTCAAAACCCACTGTTTTAAATTTAAAACATTTTATTCCCCCCCCCATCCCCCCTTTTTCACCTAGCGTTTGCACCCAGTCTTTTTTACCTTGTTGATGAAAATTTAAAAACTGGGGGGGCCCGGGCAATTTTTTTTTGCTGAGGGCCCCGGGGATTCGTGTCCACTCGTTTAAAATTTTTTTTGGGCTCCCCCTGCTCCTCCATCGGGGCGTTTTATGACAAAATTTTGGGTACTGGATTTATTCCAAATTTTGGGTTTAAATTTCTCTCTGTTTTTTTCTTTTCCCCAGGGGTTAAAATTATGGAGATTAATTGCCAGGTGAGCTATTTATCATCCCGGGGCCAGCATGTTTGTACATTTTCCCGAGCTTTGATGGGTGCATTTACCTGAGCATGATAGTACACTCACCGAGCATAATAGTACACTTACTAAGAATAATCCCTTTGACCGAGCATAAAAATTCCCTTACCGGCATGAAGTACCTTCCCGCGAAATGAAGACCCCTTTAAAAGAGCATAAGGGTACATTTAAACCGGGACATAAATAGTACATTACCGAGCATGATAGTACACTCACTGAGCATAAAAAAGACCCTTACTATCCCAAAAAAAATTTAAATCGAGCATAATAGTACACTTACCGATTTAAAATTTAATACACCTACTGAGCATAATAATACCTTACCGAGCATAACATACCCTTCCCTTTTTAATCGGGGCTTTAATAGTACACTTACCGAGTAAAAAATCCCCCTACTGGGGCAAAATAATACACTTACCGGCATAACAGTCCCCAAAACCCGAGCAAAAAAAGTCCCCTTTCCCGGCTAATACACTTACCGATCATAATAATCCCATTTCCCAAAGCATAATCCCTCTCTTGTTTACATGTGACCCGGGGGCGCATGAGAATCGCTGAACGTGTGGGGCATGCTGCTTTTCTTCCTCCTTGGCGTGTTTTCCTGTTTGCGTAATCTCGCTTTTACACTTTCCCTTTTTTTTTTTTCTTTTTTTCGTAACACAGTTGTGTTACACGGAAAAAAACTTTTAAATTTCATCGTTTGCATAAATATTTCAAACCCTTTTTTTGCCGATTTTCCCCGATCAATTTGCATGTTCCATGGGGATATAAAATTTTGAGCTTTGGCGTGTTTTGTTTTAGTTTGGGTGTGTGTGTGTGGTTTTGTGTGTGTGTGGGGGTGTGTTTGTGTGTGTGTGTGTGTGTGTTTTACTCACTAATTTTTGGTTGCAGGGGTCGGGGACTCAGTCCCGGCCCCCCCTCTTTTAATGATTTGCTTCTGGGCCTCTCTCCTCTTTCTTCCCGAGCTTTGGCATACCTCTTCTTAAAAATTGGGATGGGTTCCCCGCCTCCCCCTACTTCAATTTCTAGGGTATTCCACTTGTGGGCAACTCTATGACTGAAGAAAATACTTCCTAACCCTCCCTGTGACTCGTCTGAGTCTTCAGCTTTTTAGTTGTGAACCCCTTTTTCCCTGTGCCCCTCTCTGGGAAAATCCTATTCTGTCCACCTTTCTATTCCCCCCAAAATTTTTTTGGGGTTTTTCGTTGTCATGTCTCCCCCCGACCCTTCTGTCCTTCCCGGTTTTGTCAGTTTCCCATTTCCCTTAAACCTTTTTCCCCGTACCCCACATTCCCTTGACCCCTGGGGCTAGCCCTTTTTGAAAAACCCTTTTTACTTTCTTTAAAATTTTTGACGGCTTGACCCGGTTTTTGGGTTCCAGACTTTCTGCATACTCCAGATGGGGCCCAACATACACTTGTACAGTGTCCCTTTAACATTTCCCTTTTTAAGGTACCGGAACGCTATTCCGGTTTTTTCCCGGGGGCCCCCTTTTCTGCAGCGGTTATTTGGGGATGTTTGCCTTTCCCGGGGGATGTGCTCGGTGTTTGGTCACCCCAAGGTTCCCTTTTTCCCCGATGAGATCTGTATCTTTGTCCACCTAGCCTATAAAACTGTCTGCATTTTTCTTTGCCCCCCCCAAATTTTTCATGACTTTTCATTTGGCTGGAAAGAATTCGAGGGAAACCATTTTCTGGAAAACCCCATTTCCAGCCTTTCCCGGTCCTTTTCAGTTCTGCCTCATCCCCGTCCGATTTTAAATTTTTCTCATCAACTTCACTCAAACTGCGAACAGGGGCACTTCGAGTCTATTCCCTTCCCTCATGTGTTCACAAAATATCAAAAATAGCCCGGTCCCAGGACTGACCCCCCGTGGGCCCCCGGGTCGTAACAGGCGCCCACTGGGGATACCTCTTCACGTCCCTGGGCTCGTTGTGCCCCCCTGTCAGGGTTTTCCCCTTTTCCATTGCAATGCCCTCCCCTTTTTCCTGTGCCTGATCCTCCCTTCTGCACTAAAACCCCTTTTTGGGGAACGTGTCAAAGACCTTTCCCGCAGTCCCCAGGGGAAAAAGCAAATTTTCCCACCCCCCCCTCCGTGTTTTTACTTCTGTTACCTTGTCATAAAACTCCAGGGGTTTGTGATCAAGAATTTTCCTTCCCTGAACCCATGCTGGTTTTCTTTATAACTTTTTCCTTTCCAGGTTTTTTCGCCACTCCCCCTCCTGATAATCTTTTCCATGGGCTTTTCACACAATACATGGGCAAAACACAGGTTTTGTATTTTTGTGGGCCCCGTTTTGTTTTTCCCTTTTTTAAAAATATGGGGGCTACATTAGTGTCTTTTCCCTTTAACGGGGAGGGTTTCCCAGGGTTTTAAGGGGGGTTTTTTAAGATTGTGGTTAAGAGGCACGCACAGCATCTCGCTCCTTCTCTAAGGGGCCCATGGGGGGATGTTGTCCGGTCCATTGGGTTTTTAGGTGTCAAGGTCACTTAAGAGCTTCTTCAAAACCCCCTCCTCAGTTGTTCGTATGTCATCCAACACTTGTTGGGATATTTCCCCCTTTTTGGGTGTTCCCCTTTTGTGCTGTCTTCTTTTGGGGTGGGGGGTGTGTGTGTGTTTTTGGGGTGTGTGGGGTGTGTGTGTGTGGGTGTTGTGTGTGTGCGTGCGTGCGTTGGGGTGTGCCCTGTTAGTTTGTGTGCGTGTGTGCGGTTGGTGTGTGGTGTGGTGTGTGTGTGGGTTTTGTGTGTGGTGTGTTTTGGTGTGTTGTGTTGGGGTGTGTTTGTGTGTGTGTGTGTGTGTGTGGTGTTGTTGTGTAAATTTTGGTGATAGTGTGGCTGTGATTAGTGAATAGGTTTACTGTGATTAGGGTGATAGTGTGGGGATTGGGGAAAAATTTTGACTGTGATTAGGGGTGGGTACTGTTTAATGTGATTTGGGGAATAGTGTGGATGTGATTAAGGTTGGTATGTGACTGTGAAATTAGGGTGATAGTTGTGGGTGTTATTTAGGGTGATAGTGTGGGGTGTCATTAAGGTGATATGGGCTATTTTTGGGGGGATATTTTTGGGGGGGTCATTAGGGTGATTGTGTGGGGGCATTAAGGTGATTTGTGTGGGTTGGTTCCCCTTAGGGTGATAGTGTGGGTGTCATTAGGGTATAGTGTTTGGGGGTCAAATTTGGGTGAAAAGTGTGGGGGTCATTTTGGGGGATAGTGTGGATGTCATTAGGGTGATAGTGTGGGTTTTCCCTTAGGGTTTATAGTGGGGTGAAATTTTGGGTGATAGTGGGGGGTTGTCATTAGGGTGTAGTTTTGGATGTCATTAGGGTGAAATGTGGGTGACATTAGGGTGATAGTGGGGGGTGGGCATTAGGGGGTGTGGGGTTTTCATTAGGGTGATATGTGGGGGTCATAGGGGGATTTGTGTGGGGGTCATTAGGGTGGGTAGTGTGGGTGTCATTAGGGTGATAGTGTGGGTGGGCATTAGGGGGATATGTGGGGGTTTTTTTAGGGGATAGTGTGGGGTTTTCATTAGGGGGATAGTGTGGGGTCCCTTGGGTGATGTGTGGGTGCATTAAAGGGGTTATAGTGTTGGGGGCATTAGGGTGTAGTGTGGGTTTTCATTTTGGGTGATTTTGTGTGGGGGTCAATTTTGGTATAGTGGGGGGTGTTATTAAAGGGTTTATAGTTTTGGGTGTTTAGGGTGTAGTGTGGGTTTTCATTAGGGGGATAGGGGTTTTGGGTGTTTTAGATGGTTTTCGTTGCTGGATTAGGGTGTAGTGTGGTGTCCCTAATGATAAAAAAAATTTCAGAGTAAAAGGTACTGCCCCCCCCCCCCCCCCCCCTTTCCCCAATAAAAACTTCTCAACCTCCAGAAAAAACCCCCAAAATCCCACCCCTCCTTCAGAGTACAGGCACGTACTTTTTCACATCCAGAAAAACCCCAAAAATCCCCACCCCTCCCCCCGGGAAACACCCGTACTTCCCACCTTTCCAAAAACCCCAACATTCCCCCCCCATCCCTTTTGGGGACAACAATGTACTTTCCCCCCTCCCCAAAAACCACAACATTCCCCCCCCATCCCTTTGGGGTAAAAAGCCTGGGACTTCCCACCTCCAGAACCACAACATCCCCAAACCCCTCCCCCCAGAGTACAAGCCTGTACTTCCCACCTCCCGAACCACAAATCCCCCCCAACCCACCCTTCCCCGGGGTTTACCCCAACCCCTGTACTTTCCCACTTAGGGGAAAAAACAAAAACCCCACCCCAAACCCGCCTCAAGCAATTTTCCTATTCCCTCCCTTTAAGGCCCCGTTACAAAGAAAATTTACAATTTCCAGAAAATCGAACCCCGGATTAAAGAAAAAATTTCCCCAGAGGAACCCCAAAAAACTTTAACGCCCGTTTCCAAAAATTTACCCAAAAAAAAAACCCGAAATTTAAACCCAAATTAGGTTTAAAAAAAAAATTTCCGGAAAAAGAAACCCCCGGAAACAACATGTTCCTGTTCCAAAACAAAAAAATCAAAAACAAAGGCCCGGGTCCTCTCCCAGTCTTTTTGCCAAACCTTTATTTTTAAACCCCGTAAAAACCCTTTTTAAATTTCAATTAATTTCCCCTCCTTTTTTAAACTTCACGCACATTTCAAATAAACACTAAACCACTCCCCTATCCCTCAAATTTGTCCAACCCCCTATTTTTAAAATTTTTCCCCGTAAAAGTTTTAACCCTTTAAATCCTGGGAACGAAATTTAAAAAAATTTTCACCCTTGTTGATTTTCCTTTTTACTTTACCATATTTTTAATTTCTACAAAATTTATTTCTCCCACTCCCTCCCTTGGTAAAACCCCCTGTAAATTCCCCCTCCAAAACCAATCCCCCCGGTTTCCTTGGTAAGGTTTTTATATCCCCCCCGAAAATCCCCCGGATTTGGAGTAAACGGGCCCTTCCCCCCCAAAAAATTCCCCCCCAATTCCCCTTGGTCCTCTTTTTTCCCTTTCCCCCCTTTCCGGAACAAACCTTTTTTCCCCAAACCCATCCTTCGGAGTACAGGCACTGTTTTTCCCCACCTCCAGAACCAAACATCCCACCGATCCTTCGGAGTACAGGCACTGTACTTCCCACCTCCAGAACCACATCCCCACCGATCCTTCGGAGTACAGGCACTGTACTTCCCACCTCCAGAACCACATCCCCACCGATCCTTCGGAGTACAGGCACTGTACTTCCCACCTCCAGAAACACAACATCGCCACTCATTCTTCAGAGAGTAGGCACTGTACTTCCCACCTCCAGAACAGTGGCTCGGGTATAACTATGTACTAAGAAACTGGAATACCTATCTCTGCAGAGTAACTATCTTTACGGAACATGTGGAAAAAGTCACAACTAACAGATACAGGGTACGATGCCCGGGCGAGTCGAGACGTATAGTCAAACCTTCTAAAACTAAGTGCCCTCCTTCACCTAGCAGTAAATAGGTACTTGAGTGTTAGACACCTATGTAATCAACAAGCACCCAGAAAGGAATTAGGTACAGTACACTGGCTAACTTTTTTGTCTTATTAACTCTGATGAAGTCATTTGAGCGAAACTAAGGAATCTTTATGGTGGAAACGTTTCGTCTTCGTAGCAGACTTCTAGATTGGAATTCAGGCTATTTTTTTTTTTTTTGTTACTCGTCAGCCCTTGGCTGTTATTACTCCGAATTATAGATGTGTCTTTTTTATCCTTTACTTCCTCTTTTCTTCTTCCATTATTATTATTGTTATTATTATTATTATTATTATTATTATTATTATTATTATTATTATTATTATTTTTTATTATTATTATTAATTGTTATTATTATATATTATTATTATTATTTATTATTGATATTATTATTATTATTATTATTATTATTATTATTATTATTATTATTATTATTAAATATTATCATTATTATTATTATTATTATTATTATTATTATTATTTATTATTATTATATTATTTATTATTAAATTTTATTATTATTATTATATTATTATTATTATTATTATTATTATTATTGTTATTATTATTATTATTATTATTATTATTATTTTATTATTATTATTATTATTATTATTATTATTATTATTATTATTAATTATTATTATTATTATTATTTTTATTATTATTATTATTATTATTATTATTATTATTATTATTATTATTATTATTTATTATATTATTATTATTTTTATTATTATTATTAATAGTTATTAAATTGGAAATTATTGAGCAGCAATGGAAAATTTCGTGAACTAGAAAATATAGTATATGAAAAGAATTAGGAAGAAAATTTACGAATATCGATGGGAGGGAAAAAACGAGACGATGAGATTAAAGATAGGAAAGTGATAAAAAGATAGAAACAAATGAATAGGACGTATTAAAGATAGGAACAGTGATAGAAAAGATAGGAAGAGTGATAGAAAGATAGAAACAGTGATAGGAGATAAAGGCAGGAACAGTGATATAAAGATAGGAACAGTGATAGGAGATAAAGATAGGAACAGTGATAGGAAATAAAGATAGGAACAGTAATAGGAGATAAAGATAGGAACAGTGATAGAAAGATAGGAACAGTGATAGGATATAAAGATAGGAACAGTGATAGGATATAAAGATAGGAACAGTGATAGGAGATAAGATAGAACA
>NC_069448.1:926439-971439 GCF_026875155.1 Cherax quadricarinatus
CTTAATTGCATCGTGTGCATAAATATTTCAAGTTTTTGTTGCAGATTTTCCAGGATCAATTTGCATGTTCCATGAGAGATATAATTATGTAGAGCTTTGGCTGTGTGTTGTTAGTTTTTTGGTGTGTGGGTGTGTGTGTGTGTGTGTGTGTTGTGTGTGAGTGTGTGTGTGTGGTGTGTGTGTGTGTGTGTTGTGTGTGTGTGTGGTGTGTGTTTTGTGGTACTCACCTAATTGGGGTTGCAGGGGTCGAGACTCAGCCCTGGCCCCGCCTCTTCACTGATCGCTACTGATCCTCTCTCTCTCTGCTTCCGACTTGTCATACCTCTTCTTAAAACTATTATGGTTCCTGCCTCCACTACTTCACTTGCTAGGGTATTCCATTTCCTGACAACTCTATGACTGAAGAAATACTTCCTAACGTCCCTGTGACTCGTCTGAGTTTTCAGCTTCTAGTTGTGACCCCCTTGTCCCTGTGTCCCCTCTCTGGAACATCCTATCTCTGTCCACCTTGTCTATTCCCCGCAGTATCTTGTATGTCGTTATCATGTCCCCTCCCCTGACCCTTCTGTCCTCCAGTTCGTCAGTCCGATTTCCCTTAACCTTTCCTCGTACGACATTCCCTTGAGCCGGGGACTAGCCTTGTGAAAACCCTTTTGTACTTTCTCTAACTTCTTGACGTGCTTGACCAGTGCGGGTTCCAGACTGTGCGCATACTCCAGCATGGCCTAACATACACAGTGTACAGTGTCTTGAACGATTCCTTATTAAGGAATCGGAACGCTATTCTCAGGTTTGCCAGGCGCCCGTATGCTGCAGGGGTTATTTGGTTGATGTGTGCCTCCGGGATGTGCTCGTGTTATGGTCACCCCAACTCTTTCTCCCTGATGAGGTCTGTAGCCTTTGTCCACCAGCCATACTCTGTCTGAGGTCTTCTTTGCCCTCCCCAATCTTCATGACTTTGCATTTGGCTTTGGGTTGAAAATTTGAGAAGCCAGTTACTGGACCACATGTCCAGCCCCTCCAGGTCTCTTTGCAGTTCTGCCTCATCCTCGCCGATTTAAAATTTTCTCATCAACTTCACGTCAACTGCGAACAGGGACACTTCAGAGTCTATTCCTTTCATCATGTCGTTTTACAAAATATCAAAAATAGCACTGGTCCAGGGCTGACCCCTGTGGGACCCCGCTCGTAACAGGGGCCCACTGTGAAAACCTCTTCCACGTACCATGACTCGTTGCTGCCTCCCCTTCAGGTATTCCCTTATCCATTGCAGTGCCCTCCCCTTTTACGTGTGCCTGATCCTCCAGCTTTTGCACTAATCTCTTGTGGGGAACTGTGTCAAAGGCCTTCCTGCAGTCTAGGAAAATGCAATCTACCCACCCCTCTCCTCTCGTGTCTTACTTCTGTTACCTTGTCAAAAAAACCCAGGAGGTTTGTGATACAAGATTTGCCTTTCCAGAACCCATGCTGGTTTTCTTTTTTAATCTTGTTCCTTCCAGGTTTTGACCACTTTCTCCTCCTGATAATCTTCTCCATGACTTTGCACACAATACATGTCAGAGACACAGGTCTGTAAGTTTTTGGGGCCTCGTTTCCTGTTTCCTTTCTTAAATATGGGACTACATTGCTGTCTTCCATTTATCAGGGAGTTGCCCAGTTTCAAGGGATTGTGTTGAAGATTGGGTTAGAGGCAAAGCACAGCATCTCTGCTCCTTCTCTAAGGACCCATGGGGAGATGTTGTCCGGTCCCCCTGGCCTTTGAGGTGTCAAGGTCACTAAGACTTCTTCACCTCCTCCTCAGTTGTTCGATGTCCCTCCAACACTTTTTGGTATATTTCCCCCTTGATGTTCCCTTCTGTGCTGTCTTTTGTGTGTGTGGTGTGTGTGTGTGTGTGGTTGTGTGTGTGTGTGTGTATGTGTGTGTGTGTGTGTGTGTTTTGTGTTGCGTGCGTGCGTGTGCGTGTTTTTTGGTGCGTGGTGCGTGTATGTGTGGTGGTGTGTGTGTGTTGTATATTTTGGTTTGTGTGTGTGTGTGTGTGTGGTGTGTGGTGTGTGTAATTAAGTGAAGTGTGGCTGTATTAGTGTAATAGGTGACTGTGATAGGGTGAAGTGTTGATTACGTAATATGGGACGTGATTGGGGTGATACGAAATGTGATTGGGGTAATAGTGTAGCTGGATTAGGGTAATAGTGTGGATGGATTAAGATAGTTGACTGGATTAGGGTGATAGTGGGGGTGTTATTTAGGGTGATAGTGACTTCATTAAGGTGATGTGGGCTAGTATTGGGGGTGTAGTGGGGGTGTCATTAGGTGATAGGTGGGTGTCATTAAAGGGTGATAGTGTGGGTGTCATTGGTGATAGTGTGGGTTCTTGGGGTGAAGTGTGGGGTCCTTGGGGTGATAGGGGGGTGTCATAGGTGATAGTGTGGGGTCATTAGGTGATAGTTGTGTGTCATTAGGGTGAAGTGTGGGGTCATTGGGGTGATAGTTGGGTGTCCTTTGGGGTGATATGTGGGTGTCATTAGGTGATAGTGTGGTGTCATTAGGGTGATAGGGGGGGTTCAGGGGGTGATAGGTGGGTGTATAGGTGATAGTGTGGGTGTCATTAGGGTGTAGTGGGGGGTGTAAATGGGTGAAGTGGGGGTGTCTTTGGGGGTGATATTGGGGTCATTGGGGTGATAGTGTGGGTGTCATAGGTGATGTGTGGTGTCATTAGGTGATAGTTGGGTGTCATTAGGGTGATATGTGGTGTCATTAGGGTGATATGTGTGTCATTAGGGTGATAGTGTGGTGTGGTCATTAGGTGATAGGGTGTGTGGTGTCATTAGGGTGATAGTGTGGGTGTCATTAGGGTGATAGTGTGGGTGTCATTAGGGTGATAGTGTGGGTGTCATTAGGGTGATAGTGTGGGTGTCTTTGGGGGGTTTGATAGTGTGTGTCCTAATGATAAAAAATTCAGAGTACGGCACTGTACTTTTTCACCTCCAGAACACAAAACTCACCCACCTTCAGAGTCAGGCACTGTACTTCTCACCTCCAGAACCACACTCTCCACCCATCCTTCAGATTACGGGGCACTGTACTCTCACCTCCAGACCACACATCTCACCCATCCTTCAGAGTAAGCACTGTATTTCTCACCTCCAAACCACACTCTCCACCCTTTCCTTCAGAGTACAGGCACTGTACTTCTCACCTCCAGAACCACACATCTCCACCCATCCTTCAGAGTACAGGCACTGTACTTCTCACCTCCAGAACCACACATCTCCACCCACCCTTTCAGAGTACAGCACTGTACTTGTCACCTTTCCAGAACACACATTCCACCCATCCTTCAGATAAAGGCACTGTACTTTCCCCTCCAGAACCACACATCTCCACCATCCTACAAGTACAGGCACTGTACTTTCCACCTCCAGAACCACACACTCCACCAATCCTTCAGAGTACGGGCACTGTACTTCTCACCTCCAGAACCACACATCTCCACCCATCCTTCAGTACAGGCATGTACTTCTCACCTCCAGAACCACACACTCCACCCTTTCCTTCAGAGTACAGCACTTTTACTTCTCACCTCCAGAACCACACATCTCCACCCATCCTTCAGAGTACAGGCACTGTACTTCTCACCTTCCAAACCAAAATCCCCAAACCCTCCTTTCAGAGTACGGCACTGTACTTCTCACCTCCAGAACCCACATCTCCTCCCCCCTTTTCAGAGTACAGGCACTGTACTTCTCACCTCCAGAACCACACATCTCCACCATCCTTCAGAGTACAGGCACTGTACTTGTCACCTCCGAACCACACTCTCCACCCATCCTTCAGAGTACAGGCACTGTCTTGTCACTCCAGAACCACACATCTCCCCACCTTCAGAGTACAGCCTGTACTTCCACCTCCAGAACCACACATCCACCCACTTCAGAGTACAGGCACTGTATTCTCACCTCAAACCACACATCTCCCCCACCCTTTCAGAGTACAAGGCACTGTACTTCTCACCTCCAGAACACACATCTCCACCCACCCTTCAGAGTACAGGCCTGTACTTCTCACCCAAAACCCACACATCTCCACTAATCCTTCAGAGTAAAAGGCACTGTATTTTCTCACCTCCAAACCCAAACTCCCATCCATCCTTCAGAGTACAGGACTGTACTTCTAAACCCCAGAACCACACATCTCCACCATCCTTCAGAGTACAGGCACTGTACTTTCACCTCCAGAACCACACATCTCCACCCATCCTTCAGAGTACGGGCACTGTACTTGTCACCTCCAGAACCACACATCTCCACCCATCCTTCAGAGTACAGCACTGACTTCTCACCCCAAACCACACATCTCACCCATCCTTCAGAGTACAGGCACTGTACTCTCACCTCCAGAACCACACAATCCCCTACCCATCCTTCAGATACAGGCACTGTACTTCTCACCTCCAGAACCACAAAATCTCCACCCATCCTTCAGAGTACAGGCACTGTACTTCTAAACCTCCAGAACCACACATCACCCCCATCCTTCAGAGTACAGGCACTGTACTTCTCACCTCCAGAACCACAATCTCCACCCATCCTTAGAGTACAGGCACTGTACTTCTCACCTCCAGAACCACACACTTCACCCACCCTTCAGAGTACGGGCACGTACTTGTCACCTCCAGAACCACACATCTCCCCACCCATCCTTCAGAGTACGGGGCACTGTACTTCTCACCTCCAAACCACACATCTCCACCCATCCTTCAGAGTACAGGCACTGTACTTCTCACCTCCAGAACCACACATCTCCACCCATCCTTCAGAGTACAGGCACTGTACTTCTCACCTCCAGAACCACACATCTACCCACCCAAATCCTTCAGAGTACAGGCACTGTATTTTCCCAAACCTCCAGAACCACACATCTCCACCCATCCCTTCAAGTACAGGCACTGTTTTTTCCAACCTTCCAAACCACACATCCCACCCACCCTTTCAGAGTACAGGCACTGTACTTCTCACCTCCAGAACCACACATCTCCACCCATCCTTCAGAGTACAGGCACTGTACTTGTCACCTCCAGAACCACACATCTCCACCCATCCTTCAAGTACAGGCACTGTATTTGTCACCTCCAGAACCACACATCTCCACCCACCCTTCAGAGTACAGGCACTGAAATTCTCACCTCCAGAACCACAACACTCCACCCATCCTTCAGAGTACAGGCACTGTACTTCTCACCTCCAGAACCACACATCTCCACCCATCCTTCAGAGTACAGGCACTTTAACTTGTCCAACTCCAGAACCACACATCTCACCACCTTCAGAGTACAGGCACTGTACTTCTCCCCCTCAGAACCACACATCTCCAAACCCATCCTTCAGAGTACAGGCACAGTATTTCTTCACCTCCGAACCACACATCTCCACCCACCCTTCAGAGTACAGGCACTGTACTTCTCACCTCCAGAACCACACCTCCACCCATCCTTCAGAGTACAGGCACTGTACTTCTCACCTCCAGAACCACACATCTCCCCCCATCCTTCAGAGTACAGCACTGTACTTCTCACTCCAGAACCACACTCCCCCCCACCCTTTCCCGGTACAGCACTGTACTTGTCACCCCAGAACCCACAAAATCTTCCACCCATCCTTCAGAGTACAGGCACTGTACTATGTCACCTCCAGAACCACACATCTCCCCACCCACCCTTCAGAGTACGGGCACTGTACTTCTCACCTCCAGAACCACACATCTCCACCCCTCCTTTCAGATACAGGCACTGTACTTGTCACCTCCAAACCACACATCTCCACCCATCCTTCAGAGTACAGGCACTGTACTTCTCACCTCCAGAACCACACATCTCCCCCCCATCCTTCAGAGTACAGGCACTGTACTTCTCACCTCCAGAACCCACACATCCCCCCCAAATCCTTCAGAGTACAGGCACTGTACTTCTCACCTCCAGAACCACACATCCACCCATCCTTCAGAGTACAGGCACTGTACTTCTCACCTCCAGAACCACACATCTCACCCATCCTTCAGAGTACAGGCACTGTACTTCTCACATCCAGAACCACACATCTCCACCCATCCTTCAGAGTACGGGCATGTACTTCTCACCTCCAAACCACACATCCACCCATCCTTCAGAGTACAGGCACTGTACTTCTCACCCTCCAGAACCACACATCCCCCCCATCCTTCAAGTACAGGCACTGTATTTCTCACCTCCAGAACCACACATCTCCACCCATCCTTCAGAGTACAGGCACTGTACTTCTCACCTCCAGAACCACACATCTCCACCCATCCTTCAGAGTACAGGCACTGTACTTGTCACCTCCAGAACCACACATCTCCACCATCCTTCAGAGTACAGCACTGTACTTCTCACCTCCAGAACCACACATCTCCACCCATCTTTCAGAGTACAGGCACTGTACATCTCACCTCCAAAACCCACACATCTCCACCCATCCTTCAGAGTACAGGCACTGTACTTCTCACCTCCAAACACACATCTCCACCATCCTTCAGAGAAACAGGCACTGTACTTCTCACCCCAGAACCACACATCTCCCCCATCCTTCAGAGTACAGGCACTTTTACTTCTCACCCCCAAACCAACATCTCCACCCATCCTTCAGAGTACAGGCACTGTACTTCTCACCTCCAGAACCACACATCTCCCCCCATCCTTCAGAGAACGGGCACTGTACTTCTCCACCTCCAAAACCCAAAACATCTTCACCCATCCTTCAGAGTACAGGCACTGTACTTTTTCACCTCCAGAACCACACACCCTCCACCCATCCTCAGAGTACGGGCACTGTACTTTCTCACCTCCAGAACCACAATCCCACCCATCCTTTCAGAGTACAGGCACGTACTCTCACCTCCAAACCACACATCTCCACCCATCCTTCAGAGTACAGGCACTGTACTTCTCACCTCCAGAACCACACATCCCCATCCTTCAGAGTACAGGCACTGTACTTGTCACCCCAGAACCACACATCTCCACCCATCCTTCAGAGTACAGCACTGTACTTCTCACCTCCAGAACCACACATCCCCACCCATCCTTCAGAGTACGGGCACTGTACTGTCACCTCCAGAACCACACATCTCCACCCATCCTTCAGAGTACAGGCACTGTACTTCTCACCCCAGAACCACACATTCCACCCATCCTACAAGTACAGGCACTGTACTTCTCACCTCCAGAACCACACATCTCCCCCCATCCTTCAGGAAACGGGCCCACTGTACTCTCACCCCAGAACCACACATCCCCACCCTCCTTCAGAGTACAGGCACTGTACTTCTCACCTCCAGAACCACACATCTCCACCCATCCTTCAAGTACAGGCACTGTACTTCTCACCTCCAGAACCACAAAATTTCCACCCATCCTTCAGAGTAACAGGCACTGTACTTCTCACCTCCAAACCACACATCTCCACCCATCCTTCGAGTACAGGCACTGTACTTCTCACCTCCAAACCACACATCTCCACCCATTCCTTCAGAGAAACAGGCACTGTACTTCTCACCTCCAGAACCACACATTCCACCCATCCTTCAGAGTACAGCACTGTACTTCTCACCTCCAAACCACACATCTCATCCATCCTTCAGAGTACGGGCCCACTGTACTTCTCACCTCCAGAACCACACATCTCCACCCATCCTTCAGAGTACAGGCATGTACTTGTCACCTCCAGAACGACACATCTCCACCCATCCTCAGAGTACAGGCACTGTACTTGTCACCTCCAGAACCACAACATCTCCACCCATCCTTCAGAGTACAGGCACTTATTTCTCAACCTCCAGAACCCCACAATCTCCACCCATCCTTCAGAGTACAGGCACTGTACTCTCACCTCCAGAACCACACATCTCTACCCATCCTCAGAGTACAGGCACTGTACTTCTCACCTCCAGAACCACAAAATCTCCACCCATCCTTCAATAAAGGCACTGTACTTCTCACCTCCAGAACCACACATCACCACCCATCCTTCAGAGTACAGGCACTGTACTTCTCACCTCCAAACCACACATCTCCACCCATCCTTCAGAGTCCCAGGCACTGTACTTTCACCTCCAGAACCACACATCTTCACCCATCCTTCAGAGTACAGGCAACTGTACTTGTCACCTCCAAAAACCACCATCTCCACCCATCCTTCAGAGTAAGGCCTGTACTTCTCACCTCCAGAACCACACATCTCCCCCCATCCTTCAGAGTACAGGCACTGTACTTCTCACCTCCAGAACCACACATCTCCACCCATCCTTCAGAGTACAGGCACTGTACTTCTCACCTCCAGAACCACACATCTCCACCCATCCTTCAGAGTACAGGCACTGTACTTCTCACCTCCAAAACCCACACATCTCCACCCATCCTTCAGAGTACAGGCACTGTACTTCTCACCTCCAGAACCACACATCTCCACCCATCCTTCAGAGTACAGGCACTGTACTTCTCACCTCCAGAACCACACATCTCCACCCATCCTTCAGAGTACAGGCACTGTACTTCTCACCTCCGAACCACACATCTCCACCATCCTTCAGAGTACGGGCACTGTACTTGTCACCTCCAGAACCACACATCTCCACCCATCCTTCAGAGTACGGGCCCACTGTACTTCTCAACCTCCAAACCACACATCTCCACCCATCCTTCAGAGTACAGGCACGTACTTCTCACCTCCAGAACCACCATCTCCACCATCCTTCAGAGTACAGGCACTGTACTTGTCAACTCCAGAACCACACATCTCCCCCCATCCTTAAAGAGTACAGGCACTGTACTTCTCACCTCCAGAACCACACATCTCCACCCATCCTTCAGAGTACAGGCCTGTACTTCTCACCTCCAGAACCACACATCTCCACCCATCCTAAAGTACAGGCACTGTAACTTCTCACCTCCAGAACCACACACTCCACCAACCTTCAGAGTACAGGCACTGTACTTCCACCTCCAGAACCACACACTCCACCCATCCTTCAGAGTACAGGCACTGTACTTCTCACCTCCAGAACCACACACCCTCCACCCATCCTTCAGAGTACAGGCACTGTACTTTCACCTCCAGAACCACAACTTCTCCACCCATCCTTCAGAGTACAGGACTGTACTTGTCACCTCCAGAACCACACATCCCACCCATCCTTCAGAGTACAGGCACTGTACTTCTCACCTCCAGAACCACACATCTCCACCCATCCTTCAGAGTACAGGCACTGTACTTGCCCCTCCAGAACCACACATCCCACCCATCCTTCAGAGTACAGGCACTGTACTTCTCACCTCCAAACCACACACCTCCACCCATCCTTCAGAGTACAGGCACTTTTACTTCCACCTCCAGAACCACAAAATCTCCACCCATCTTCAGAGTACAGGCACTGTACTTCTCACCTCCAGAACCACACATCTCCACCCATCCTTCAAGTACAGGCACTGTACTTCTCACCTCCAGAACCACACACTCTCCACCCATCCTTCAGAGTACAGGCACTGTACTTCTCACATCCAGAACCACCCCATCTCCACCCATCCTTCAGAGTACAGGCCTGTATTCTCACCTCCAGAACCACACATCTCCACCCATCCTTCAGAGAAACAGGCACTGTACTTCTCACCTCCAGAACCACACATCTCCACCCATCCTTCAGAGTAACAGGCACGTACTTCTCACCTCCAGAACCACACATCTCCACCCATCCTTCAGAGTACAGGCACTGTACTTCTCACCTCCAGAACCAAAACATCTCCCCCCATCCTTCAGAGTACAGGCACTGTACTTCTCACCTCCAGAACCACACATCTCCACCCATCCTTCAGAGTACAGGCACGTACTTCTCACCTCCAAAAACCCACACACTCCACCCATTTTTCAGAGTACAAGGAAACTGTACATCCAACCTCCAGAACCACACATCTCCACCCATCCTTCAGAGTACGGGGCACTGTACTTCTCCCCTCCAGAACCACCATCTCCACCCACCCTTCAGAGTAAAAGGCACTGTACTTCTCACCCCCCCAGAACCACACATCCCCACCCAAATCCTTCAGAGTACAGGCACTGTACTTCTCACCTCCAAACCCCCACATCTCCACCCATCCTTCAAGTACAGGCACTGTACTTCTCACCTCCAGAACCACACATCTCCACCCATCCTTCAGAGTACAGGCACTGTACTTCTCACCTCCAGAACCACACATCTTCACCCATCCTTCAGAGTACAGGAAACTGTACTTGTCACCTCCAAACCACACATCTCCACCCATCCTTCAAGTACAGGCACTGTACTTCCACCTCCAGAACCACACATCTCCACCCATCCTTCAGAGTACAGGCACTGTACTTCTCACCTCCAGAACCACACATCTCCACCCATCCTTCAGAGTACAGGCACTGTACTTCTCACCTCCAGAACCACACATCTCCACCCATCCTTCAGAGTACGGGCACTGTACTTCTCACCTCCAGAACCACACCATCCCACCCATCCTTCAGAGTACAGGCACTGTACTTCTCACCTCCAGAACCGCAATCTCCACCCATCCTTCAGAGTACAGGCACTGTACTTGTCCCTCCAGAACCACACATCTCCACCCACCCTTCAGAGTACAGGCACTGTACTTCTCACCTCCAGAACCACACATCCCACCCACCTACAGAGAAACAGGCACTGTATTTCCCCTCCACCTCCAGAACCACACATCTCCACCCATCCTTCAGAGTACAGGCACTGTACTTCTCACCTCCAAAACCCAAAACATCTCCACCCATCCTTCAGAGTACGGGCACTGAAACTTCTCACCTCCAAACCCAAACCATCTCCACCCATCCTTCAGAGTACAGGCACTGTATTCTCACCACCAAACCACACATCCCCACCCATCCTTCAGAGTACGGCACTGTACTTCTCACCTCCAGAACCACACATCTCCACCCTCCTTCGAGTACAGGCACTGAAACTTCTCACCTCCAGAACCACACATCTCCACCCATCCTTCAGAGTACAGGCACTGTACTTCTCACCTCCAGAACCACACATCTCCACCCATCCTTCAGAGTAAAAGCACTGTACATCTCACCTCCAGAACCACAAAATCTCCATCCATCCTCAGAGTACAGGCACTGTACTTCTCACCTCCAGAACCACACATCCCACCCATCCTTCAGAGTACAGGCACTGTACTTGTCACCTCCAGAACCACACATCTCCACCCCTTCAGGTACAGGCACTGTACTTGTCACCTCCAGAACCACACATCTCCACCCATCCAGAGTACAGGCACTGTACTTCTCACCTCCAGAACCACACATCTCCACCATCCTTCAGAGTACAGGCACTGAAACTTCTCACCTCCAGAACCACACATCTCTACCCATCCTTCAGAGTACAGGCCTGTACTTCTCACCTCCAGAACCACACATCTCCCCCATCCTTTTCAGATACAGGCACTGTACTTCTCACCTCAGAACCACACATCACCACCCATCCTTCAGAGTACAGGCACTGTCCTTCCACCTTCCAGAACCACACATCTCCACCCTCCTTCAGAGTACAGGCACTGTCTTCTCACCTCCTGAACCACACATTTTCCCCCCATCCTTTCAGAGTACGGGCACTGTACTTGTCACTCCAGACCACACATCTCCACCCATCCTTCAGAGTACAGGCACTGTACTTCTCACCTCCAGAACCACACACCCTCCCCCCATCCTTCAGAGTACAGGCACTGTACTTCTCACCTCCAGAACCACCACTCCACCCACCCTTTCAGAGTACAGGCACTGTACTTCTCCCTCCAGAACCACACATCTCCACCCATCCTTCAGAGTACAGGCACTGTACTTCTCACCTCCAGAACCACACATCTCCACCCATCCTTCAGAGTACAGGCACTGTACTTCTCACCTCCAGAACCAACATCCCACCCATCCTTCAAGTACAGGCACTGTACTTCTCACCTCCAGAACCACACATCTCCACCCATCCTTAAAGATACAGGCACTGTACTTGTCACCTCCAGAACCACACATCTCCACCCATCCTTCAGATTACAGGCACTGTACTTGTCACCTCCAAACCACACATCTCCACCCATCCTTCAGAGTACAGGCACTGTACTTCTCACCTCCAGAACACACATCTCCACCCATCCTTCAGAGTACAGGCACTGTACTTCTCAAAATCCAGAACCACACACTCCACCCATCCTTTCAGAGTACAGGCACGTACTTGTCAACTCCAGAACCACACACTCCACCCATCCTTCAGAGTACGGGCACTGTACTTCTCACCTCCAAACAACATCTCCACCCTTTCCTTCAGAGTACAGGCACTGTACTTCTCCCCTCCAGAACCACAAAACTCCACCCATCCTTCAGAGTACAGGCACTGTACTTCTCACCTCCAGAACCACACATCTCCACCCTCCTCAGAGTACAGGCACTGTACTTCTCACCACCAGAACCACACATCTCCACCCATCCTTCAGAGTACGGCACTGTACTTCTCCCTCCAGAACCACACATCTCCACCCCATCCTTCAGAGTACAGGCACTGTACTTGTCACCTCCAGAACCACACATCTCCACCCATCCTTCAGAGTACAGAAACTGAAACTTGTCACCCTCCAGAACCACACACTCCACCCATCCTTCAGGTGAAAGGCACTGTACTTCTCACCTCCGAACCACACTTCTCCACCCACCCTTTCAGAGTACAGGCACTGTACTTGCCCACCTCCAGAACCACACATCTCCACCCATCCTTCAGAGTACAGGCACTGTACTTCTCACCTCCAGAACCACACATCTCCCCCCATCCTTCAGAGTACAGGCACTGTACTTCTCACCTCCAGAACCACACATCTCCACCCATCCTTCAGAGTACAGGCACTGTACTTCTCACCTCCAAAAACCACACATCTCCACCCATCCTTCAGAGTACAGGCACTGTACTTCTCACCTCCAGAACCACACATCTCCACCCATCCTTCAGAGTACGGGCACTGTACTTCTCACATCCAAAACCACACATCTCCACCCATCCTTCAGAGTACAGGCACTGTACTTCTCACCTCCAGAACCACACATCTCCACCCATCCTTCAGAGTAACAGGCACTGTACTTCTCACCTCCAGAACACACACTCTCCACCCATCCTTCAGAGTACAGGCACTGTACTTCTCACACCTCCAGAACCACACATCTCCACCCATCCTTCAGAGTACAGGCACTGTACTTCTCACCTCCAGAACCACACATCTCCACCCACCTTCAGTACAGGCACTGTATTTCTCACCTCCAGAACCACACATCTCCACCCATCCTTCAGAGTACAGGCACTGTACTTCTCACCTCCAGAACCACACATCTCCACCCATTTTTCAAAAGTACAGGCACTGTACATCTCACCTCCAGAAACCACACATCTCCACCCATCCTTCAATACAGGCACTGTACTTCTCACCTCCAGAACCACACATCTCCACCCAAATCCTTCAGAGTACAGGCACTGTACTTCTCACCTCCAAAACCCACACATCTCCACCCATCCTTCAGAGTACAGGCACTGTACTTCTCACCTCCAGAAACCACACATCCCACCCATCCTTCAGAGTACAGGCACTGTACTTGTCACCTCCAGAACCACACATCTCCACCCACCCTTTCAGAGTACAGGCACTGTACTTCTCACCTCCAGAACCACACATCTCCACCCATCCTTCAGATACAGGCACTGTACTTCTCACCTCCAGAACCACACATCCCCAAACCCATCCTTCAGAGTACAGGCACTGTATTCTCACCTCCAGAACCACACATCTCCACCCATCCTTCAGAGTACAGGCACTGTACTTCTCACCTCCAAAAACCACACATCTCCACCCATCCTTCAGAGAAACGGGCACTGTACTTGTCACCTCCAAACCACACATCTCCACCCATCCTTCAGAGTACAGGGCACTGTACTTGTCACCTCCAGAACCACACATCTCCACCCATCCTTCAGAGTACAGGCACTGTACTTCTCACCTCCAGAACCACACATCTCCACCCATCCTTCAAGTACAGGCACTGTACTTCTCACCTCCAGAACCACACATCTCCACCATCCTTCAGAGTACAGGCACTGTACTTGTCAACCCAGAACCAAAACATCTCCACCCATCCTTCAGAGTACAGGCACTGTACTTCTCACCTCCAGAACCACACATCTCCACCCATCCTTCAGAGTACAGGCACTGTACTTCTCACCTCCAGAACCACACATCTCCACCCTCCTTCAGAGTACAGGCACTGTACTTCTCACCTCCAGAACCACACATCTCCACCCTTTCCTTCAGAGTACAGGCACTGTACTTCTCACCTCCAGAACCACACATCTCCACCCAACCTTCAGAGTACGGGCACTGTACTTCTCACCCCAGAACCACACATCTCCACCCATCCTTCAGAGTACAGGCACTGTACTTCTCACCTCCAGAACCACACATCTCCCACCCATCCTTCAGAGTACAGCACTGTACTTGTCACCTCCAGAACCACACATCTCCACCCATCCTTCAGAGTACAGGCACTGTACTTCTCACCTCCAGAACCACACATCTCCACCCATCCTTCAGAGTACAGCACTGAAACTTGTCCCCCCAGAACCACACATCTCCACCCACCCTTTCAGAGTACAGGCACTGTACTTCTCACCTCCAAACCACACATCTCCACCCATCCTTCAGAGTACGGGCACTGAAACTTCTCACCTCCAGAACCACACATCTCCACCCATCCTTCAGAGTACAGGCACTGAACTTCTCACCTCCAGAACCACACATCTCCACCCATCCTTCAGAGTACAGGCACTGTACTTCTCACCTCCAAACCCACACTCCACCCATCCTTCAGAGTACAGGCACTGTACTTCTCACATCCAGAACCACCCCTCTCCCCCATCCTTCAGAGTACAGGCACTGTACTCTCACCTCCAAAACCCACACATCCCACCCATCCTTCAGAGTACAGGCACTGTACTTCCCACCTCCAGAACCACACATCTCCACCCATCCTTCAAGTACAGGCACTGTACTTCTCACCTCAGAACCACACATCTCCACCATCCTTCAGAGTACAGGCACTGTACTTCTCACTCCATAACCACACATCTCCACCCATCCTTCAGAGTAAAAGGCACTGTACTTCTCACCTCCAGAACCACACATCTCCACCCATCCTTCAGATACAGGCATTTGTACTTCTCACCTCCAGAACCACACTTTCTCCACCCATCTTTCCAGAGTACAGGCACTGTACATCTCACCTCCAGAACCACACATCTCACCCCATCCTTCAGAGTACAGGCACTGTACTTCTCACCTCCAGAACCAAAACATCTCCACCCATCCTTCAGAGTACAGGCACTGTACTTCTCACCTCCAGAACCACACATCTCCACCCATCCTTCAGAGTACAGCACTGTACTTCTTCAACCTCCAGAACCACAAAATCTCCACCCAACTTCAAGTACAGGCACTGTACTTGTCACCTCCAGAACCACACATCCCCCACCCATCCTTCAGAGTACAGGCACTGTACTTCTCACCCCCAGAACCACACATCTCCACCCATCCTTCAGAGTACAGGCACTGTACTTCTCACCTCCAGAACCACACATCCCACCCTTTCCTTCAGAGTACAGGCACTGTCTTCTCACCTCCAGAACCACACATCTCCACCCATCCTTCAGAGTACAGGCACTGTACTTGTCACCTCCAGAACCACACATCTCCACCCATCCTTCAGAGTACAGGCACTGTACTTCTCACCTCCAGAACCACACATTCACCCATCCTTCAGAGAAACAGGTACTGTACTTCTCACCTCCAAAAACCACCATCTCCACCCACCCTTTCAGAGTACAGGCACGTACTTCTCACCTCCAGAACCACACATCTCCACCCATCCTTCAGAGTACAGGCACTGTACTTCTCACCTCCAGAAAAACCACAACATCCTCACCCATCCTTCAGAGTACAGGCACTGTACTTCTCACCTCCAGAACCACAACATCCCCACCCATCCCTCAGAGTACAATCACTGTACTTCCCACCTCCAGAACCACAACATTCCCACCCATCCTTCGGAGTACAAGCACTGTACTTCCCACCTCCAGAACCACAACATCCCCACCCCTCCCTCAGAGTACAAGCACTGTACTTCCCACCTCCAGAACCACAACATCCCCACCCATCCTTCAGAGTACAAGCACTGTACTTCCCACCTCCCGAACCACAACATCCCCACCCAAGCACCACGAACCAGTCAACGCAGGAGTTTACACTATTCCCTGTGGAGGCTGTGACAAGATTTAGGTAGGTGAAACAGCAAGAAACCTCGACACCCGCCTCAATGAACACATTTACGCATGTAGGAACGATAACTTGAACGCCTGTGTACAACATCGAAATTCTACCAATCATCTCATGAAATTCAGAGACGCCCAATTAGTGATTAAAGAAACTAATTTCCGCAGACGCAAGTGCCTCGAATCAGCACTGATCGCTGTTTCGAATACAATTAAACAAAACAACGGCAGCTTCACCATCTCCGAAGTCTTAGCAAGAATCCTCCTGAAAACAGTAAACCCGCCATCACATAGTCTCTCCTGTTTAAAACTACACACAAAGCACATTACAGAGAGTGAACACTGAAACAGGCTGCCTCTATCCAGTCTATAAATTTTTCCAACCAATTTTTATGTTACCCAAAATAATAGCTTTTATATCCTTTTACTCATGTACGAATTAATTGCTCTAACCATATTGTATTACTACTACTACTTTTGTCACTACTACTACTACCACCACTAGTGAACATCTGAATGGTACCTCACTAGTACTGCACCTCACTCTGAGCCTTTATATACCCTCTGTGTCCATGTATTGTTTGTAATGGCTTGATAAAGCTCCTGGAGAGCGAAACGTTGCCACAATAAAATGTCACATTAGTTGCACTTGTGTCCTTTTACTTTACATATTGTCGATAATTCTGCCAACTTTTTTACATCCCCACCCATCCTTCGGAGTACAGGCACTGTACTTCCCACCTCCAGAACCACAACATCCCCACCCATCCTTCGGAGTACAAGCACTGTACTTCCCACCTCCAGAACCACAACATCCCCACCCATCCTTCGGAGTATAGGCACTGAAATTTTCCCCCCTCCAAACCACAACATCCCCACCCCTCCTTCGGGGTACGGGCACTGTACTTCCCACCTCCAGAACCAAACATCCCCACCCAAACCTCGGAGTACAGGCACTGTACTTCCCACCTCCAGAACCACAACATCCCCACCCATCCTTCGGAGTACAGGCACTGTACTTCCCACCTCCAGAACCACAACATCCCCACCCATCCTTCGGAGTACAGGCACTGTACTTCCCACCTCCAGAACCACAACATCCCCACCCATCCTTCGGAGTACAGGCACTGTACTTCCCACCTCCAGAACCACAACATCCCCACCCATCCTTCGGAGTACAGGGACTGTAAATTCCCACCTCCAGAACCCCCAACATCCCCACCCATCCTTCGGAGTACAAGCACTGTACTTCCACCTCCAGAACCACAACATCCCACCATCCTTCGGAGTACAGGCACTGTACTTCCCACCTCCAGAACCACAACATCCCCACCCATCCTTCGGAGTACAGGCACTGTACTTCCCACCTACAGAACCACAACATCCCCCCCCATCCTTCGGAGTACAGGACTGTACTTTTCCCCCCTCCAGAACCACAACATCCCACCCATCCTTCGAGTACAGGCACTGTCCCCCCACCTACAGAACCACAACATCCCCACCCATCCTTCGGAGTACAGGCACTGTACTTCCCACCTACAGAACCACAACATCCCCACCCATCCTTCGGAGTACAGGCACTGTACTTCCCACCTCCAGAACCACAACATCCCCACCCATCCTTCGGAGTACAGGCACTGTAAATTCCCACCCACAGAACCACAACATCCCCACCCATCCTTTGGAGTACAGGCACTGTACTTCCCACTACAGAACCACAACATCCCCACCCATCCTTCGGAAAACAGGCACTGTACTTACCACCTCCAGAACCACAACATCCCCACCCATCCTTCGGAGTACAAGCACTGTACTTCCCACCTCCAGAACAGTGGCTCGGCTATAACTATGTACTAAGAAACTGGAATACCTATCTCTGCAGAGTAACTATCTTTACGGACCATGTGGAAAAAGTCACAACTAACAGATACAGGGTACGATGCCCGGGCGAGTCGAGACGTATAGTCAAACCTTCTAAAACTAAGTGCCCTCCTTCACCTAGCAGTAAATAAGTACTTGAGTGTTAGACACCTATGTAATCAACAAGCACCCAGAAAGGAATTAGGTACAGTACACTGGCTTTAAATTTTTTGGCTTAATTTAAATCTGAAGTCATTTGAGCGAAACTAAGGAATCTTTATGGTGGAAACGTTTCGTCTTTTGTAGCAGACTTCTAGATTGGAATTCAGGCTATTTTTTTTTTTGTTACTCTCAAACCCTTGGGTGTTATTACCCGAATTAAAAGATGTGTCTTTTTTATCCTTTACTTCCTCTTTTCTTCTTCCATTATTATTATTATTATTGTTATTTTTATTAAATTGTTATTATTATTATTATTATTATTATTATTATTGTTATTATTATTATTATTATTAAATTTTTATTATTATTATTGTTATTATTATTATTATTATTATTATTATTATTATTATTATTATTAAATTTTTATTATTATTATTATTATTTTTATTTTATTATTATTTATTATTATTATTATTATTATTATTATTATTACTATTATTATTATTATTATTATTTTTATTTTATTATTTTTATTATTATTTTTTGTTATTATTATTATTATTAATTATTATTATTATATTATTATTTCTATTATTATTATTATTATATTATAATTATTATTATTATTATTAATTTAAATTTTTATTATTATTATTATTATTGTTATTATTATTATTATTATTGTTATTTTTATTATTATTATTATTATTATTATTATTAATTTTTATTATTATTATTTATTATTATTATTATTTTTATTATTTTTTTATTATTATTATTATTATTATTATTATTATTTTTATTATTATTATTATTATTATTATTATTATTGTTTTTTTATTATTATTATTATTATTATTATTATAAATTTTTATTATTATTATTATTATTATTATATTATTATTATTATTTTTATTTTATTATTATAGTAATATTTTTTTATTATTATTATTAAAATTTTTATTATTATTATTATTAATTGTTATTATTATTATTATTATTTATTATTATATTATTTTTTTATTATTATTATTATTATCATTAATAATATTATTAATGTTATTAAACTGAAAAATATTCGAGCAGCAATGGAAACACGTGAACAGAAAATATATATATGAAAAGAATTAGGAGAGAAATTTACGAATATCGATGGGAGGGAACAAACGACCAGCGATAGGAGATAAAGATAGGAACAGTGATAGAAAGATAGGAACAGTGATAGAAAGATAGAAACAGTGATAGGAGATAAAGGCAGGATCAGTGATATAAAGATAGGAACAGTGATTGGAGATAAAGATAGGAACAGTGATAGGAAATAAAGATAGGAACAGTAATAGGAGATAAAGATAGGAACAGTGATAGAAAGATAGGAACAGTGATAGAAAAAAGAATAAAGGGAAAAGTGATTGGATTAAAGATAGGAACAGTGATAGGAGATAAAGATAGGAACAGTGATAGAAAGATAGGAACAGTGATAGGAGATAAATATAGGAACAGTGATAGGAGATAAAGATAAGAACAGTGATAGAAAGATAGGAACAGTGATAGGAGATAAAGACAGGAACAGTGATAGGAGATAAAGATAGGAACAGTGACAGGAGATGAAGATAGGAATAGTGATAGATGAAGATAGGAACAGTGATGGAAAAATAGGAACAGTGATAGGAGATAAAGATAGGAACAATGATAGGAGATAAAGATAGGAACAGTGATAGGAAATAAAGATAGGAACAGTGATAGGAGATAAAGATAGGAACAATGATAGGAGATAAAGATAGGAATAAAGATATGAACAATGATAGGAAATAAGATTGGAAAAAGTGATAGGAGATAAAGATAAGAATAGGATAGGAGATAAAGATAGGAACAGTGATAGGAGATAAAGATAGGAACAGTGATAGGAGATGAAGATAGGAATAGTGATAGGAGATGAAGATAGGAACAGTGATGGAAAAATAGGAACAGTGATAGGAGATAAAGATAGGAACAGTGATAGGAGATAAAGATAGGAATAGTGATAGGAGATAAAGATAGGAACAGTGATAGGGGATAAAGATAGGGAAAAGTGGGAAGGAGATGAAGATAGGAATAGTGATAGGAGATGAAGATAGGAACAGTGATGGAAAAATAGGAACAGTGATAGGAGATAAAGATAGGAACAGGATAGGAGATAAAGATAGGAATAGTGATAGGAGATAAAGATAGGAACAGGATAGGAGATAAAGATAGGAAAAAGTGACAGGAGATGAAGATAGGAATAGTGATAGGAATGAAGATAGGAACAGTGATGGAAAAATAGGAACAGTGATAGGAGAAAAGATAGGAACAGTGATAGGAGATAAAGATAGGAACAGTGATTTGGGGATAAATATAGGAACAGCGATAGGAGATAAAGATAGGAACAGTGATAGGAGATAAAGATAGGAATAGTGATAGGAGATGAAGATAGGAACAGTGATGGAAAAATAGGAACAGTGATAGGAGATAAAGATAGGAACAGTGACAGGAGATGAAGATAGGAAAAAGTGATAGGAGATAAAGATAGGAACAGTGAAAAGGATATAAAGAAAAGGAACAGTGACAGGAGATGAAGATAGGAATAGTGATAGGAGATAAAGATAGGAACAGTGATAGGAGATAAAGATAGGAACAGTGACAGGAGATGAAGATAGGAATAGTGATAGGAGATAAAGATAGGAACAGTGATAGGATATAAAGATAGGAACAGTGATAGAAGATAAAGATAGGAACAATGATAGGAGATAAAGATAACAGTGACAGCAAGATAAGAACAGTGATAGGAGAGAAAGACAGGATCAATGATAGTTAGGAGATATTAAGAAAGTTGCACTCTTGTGTTGTTTGAGTACAATGTTGACAGTACCATGATTTAAACATACTCTTGAATGAGTGCCACATAGTGGCATGAGTGCAACATAGTGGCATGAGTGCAACATAGTGGCATGAGTGCCACATAGTGGCATGAGTGCAACATAGTGGCATGAGTGTAAGATAGTGGCATGAGTGCCACATAGTGGCATGAGTGTAACATAGTGGCATGAGTGCCACATAGTGGCATGAGTGTAACAGTGGCATGAGTGTAAGATAGTGGCATGAGTGCCACATAGTGGCATGAGTGCCACATAGTGGCATGAGTGCAACATAGTGGCATGAGTGCCACATAGTGGCATGAGTGCAACATAGTGGCATGAGTGTAACATAGTGGCATGAGTGCCACATAGTGGCATGAGTGCAACATAGTGGCAATGAGTTTCAACATATTTGGGATGAGTGTAACATAGTGGCATGAGTGCCACATAGTGGCATGAGTGCCACATAGTGGCATGAGTGCAACATAGTGGCATGAGTGCAACATAGTTTCATGAGTGCAACATAGTGGCATGAGTGCCACATAGTGGCATGAGTGCAACATAGTGGCATGAGTGCAGCATATTTTATTTTATTTATTTATTTATTTATTTTATATCTTTGCAAACAGTAATTGAGATTTTGTATTTACAATAGTGGGTTGCAGAGCAATGAGCCTCTGTTATGCCTAGGCATTATGGGCCGACTTAACATTATTGACTTACAGTCTACTTAACACTAAGAAGTATATCATAGTTGTACAGTAGGATAGTAATTATTTCATAGTTTGTACAGTAGGATGTAATTATTTCATAGTTGACAGTAGGATAGTAATTATTTCATAGTTGTACAGTAGGATAGTAATTATTTCATAGTTGTACAGTAGGATAGTAATTATTTCATAGTTGTACAGTAGGATAGTAAATTATTCATAGTTGTACATAGGATAGTAATTTATTTCATAGTTGTACAGTAGGATAGTAAATTATTTCATAGTTGTACAGTAGGATAGTAATTATTTCATAGTTGTACAGTAGGATAGTAATTATTTCATAGTTGTACAGTAGGATAGTAATTATTTCATAGTTGTACAGTAGGATAGTAATTATTTCATAGTTGTACAGTAGGATAGTAATTATTTCATAGTTGTACAGTAGATTATAAATTATAGGTGAATCAAAATTTGTATAAGACAAAAGATATATTCATCTATTCAAAAATGTTTTTTTTTTTTGTGAAAACAAAGATTCAATTATATTCCTGTCAACAATGGATAAAAGGTTCAAAGTGATTGAGTGATTGTTGAAGTTATGATGTGGGAGTACATAGATGAGTAAATGTGTACTGAGTATTTAGCATTTAATCTAGGGTGATTAAGTGGCTTTTGAGAAGAGTTTTAAATTTATTTTCAGACTGGGTTACTTTAATATCTTCTGGTAATGAATTCCATATTTTGGGCCCTTTATGTGCATAGTGTTTTTACACAGTGTGATATGGACACGAGGTATATCAAAAAGAGATCTGTGTCTTGTGTTGTGGTCAAGTGTCCTGTTTAGGTTGGTGAGGAGAAGTTTGAGTGGAGGGTTTATATTTGCATATATTGTTCTGTGTATGTAGTAGGCACATGAATATGTATGAATGTTCTTAATAGTGATCAGATTCAGACTTGAAAATTGGTGGAGTATGCTGGCGGGAGTGGGAATTTGTTATTCTTACTGCTGCCTATTGCTGGGTTATTAGGGGTTTTAGATGATTGGATGTTGTTGGTACAGTGCCAGGAGAGCTTGTTGTGGAACGTAGTACCTTATCTTTGACAGTATGCCTACAGTCTTGGAGATTTTCTTGGTGCACTAAGTACACTTGAATATAGGTGCAATAAGGAGAGAGTGCTCACCACGTACTGGAGATGCTTAATCAACAGCATCATGTGTGTATGTGGAGTGACGAGTGTGTTGACTGGCACCCCAGTTCACACCCAGGCTGTAGGTGTGGCAGGTGCAGGAGTGGCAGGTGTGGGCGTGGGTGGGGAAAGTGGGAGGCTGAGTATGGGAGATTTACGCTGACTCACTGTTAATAGAATGGATATTAGAATGCGGTAGTAATTATAAGAGAAGTGAGGAGAGGGAGGGGGAGCAGGGAGAAAGGGAGGGGAGCAGGGGGAGAGGGAGGGGGAGCAGGGAGAGGAGGAGGAGCATAGGGAGGATGAAGAGGTGTTGAGAACAGGGGGAGAGAGAGGTAGAGGGATGTTCAGTGAAAGGAGGAGGTGGGGGAGGGAGTAGGGGGGAAGTGGAGAAGATGAGGGGTATGGGGAGAGATAATGAGGGTGGGGGAAAAAGGGATGGATGGTGGGGAGTAGGGGAGTGGGAGGGGCAGGGATCAGGGTGCAGGGAAGTGTTGGTGGGAGGGGGAAGTGGGTGCAGAGGGGAAAATGCTGGGGAGGGTGTGAAGGGGAGAGGGAGATAGTCGTAAGGGAGAGAAGTGTTGAGGGGAGGGTGGTTGGGGAGGGGAGTTGGGAGGGGCAGTGGATACAGGTGCTGGAGGCAGGGTGATGGGGAGGGTGCTGCAGGGAAGGATGGTGGAGGGGCGGTGGGAGGGTTGTAGGGAGGGGTTCTGGAAGGAAGGGTTCTGGGGAGGGGTGCTGGAGGAAGGGGTGTGGGTGGGGAGTGGGAGGGTGGTGGAGGGGTGGTGGTAAGTGGGTGCAGGATACAGGGGGGGAGTATTACACATGTCTCTGGTCAAAGTTTCCCTCACTACTTACCTTATAATAGCCGTAAATAATCAGTATGTAGCAGGGAGGGAGAGGGAGAGGGGGAGAGAGAGGGGGGAGGGAGAGGGGGAGATGAGAGGGGGAGGGAGAGGGGGAGAGAGAGGTGGAGGGAGAGGAGACAGCAGCGTGTTAATGGTATATACATTATTTTGTGTTAGTTACCATTTTATCCCAGACACATGTTGATTAGACACTAGTGTGTGTGTGTGTGTGTGTGTGTGTGTGTGTGTGTGTGTGTGTGTGTGTGTGTGTGTGTGTGTGCGCGCGCGCTTTCCCCCTATTTACAACTTCCTATGTATCTGTCCCGAGCACCACCATCTCCACCTACCATCATCACCACCATCTCCACCTACCATCATCACCACCTAGCATCATCACTAGTGGTCTGCACCACCTCCCAAGTGTAATGATGAATTTACGTTTTATAAGTGATGGATGATAGAACGAGAGAGACAGACAGACAAACAGAGAGACAGACAGAGGGAGAGAGAGAGAGCCAGGGTATGGGAGGCAGGCGTGTGTAAGGCTAGTGAGGCGTGCTGAGCAAATGGCAGCATTAGCATGGCCATCTGTATGCTGAGCCGCCTCCGCCACATCCCGCCCGATGGATGGCACCCGCCTAGGTGCCAGCCTGGCTCATGAATAAACATCCCTTGGCACTCAGTGCCTCCTCCTCCTGCTCCTGTTGATGCCTCCTTCACGCTCCCTGCCTCCTCTTCCTCTTCCACCTTTATTATCCTCCTCGTCAGGATAAGTGAGTAAAATAGGAGCATTGATGTTCATTGTAAAAGCATTGATGTTGAACGTAGGAGCACTGGTGTTCATTGTAAGAGCACTGATCTTCACTGTAAGAACATCTACCAGTTCCCAATTCATGTCTTGACAGATCATTCTCCACTGATTCTCTGGTTCCAGTACAAACAACCTACTGGACGATTAGCAAGATTCCAATCACACCTACGCACCTGAGGTCGCAGATGTTGTCTCGCCACACAGGTGCACAATTTGTAGTCGATCCTCCGTTTTGGTGGGATTCGTTGCCTGATGAAGGAAGATCGAAGTCTGTGAAACTATCCGTCTCTTCGTAGGCGTGGGTTCGGATCCCACCGCTGCTACCATTTGTTGTGAGGTTTGGAGGTTTGTAACGTGGTGGTGAGGTTACACAACCGCTCTGTAAGGTGGTTATTGGTAGATGTGGGTCCTGTCGTCACAGGCTGTGACTTACTTCCTGTGACGTGTGACTTCTGTTATACGACAAGACAGTCACAATCTATGACTCGCCTCCTGTGACACATTATTTCTGTTGTTGTTGCTTTGCGTCTTGGTGAAACTCAGCTGATATAGATAGGAGTGGAAGGCTCAGGATCTCATTAAGAACACCTCAGACATTGACTCGATGCTTAAATTACTCTTCCCTTAAGACCACTATGTTACCTAAAATGTAGTTCCTGTGGTAGAGCACTTGGCTCTTTCACAAAGAGAGCACGCGTAAAATTCAGAAAGAAATCCTCTTATATCAAATCTAAAGTATTAACGAAAGTTAAAGTTTATTCACTTTTTCAGTGTATTAATGTTAGAGAGAGAGAGAGAGAGAGAGAGAGAGAGAGAGAAGGGGAAAAGAGTAATAAAGAGAGGGAGTAAAGGTCATAGATCTATCTCCAACATTGTTTTATCTTGCGTTATCACATTAGCATCTCCAGGCTGGCGTCCCAACTCGGGTGGCTGGGGAGGGGGTAAGAGTAGAAGCACCTTCCCAACAGTGGCAGGCTTTAAGGGCGTCACTCTCGTGCTGTGGTGAGGTGAGTGTGAGCCATACGTACTGGACTGCTTGTACCCTTATCGTGTGCAGCGGCGGAGGACTGAGAGTCATCAACTAGCAAGTCTTTCGGACTCAACGGGGCGTGATGCCGATGGTCGCCTCATTCAGCTTTCATTGTCAATTAGACTGGTTTTAAGAGCACTTGTCCCATCAATCGATATATATACTCAAGAGAGGTGTGTGCCTCTAGGTGTATATACACTGGAAGGTTACTTTAATCATTTCTAAGGTATTAAAGTATTCTTGACTGGTAGTGAACAGGCTACGTGCTGCCTTTATTGCCCTCGTGTAGCCAATAGGCTGAAACCCCTATTAACCTAACACTCCTTCTTTAAGGGCACGATATTATTGGTTTAATATTAACAAAAATAGGTAAAGTTTTAAGAAGTGCTAGGTTTAAAATATTTTCTTTTATAAACACTTACAAGGTTGAGACCAATAATCTCGGGATAGTAAATAAGAAATCTTCCAGGAAAAAATACTGACAAGTCTCCTGGAGGCTGTCTGAATATTTTGACTCTCTTGCCTTTCCATCTTTTTGTATAAAAATATATACTTTGATAAGTAAAATGGTGTACATGTTTAGAGGATATGTTGATGGTACAGTGATGTGTTTAGCGTGATACAAGAAAAATTGACAACTTTGTAAATTAGCTGGTAAAGAAATTAGTTAAATAACAGTGACAGAGATGCAAAGCAGTTTATTGTACACTCCTGTGAATGGTAGTGCAAGAGCATATGGGTACAGAAAAGGCCTAGGAACTAGGCCTCCTTAAAGGTTAATAGGACTACTTCTTGATTTAAATCTACAATTATCTGCTGCAAACAAATTTGTTGTATATTGCGATTTTATTCTCATTATGCAAGGCAAAATAGTCTCAATATCTTTTTATTGAAAAAGCCGAAGTACAAATAACAAGATTATCTATGCGTGCAGGAACATATATTGTAGCCAGAAAGACTTACTCTAATTTGAAGAGTCGAGTCATACCTGTGTAATGCCACTTATAATAGGAAAAAAATATTTCAGAAAGGGCCAATAGGAAATGAATTAGATGATTTTAAAATGTTATTTATATCCGATAATTTATTCCCGTTTCCATCTATACACTTGAGTCATACCTTCCTAGCACTGTGCCTTCCTAGAGAGTGCAAATTCAGTGTCTTCAGTCCGTCTGATATATGAAATCCACTTCATCATCCTTCATTATATTCAGGCTTCAGTAAAGAGACCAGAACTGAAGCTTTACCAAGAATTCATTGTGTAGAGTTGAAATATAACCTAAGAATTCCTATTATTTATACTTCTTGATATGAAGCCAAAATTTCTATTAGCTATATTGCAAACACTGATGCGCACCTTCATATCTGCCAGGAAGATGATAGGAGGGATAATAAGAACTCTTAGAATAAGGGATGCTGTGCCAGGGATGATTCTCTTTAAGTTATTTGTTCTTCCTAGGCAGGAATATTGTTGCACGCTAACAACCTCATTCATGGCAGGTGAAACTGCAGATCTGGAGAATGTACAAAGGACCTTCAGTGCACGTTTTAAGTTCATATCAAAATGGTATATAATACCTACAGGTTGGTAAGTAAGACACATAGGCAATAGTTAAGCATCTTTATTCCGAAACGTTTCGCCTACACAGTAGGCTTCTTCAGTCGAGTACAGAAAGTAGGCAGGAGCAGTAGAGATGTGAAGACGATGTAATCAGTCCATCACCCATCAAATCTACATCTTCAAGGGATATGTATTGATTACACCATCTTCATCTCTCTACTGTTCCTGCCTACTTTCTGTACTCGACTGAAGAAGACTACTGTGTAGGCGAAACGTTTCGGAATAAAGATGCCTAACTGTTGCCTATGTGTCTTACCAACGTTTAGTTCAGTCCAGCGCCTTAATTACTGGGAACGTTAGAAGTGCCTTGACCTGTACTCCCTAGAATGCAGGTGAGAGTCACATCATAATCTGTAAATTTGCTATTATCATCCTGCATAAAAAAAAGGGGAAAGGAAATAAATGATAGACTGTTTACAGTAAGCTAATCTGAGTAACTTCTGAGTGGACCAATATCTTCTCTGATCTTACTCCAGGTAACCTAAAAGAAACCTTCTGGCTAGACTTCTGATTCTCTTATGACTTTTATTTCATAATCACTTTTGGCTCTTATTTCTGTTTTTATTTTTTTTAAGTTAATATGTTGGTTCCTTACGTATCCCTCAGCTTGTACAATGTTCTGAAAGTGTTATATTGACGTCCATCTCCACCGTCCTGCTCTACACAATAATTTCCTGTCAGTTTACCCCCAGTCTACTCTACGGGATACTCCCGTTACCTCAGTAACTCGGCTGCACGCAAATCAGGAACCTTGATTTGATTATAATTATTAAGGTAATTGGAAGAGATATTGGAACCGAGTGATTCATGAAAGTTTCTCCAAGTTAATCATTATCCTCAAAATTATTAATTAGCGATAACTTCTCTGTCAGAATCATATCAAGTAATTTCATCTATTTGCTTCTGTCACTGTTTTATATAGCAATTTTGGATGTTTTCTAGAAAATACTAAACTCCATATTGCCTGTAAAATTATTCTAATAATTTTAGCTAAAGTTAAAATCCCCCATCAAAAAACACAATCTTTTATCTAGATACCTCAGTACTTTCGTCCCATAGAAGTTTACAGTGTTAGCTGTGTACATCAGGAGGTCGCTAACTCACATTCAAGATTAACTTTTAGAGTCTCTCGAGTATTTGCAGCAAAATAAGTTTATTGTCTGTCACTTCCACTTTTACGTCGTGTCTGATGTAACAAACGGCTTAAATTTTCTCTAAAATACATTGTCATTCCTCCGCCTTTCCTGCTGGCTCTCAGTGTGGCTTAATTTATAGCTTCGAGTGTGGCAGTCAGCAGGTATGTCACTATCTTCTTCAGCGCTCTTGTTATTACTATAGTAGACCTTGAGGGAGTTAGTCTCTCGCTTCCTTCCTTTGTCTTTCTTTGCTTGCTGATCATATCCTATGCTTTTATTAGTAACTATGTGATAATTAACAATATTTACTCCTTCATTACCAAAAGTTGCAACCCGTTTGTTTCCTTGCACACAGCCATACTTGTCTTCTGTTAGTTTAAAATCTTAGACAACTCAGCAACGGTCTGCCCCCCCCCACCCCTCTGTCCTCGACATAGTTGGCTAGCTCTACCACCTCTGCCCAAGAGAGATGAATTCTATCCATTGCATACATATTATGTTTGCTATAGAAATTATCCCAGTTGCCAATGAATAGGATTACAAGTTCTTGCCAGAACATGTATAGCGCCTATTCATTGCCCTCTCCTCTATAAGGAAAGGGAGATTTCTACCTTAGCCCAATTAAAACTATAGCTCAATTCTTGTTTCCTGCTCTTCCAAATATTATTTCTTCCAGCATTAAGACAGATCATGCGCTTCTTTCCATTACCTTACATAATATTACCCAATTTGTTGACTGTCACCAACTCCAGGGACAACACACCCTCCGTCTCACCTTCCTTTCCTTGTTACAGAAGGTATGGTTCATATATCCAGTTTGTGAGTCCGCAACAATGAGAATATTCTTACCTTTATTAATGTACAAGTTAATGGTAGTTTTATCCTTAATGACCACTGAAGAACAGAAAAGCTACGTCCTACTTGTAAGTCTGTTGTTCTAACCTTCCTCAGTCTGATGTTTCCTCCTTTACCAAAAAACACTTCCCATTTGTTACTGCTACCAACCTTCTCCTCCTCGCTGCTGCTAACATGTTACCTTTCACTATATCGGCACGAAACATAAATTGAAAGGGGTAAATAATTTTAAAGTCCAGTGTAATGGGGAACCCATTATTTCAGTAACTTCAGTGAAATATCTGGGAATCCCCTCTGACCCAAGCATGTCAGAATTAATAGGGAACAGTGTAGTAAAGAAAGAGAATACCAGACTAAAGTTTCTCTACAGACAGGCACTGTGTGTACCTACTGATGCTCGCAGGACCCTGTGTCTAGCTCTCATACATTGTTATATTAATTACTCTGGCTCTTCATGATGGTATGATTCATCCTGGACCTGGTCCAGGAGATCATGTAGGCCAGGATGATTACAACAACTGGATATACTGAATGTTGAAGACTGAGTAAAACGGCTAAAGTTATATCACGTGTATAAAATTGCTCACCACCAGTGTCTAGAATATCTCGCTGCTAACTATGTTAAGGCTGGGAATCATAGCAATTATAGTACTGAGGGAAGGGAGAATAATATTCCAGTACTTAGTTAGTGGTCAGGCTTCAAATACATTGTATTGTATTGCAATAAATGAGTGGAATAGACTGCCTGCACATGTCAAAGCCTGTCATAGCATAAGCCAGTTCAAGAAGAGAGCCAAAAGGTACCTAATGAATATGGCTCCAGAAAATGGACGAGAGTTATTTCTTGCATATCTAACACACATATACTATGATCTGATACTATATTAATATCAATGTAAGTATCTGATTTTACTTACCCAGAGTATATCTCCTTTCAACTACTTTTCACTTAGTTAAGATAATTAATCAAGTAAGATAATACTTATCACAAGGACCCCAATATAAATAAGTCACACTGTCTAACTTTTTTGGGGAGTTATCCTGGGTAATGTACACATATGATGCTGTGTATGATAATCTATGTCACTGTTTTCATGTGTACCTGAACACATAGTTACCACTGACCTCAAGATCTACTTCTTACCAGCACACCTGCTTCTACACACCTCTTATACTACTGATATATCTCAAACATATTCTGACATTACCGTTGTATACTTCCCTAATATGCACATGCACGCGCATACACACACACACACACAACAGGCCTAGTGTCTAATCGACATGTGCCTAGGACAAAATGGTAACTAACACCATACACCACACACACCACACAACACACCACACACACACCACACACCACCACACACACACACACACACACACACACAACACACCACACACACACCACACACACACACCACACACACACACACACACACACACACACACCACACACACAAAACACACACACACTACACACACACATCACACACACACATACACACTCTGACACCCCCTGACACACCTCTGACACACCTCTGACACCCCTAACACATCTCTTATACACACATACACACCCTGACATCCCTGATACCCCTGACACACCTCTGACACACCTCTGACACCCCTAACACATCTCTTATACACACATACACACTCCTGACACCCCTGACACCCCTGACACACCTCTGACACACCTCTGACACCCCTAACACACCTGTGATACACCTCTGACACTCCCCTGACACACCCCTGACACACCTCTGACACACCCCTGACAACCCCCTGACACACCCCTGACACACCCCTGACACACCTCTGACACACACTACACATTCCTACACGCACTTTGACCTCGTCTCCTCCACTCCCTTGATGCTTATATGTCAATGTGTTTTGCATAATTCATCTTGGACTGAATGGAGACATGAATGTGAAATTTATCCTACACTACACACACACACACACACACACACACACACACACACACACACACACACACACACACACACACACACTTCCCAGCATCACTTAGCAGATCTCCCTGTCCAGCCTAGACGGTAAACGCATCTTTGTCCTCTGTGATCTCTAGGAATCTCACCCCCCAGCCTCTCTCTGTCTCTCTGTCTCGACGAACAAGTGAGGCTTGTTATCTCCCCTAAGTGACAGAGTGTTGACTTTTATGCCGTCTCTACATAAGCTAGAGAGTCCTGTATTTTCCTCACCATCAAAAGGAGACATTACCCTAACGAATTATCGAAGGAAAGTGATCTTTATTGTCATTTTTAATTAGGGTTAAATTAGCTTAAATTTCTTAAAGGGAAAAAATGTTGTTTGTGATGGGAGAAGTGGGCGTGGCTCTTGTGTTTCCCAGGTACAGGCCTTATCTTCAACCTTATGTCACAACACCATAAGGTCTATAATCACTTAATACTTCTTCTTCGGTGTCTTGGAAGAATTTAATAATGTGCAAGGGATAGTGGCCTTTGAACCCACTGACACAGAGGTCAAATTACGCTCGAAGGAGACATCTGTGTATCGTTCGAAATGTGGCCTTATGAGAGAGTGACTGAAAGGTGTTGGAGAGAGAGAATCTGATCTGGTTTGAGACGATGATGCGTAGACGCTTGAGTGAACCACAAGGATGCGTAGGTCAGGTCACCACAGGTTACCGTAGGTCAACGTAGGTCACCACAGGTCACCATAGCTCTTCACGTTGACCATTCAGAGTTTGCAACAGTTGCAGCATTAACAGCTTCCAACCGTTGCAGCATTAACAGCTTCCAACAGCTGCAGCATTAACAACTTCTAACAGCTGCAGCATTAACAGCTTCCAACAGCTGCAGCATTGACAACTTCTAACAGTTGCAGCATTAACAGCTTCCAACCGTTGCAGCATTAACAGCTTCCAACAGCTGCAGCATTAACAACTTCTAACAGCTGCAACATTAACAACTTCTAACAGTTGCAGCATTAACAACTTCTAACAGGTGCAGCATTAACAGCTCCCAACAGTTGCAGCATTAACAGCTTCCAACAGCTGCAGCATTAACAACTTCTAACAGGTGCAGCATTAACAGCTTCCAACCGTTGCAGCATTAACAGCTTCCAACAGCTGCAGCATTAACAACTTCTAACAGCTGCAGCATTAACAACTTCTAACAGCTGCAGCATTAACAACTTCTAACAGCTGCAGCATTAACAACTTCTAACAGCTGCAGCATTAACAACTTCTAACAGCTGCAGCATTAACAACTTCTAACAGCTGCAGCATTAACAACTTCTAACAGCTGCAGCATTAACAACTTCTAAAGCTGCAGCATTAACAACTTCTAACAGCTGCAGCATTAACAACTTCTAACAGCTGCAGCATTAACAACTTCTAACAATTGCAGCATTAACAACTAACAGTTGCAGCATTAACAGCTTATAACAGTTGCAGCATTAACAGCTTCCAACAACTGCAGCATTAACAACTTCCAACAGTTGCAGCATTAACAACTTATAACAGTTGCAGCATTAACAACTTCCAACAACTGCAGCATTAACAACTTCCAACAGTTGCAGCATTAACAACTTTTAACAGTTGCAGCATTAACAACTTATAACAGTTGCAGCATTAACAACTTATAACAGTTGCAGCATTAACAACTTCCAACAGTTGCAGCATTAACAACTTATAACAGTTGCAGCATTAACAGCTTCCAACAACTGCAGCATTAACAACTAACAGCTGCAGCATTAACAACTTCCAACAGGTGGAGCATTAACAGTTTCCCTCCTGGGCTCGCCCCAAACCAGGCCTGCTCGAGGGCTTGGTCCTAGACCAGGCCTCCTTTAGGGTTCGGTCTAAGACCAGACCTCCTGGAGAGCTCGGTCCCAGACTGGGACTCTTGGAGGATTCAGTCTAGACTAGGTCTCCACGAGGGTTCGGTTTCAGACCAGACATCCTGGTTGCTGGCTAATAAACAACATTCCAGCTGAGAGAACATGAGCCACCTGAAGAGTGCCATCAATGGCTTGACCTCTCTCTTGTTTTGAAAGTCTGGTTATCCAACCCATCAGTTTCCTTTCACTTGCAATAACAACATTGTTGTGCTCCTTGAATGAGAGATCCTCTGACATTGTAACTCCCAGGTCTCTCCCATTAGACCTCTGCTCTGTTGGGTGATTAATTTGTCTTGTACTCTGAGCTCCTTGTTTCCTGAATTTTGCCGTAAGGTAGCAACTGGAAATTGTCTTCACTGAATATATCGTTGTTGTCTGTGGACTACTGGAAGTCTTGCTCGGAAGGTTCGCTGTGTCTTCTGTAAATATCACTTGGAAAAAAAATTGTGTACTCTGTGTCGGATATAAGAATGAGAAAGACAAATGGAACGAGGATCTTGCCTTGAGAAATACAACTTTTTCACTCTGTCAGCCTCCGACCTCACTCTGTTCATTATTACTCTTCAGGTTCTATTTGTCAGGAAGAGAAATATCTATTTTCCCATCTTTCAATTATTCCTTCTGCAGGCATTTTGTGTCCAGTTTCCCCAAGGTTGCGCTTGTTACAATCTTTCGCAAAGTCAGTGTATACTACATGCGCAATGTTCTCTTCCAGTGCACTCAAGACCGTGTCATAATGGTCCAGCAGTTGCATATGGCAGGAGCGATCAGGGTTGACCTGGGTTGTGCAGTTGATGTGATTCCGTGTGATTGGAACTCTTGCTTCTTAAAACTCAGAGATTTTAATAATGTGGTATATCTTGACTATTGCTTTACTGGCACCCTTGTGGGACAGGACTGCACTGCTGATTTGTAATAACTAAGATGATACCAGATTATTCTCCGTAGAATATTGAAGGCAAGAGATTGTAGTTTCTTACAGTTCTTCTTGAATATAGAGTTCCACGCGTCTGGGCCTGGGGCAGAGTGCATGGGCGTGCAATTTATTGCATCTTCCAAGTCAAGTGGGATTAGAGTTATATCAAAAATTTCAGAGATGTCTGTAGTGTTTCGCATCTCGTTCATAAAAATTCATTCGCCTTGTCAGTCTTTTGTCAGACCAATGGCTCACCGAACATTCTGAGCCGTATTGTTACTCTAATATTTTATGGATATCTTTGTTATCGTCAGTGTATGTGTTCCAACTGCTTAAATTAAAGCCCCGATACTAGATGCTTTGGCCTTGCGTTTTGCATATGAGAAAAAATATTTCGGATGTCTTTCAGTTTCACTTAATGTTATTTTGACTCCCTCTGTCTCTCCCGGACCTGTACGATGTCTTCATGTTTGAGCTCAATGATCTCCATTTCTCTAACCAATATTTCTCTTTGTTGTTCAGAAAGTCTGCTTAAGAAGAGATGTGTTATCAGGTTCTTTCCCTTTTAGAGGTCACCCCTTTTTTCCTTTCCAATTTCCCCTTTCTCCCCTCCGAAATAATGTTCTGATATACCTCAAGTTTATTAACCCTCGTTCAGACAGTACGGGGTCGGCCATGGAAAACCAGTTTTTTTTCCACCAAGTTTAATACAACAAAATTTATTTGATTTCGTTAATGTTCTTGTTAAATTAAATTTGTTTTAAGATACCATCATACTGATTTTGGTGATCAAGCCGTGAGTGTGCAGGTTTGTATTCATGTCTCGTCTATTTTTTTTCCAAAACGGGTCTTATAATATGAATACAAGGTCAACAGTACTTTCTATTCTGGTCGTTTCTCTGTTGCTCGCATAAGGGCGAACATATTGCGGAGTGATAAATTTACTGAATGTTCTTTTTTTGGGTGTGGTAAAGTCAAATGTAATAACAGGCTCTGTTTTTCAGTTTTAACCCAAAATTTTCAACTATATCGTCGGGGTGTTAAGACTCAGTGTTATTGAATGACTCTTTAAAAAAACGCCCAAAAACACTCTATCCTCTTCTTCCCCTATTTGTCTATTTTTTTTTCAGTCACATCTTAAAACTGTACCGGGGATGCATGTTTACAGAAAAGTATCCCACGAAAAACTACACGGGAAAAAATAGTGAAATTTCAAGAGCTTTCGTATTTCTCTCTTTATGTCGGGGAACTAAATGTGAAAATCACGAAAGAGCTTGGGGGTTCACCTTTTTTTTACAATGTTGTTTTGCATATTGTGATATCACAAGTTTACTGTATTTTATTGCATATTTTTCAGGGGGGCTTCCGTAAAAGCACAAACATTACACTGACTCCGTTTAAAAGTCCATAATAAATGGGAAATTTTTTTATACTTAAGACCTTGTTTTTCACAGCTCTGGGATCTGCCCCTGACTTTTTTCCCCGTACAGCATGACTCTGAGGTGCTGATATATTCTCAACCTGCTTTTAAAACAGCATACTCTGAGGGCTGATACATTTTTCAACACTACTGTAGTACAGCTGACTGAGGTGCTATACATTCTCAACACTACTTGTATACAGCTGACTCTAGGGGCGATATATTCTCAACACTGCTTTAATACAGCATCCTTTAGGTGCTATATATTTTCAACCTCTTGTAGTCAGCTGACTCTGAGGTCTGTTTTATCTCAACACTGTTATAAAAAGATAGCTCTGAGGGGCTGATATATTTTCAAAACGCTTGTATACAGCAGACTCTGAGTGCGAATATTCTCAACACTGCTGTTACACATAGCTTGAGGGCGATACATTTCTCAACCACTTGTAGTACAGCAACTCTGAGGGGTTGATATATTTTCAAACTGCTTTTGTACCAGACCTTTAGGTGCTTATATTTTCCAAAACTACTGTAGACAAAAATGATCTGAGGGGGATATATTTCAACCTGCTTGTATACAGCATAGCCTCGAGGTCTGAAATTCTCAACATGCTTGAGTACAGCATACTCTGAGGGGTGATATATCTCAACACTGCTTGAGTACACAGGGTCTAGGTACTATTAAAACTCAACAGCTTTAGTACAGCATGACTCTGAGTGCTGATAATTTTAACAATTGTATTTCAGCAGACATGGGGTCTGATATAAATTTTCAACACTATTGTATACAGCTTTACTCGAGGGGCGATTATTTTCAACAAAGTTGTAGTACGCAGACTTGAGGTCTGATATATTCTCAACACTACTTTTGTACAATAGCTCGAGGGTATACATTCCAACATGCTTTTAGTACGCATGACCGAGGGGTGATTATTTCAACACTACTTTAGTACAGCATACTCTGAGGTGCTGTATATTCTCAAACACTTTAGTACACATGACTTGAGGGGAACATTCTAACACTGCTGTAGACAGCAGACTCTGAGGTTTGAAAATTCTCAACACTGCTTTAGACCATGACTCTGGGTGCGATAATTTTCAACACGCTTAGACAGCAAACCTGATGCTGAAAAATTTTTCAACACTACTTGTAAACAGCATGACTTGAGGTTTGATATACTCAAAAACCGCTTGAGTACAGCAACTCTGAGGGTGAATTTTAAAAATACTTGGACACATGCTCTATGCTGATATATTCTCAAAACCCGTTGTAGTCACATGGCTCTGGGTTTCTGAATATTCCAACACTGCTTGTGTACGCATACTCGAGGGGCTGATAATTTTTCCCAAAACTGCTTGTATACAGCATGACTCGAGGGCTGATTTTTCTCAAAAACTGCGTTTTTAAGCATGACTCTGATGCTGATATATTTTCAAACTGCTTTATACAGCGCTTGAGGGGGCTGATACATCTCAACACTGCTTTTGTACAGCATGACTCGAGGTGCGATTATTCTCAACAAGCTTTTAGTACAGATAGCTCTGAGGTGCTGTATATTTTCAAAACTGCTTATAACGATGACTCTGAGGTGCTGATATATCTCAACAGCTTATTACACTGACTCGAGGGGCTGAATATTTTCACACACTTGTAGTACAGCGATCTGAGGGGCTGATATATTCTCAACACTGCTTATAGACACATAGCTCGAGGTGCTGAATATTCCAACATGCTTGTAGTACAGCAGACTCTGAGGGGCTGTATATTTTAACACTGCTTAAATAAGCAAGCTCTGAGGTGCTGAATATCTCAAAACTGCTTGTAGTACAGCATAGCTCTAGGTGCTGATAATTCTCAACATGCTTATAGACGATGACTCTGGGTGCGATATATTTCAGCACTACTTGTAGTACAGCATGACTCGAGGGGCTGAAATTCTCCCTACTTTTAGTACAGCATGAAATCTGAGGTGCTGAATATTTCAACATGCTTGTATACAGCATAGCCTGAGGTGCTGATTATTCCAAAACTGCTTGTTACGCAAGTCGAGGTCGATATATTTTCCCAAAACTGCTTTTAGTACAGCATGACCAGGGGCTGAACTTCTCAACACTGCTTTTATAAGCTAGCTCTAGGGGCTAAATTCTCAACACTGTTTTTAGTACAGCATAGCTCTGAGGGGCTGATATATTCTCAACACTGCTTGTATACACTGACTCTGAGGGGTTGTATATTCTCAACACTGCTTGTAGACAGCATGACTCTGAGGGGCTGATACTCTCAAACTGCTTTCAGTCTCTTTTTTTTTGGCACTAAAAACTGTGTTTTTTAGTGTGACTGTGGTCGTCATGTGTTTTCACCTCGTGGTTTTTTCCCTCATTCCCTTCAGTGGTGCCTGGGTTTTTTCTGTGTACCTCACTTTCTTCGTTTTTTTGAACTGTTAAAAATTTCTGGGGGAAGAATTTCAGCTCAAGGCTGGAAGCCCTCTTTGTCGAAGTTTTTCCGCATTTCCTGGATGGTCTCGTGGCGGGGGTTTAAATTTCACTTTCAGTCCATATTTTGCAACACCAGGGCAGGGCTAACACAATGTTAGTGCCATATACAATCCCCAAAATACGAACACAGCCGGCTGGTCACACTGTTAGGATCTGTCCACCCCCTTTTAAAAAACAACCAGGGGGCTATTGGAATCTCCCCTATGTATATGGGGGGCAGTGGCAATCTTGGGCCCCTGAACTTCTTGTCCTCCTATTTACTCGTGGGGCCCCTGCTTTTCACTGGGGGGGGGAGAGGGATGTTTCACCGTCTCCCGAATCTCTTGCTTTCGTAGGGAATGATTTCCGTGTGCAGATTTGGGACTAGTTCCACTAGGATTTTCCAGGTGTAAATTATAACTTATCTTTCTCGTCTGCGTGTTAAGGAATATAGGTCAACTCCTATATTCCTTGAAACTGCTCAAGGCTCAGGAAAGTATCACAGTAAGTGCTACCTAACTCCTCGCTACCTTTAATCTCTACTCTGCTTTCCTTGTAGCATTTGTTTTAACTAGTTCATGACACATCACTTCTATATTACATACAGGTGTCGTAATATTTTTTATTAATCCTGATGATGGTGATAGATTGTACCGAAACATTGATGATAATTTTTTTATATATTAAGGCTTTCCTGCAGCTCTCGTATATAATATATATAATATATATATATATATATATATATATATAATATATATATATATATATATATATATATATATATATATATATATAATATATATTATATATATATATATAATATATATATATATATATATATATATATATATATATGTCGTGCCGAATAGGTAAAACTGGTCAATTAGCAACAACTCATTCAAAATTAAGTTCTTTCTAAAGTTTTCTTTATACTTTTAAAGTTATATTTTTTTCATTTATGTTAATATAAACATTAATAATTTTGTACCGAAAGAACCCTAGAAAACTTACCTAACCTTAATATAACAAGCGTAATTTAATTTAGCCTAAACCAACTAAATATATTTTAGATAAGTTTACAATAATTCATTAATAAACAAACACAATGAAATATATTTACTTTCGTTAGGTTCATGATTTTTGTGAAATTATTGCATACATAAATTTTCGATTGCCTTATTCGGCAAGAAGAGCATTGCTCTTTAAGCCAAAATGTCAAGTTTTACCTATTCGACACGTCATATATATATATATATATATATATATATATATATATATATATATATATATATATATATAATATATATATATATATATAATATATATATATATATATATATATATATATATATATATATAATATATATATATATATATATATATATATACATATATATATATATATCAAAGCGTAAACTAAACGTCACTTGCTCTGAGTGTAAGTTTAGCCTCAATATGATCACTCTCCTGTTGTGACCTACAACTGTCCTGCTGTGACCTGCAGCCCTGAGCGTGACCTGTCTGGCAGGGCAGGTCATGGGGTTAGTGGTGGGGAGGAGTGATGGGGACCAGCATCCCAGGGCGTCTGTCCAACCTTCCCATTATTCTTTTGAGGATAGTGGGGGAGAGGAGGGTGGGGGAGAAGAGTGAGGGAGGGGAAGAAGAGTGAGGGAGGGGAAGAAGAGTGAGGGAGGTGAAGAAGAGTGAGGGAGGGGAAGAAGATTGAGGGAGGTGAAGAAGAGTGAGGGAGGGGAAGAAGAGTGAGGGAGGGGGAGAGAAGAGTGGGAGTGAGAGTGAAGTGTGAGGTGTAGAACGGAGAGGGAACAGAAGGAGGAACAGAAGGAGAGGTAGTGAGAGGGGGAGAGAGGAAGTATAAAAGGAGAGAGAGAGTTTGTGAGAGAAATAGAGAGGGAATGTTAGAGGAGGAAGAGGTTGAGATCAGGAAGTGAGAAGGATTGGAAAAGTAGAGAGAGTGGGGAAGTAGAGAGGGAGTGTGAGAAGAATAAAGAGGAAGTGTGAGAAAAGTAGAGTGTGTGAAGAGTAGAGAGGGATGAGAAGACCGTGAGGGGATGAAAGAGGAAGTGAGGAGGAAGGGGAGAGGGAGTGGGGTGAGTTAGGGAGGGAGGGGTGAGGGAGTGGGGGTGAGTTAGGGACGGAGGGGTGAGGGAGGGAGGGTAATGGAGGGAAGGGGTGAGTGAGGGAGGGAAGGGTAAGGGAAGGAAGGAGAGGGAGAGAGGGATCGAGTGAGGGAGTGAGAGATGGAAGGGGGTGAGGGAGGGAGGGGTGAGGGAGGAGGTGAGGGAGGGAGGGATGGCGGGGGTGAGGGAGGGAGGGGTGAGGGAGGGAGGGAAGGGTGAGGGAAGGAGAGGAGAGGGAGAGAGGGATCGAGTGAGGGAGTGAGAGATGGAGGGGGGTGAGGGAGGGAGGGGTGAGGGAGGAGGTGAGGGAGGGAGGGATGGCGGGGGGTGAGGGAGGGAGGGGTGAGGGAGGGAGAGATGGCGGGGGGGTGAGGGAGGGAGGGATGGCGGGGGGTGAGGGAGGGAGGGGTGAGGGCGTGGACAGGCACCGCCTCTCTCAAACGCCACGATCTCGCCCTGATAATATACTTTTTGTAGTTGTTTGGGATGGTGCCTCACAAGGGCAAATTTACAATCGGCGACGGTGTATATATGTGTATATGTGAGGCCCGCCCGACCTGTCGACCTGCATGCCCTCCCTCTCTCTCTCTCTCTCTCTCTCTCTCTCTCTCTCTCTCTCTCTCTCTCTCTCTCTCTCTCTCTCTCTCTCTCTCTCTCCTCTCTCTCTCTCTCTCTCTCTCTCTCTCTCTCTCTTCCTCTCTCTCTCTCTCTCTCTCCTCTCTCTCTCTCTCTTCTCCTCTCTCTCCTCTCCCTCTCTCCTCCCCCCTCCTCTCACCCCCCGTAGACAGTGAGAAAATAAAGAAGGTTATCTGTAAAGCAATCAGAGTTTGTACAGAGCAAACAAAGTGACTTAAGGTAGCACAGATTTATAATGTCAATCCTATATATATATATATATATTAATATTATATATATATATATATATATATATATTATTATATATATATATATATATAATATATATATATATATATATATATATATTATATATATATATATATATATATATATATATATATATATATATATAATATATATTAATAATATATATATATATATATAAAGTTTTTCTTCTTCTCTTTTTTAGTAAATGTATACAGGAAAAGAGGTTACTAGCCCATTGCTCCCGGCATTTTAGTCGCCTCATACGACACGCATGGCTTACGGAGGAAAGATTCTTTTCCACTTCCCCATGGACAATAGAAGAAATAAAGAGGAACAAGAGCTATTTAGAAAAAGGAGAAAAACCTAGATGTATGTATATATATATGCATGTGCGTGTCTGTGAAGTGTGACCAAAGTGTAAGTAGGAGTAGCAAGATATCCCTGTTATCTAGCGTGTTTATGAGACAGAAAAAGAAACCAGCAATCCTACCATCATGCAAAACAGTTACAGGTTTTTGTTTCACAGTCATCTGGCAGGACGGTAGTACTTCCCTGGGTGGTTGCTGTCTACCAACCTACTACCTACCATACTTGACGTGCTGTTGGAGTGTGAGCAAAGTAACATTTATGAAGGGATTCAGGGAAACCGGCAGGCCGGACTTGAGTCCTGGAGATGGGAAGTACAGTGCCTGCACTCTGAAGGAGGGGTGTTAATGTTGCAGTTTAAAAACTGTAGTGTAAAGCACCCTTCTAGCAAGACAGTGATGGAGTGAATGATGGTGAAAGTTTTTCTTTTTCGGGCCACCCTGCCTTGGTGGGAATCGGCCAGTGTGATAATAAAAAAAAAAAAAAAAGAAAATATATATATATATATATTATATAATAATATAATATATATATATATAATATATATATATATATATATATATATATATATACATGTATATACGTTAATTCTACTTCGAATTTGCCGGGCCCGGTCAGAAACGTTCTTCTACAAGATGTCGAATGGGAATGCTTGTAGAAGGTGTGAAAGAGATCCTGGAGGAAGAGAAAAAGATGGTTACACGTGACTAGTGTTTGTGTAAATATTATGTTTCTTGTAAATACTACTTTCATTAATAGCATATTTTTGAAGAGATGTTAAGGAATTTGCAAGAGGATATGGAGTTGCAGAGTGGTTTGTAGAGAAGAGTACTGAGGCGAGTACTGAGTAGCAGTACTCAGGTCACAGGGCCTCTTATGTATAGGTTATCTGGGACATTTAGTAATAATGGTAGAAGTGCCTGTAAAATGTTGGGTAAATGGACTCAAATGCAACTAACGTGGCATTTTCTTGTGGCAACGTTTCGCTCTCTAGGAGCTTTGTCAAGCGGTAACGGCTTGATAAAGCTCCTGCAGAGCGAAACGTTGCCACAATAAAATTCCCCATTAGCTGCATTTGTGTCCATTTACCAGGGACATAAAATGAATAGAAAGTAAAAGCAGATTCAGGAAACAGGAGTCAAGTGAGCCAAGAAGGAACTCCTACAATAAGTAATTCAAACGGCTAAAATTTCAGCAGACAACGCCGATTTAATTGCAAAGTGAGTGGAAAAGGAACATGTAAGCATCATAGCAGCCTCCAGCCACGGTACTGATTCTGTTACAGACTCAGTAGCACGTGAGTCAGTTGTGATTACTGATACGGAAATGATTCCTTAACCCGGACACAATAAATTGCGACTATCAGAAAATCTAAATGTGTGGCCAGCTTGTGTTGGGGGGGGATTTTGCAAATATGGATCGACTGGAAATCGGAATAGAAGGTGTCAATACCATCAGGCAAAGAAATGACATCTCCTGAATAAAGGAGTGTGTCATTCCAAGATCTGTACATACCAGTTCTATGTACATACCAGTTCTATGGTACAAACTCTCCGATATACCACGTAAGGGGAATGAGCCATATAAAACAACAGAAATATACAACCAAATATGAGAATTACAATCATATAGACAGCAGAGATTTTTGTTTAGTGCCAGGAAGCGGAAAAAAATGGTACGAAGTAATAGGAATATCTCACCACCTAGGAACATTACTGGGAACAGAGTAAGTGGCAGGGTCTCCAGAGCCACAAACATCACAGCCAACAGGAAGGTTCTCAGCAAGGCTCTGACAGACTTCAGAAAGGCTCTGACAGACCTCAGGATGGCCCTGGCAGACTTCAGGATGGTTCTGACAGACCTGAGGATGGCCCTGACAGATTTCAGGATGGTTCTGACAGATCTCAGGAAGGCTCTGACAGACCTGAGGATGGCCCTGAGAGACTTCAGGATGGTTCTGACAGACCTTAGGATGGTTCTGAGAGACTCAGGATGCCTCTGACAGACCTCAGGAAGGCTCTGACAAACCACAGGATGGTTCTGACAGATCTCAGGAAGGCTCTGACAAACCTCAGGATGGTTCTGACAGATCTCAGGAAGGCTCTGACAGACCTCAAGATGGCTCTGACAGACGTCGGGAAGGCTCTGACAGACCTCAGAATGGCTCTGGCAAAAACAAGAGACAGAAGAGAAGCGCTAGCATTCAGAAACGGGCACATCCTTCACACTGAATTTCCCAGGAGACAAATGTAACTATTTCATTTCTGATTAACAATTTGCAGTTTATGCCAAAATTATTATATATCTCTCAAACTGTGTATGTTTTTTTTTAATGTTAAGATATTGGTAATATTTTGTTTGTTCTTTGCTGTCATGTTGCATATTGTTGGTCACAGTAACAAGTATAGAAAAAAATATATTTTTAGGAATTATCCTGCTGTACAGCCAACCTGTGTACTCCTAGAATTACCAAGATTTTTGGAAGGGTTTTAAGAAGCAAGATTGTCAGTCACATGAAATCGCAGATTAACTGGGTTCAGAACAGGTCACTCCTGATTCTCGTAATCGCTGGATTATCAGAACATAGTCTCTGATACACTGACTGACAAGCTACTGCGAATATTTTCGAATTTCGCAGACAGTACGTGCTGAAGGAATACCCGGAGAAGTGGACAGATAGATGTTGAACTTCCTAACAGAACCCAAAGAGTAATAGTGAAGAATGTGATTCAGTGGCTGCTAGAGTGAGTTGTGTTCCCCAAGGCACAGTAGTCACCTCACTCTTTCTCATCCTAGTATCTGACACAGACAAATACATAAATCATAGCACAGTATCATCCTTGAATCTGTATGAGAGTTACATCCAGAGATAATGATGAATAAGATACATTTGCAACACTTGGGTATTTTTATTGCTGCAACGTTTCTCCTACACATCAGGTTCTTTCAGTTGAATACATGGAGGGAGGGAGGTGGTCAGTCCCTCAGGTGTAAAACATCAACTTGCGGCCGAACCGCTAGAGTGCAGGTGAGATGAAACAGTTGGAGATGATGTCACAGGTGAGTGTGGCCCCGAGTGTACGTAGGTCATGCTGAACACTCCTTTGCTAAACAACTGTTCAGCATGACCTACTTCCAGTCGTGGGGCCAGGCTCACTTATGACTTCACCTCCAACTGCTTCATTTCACCTCTGGTATACAAAGTATGGCCGCATGCCTATGCTTTAGGTTTGAGGAACTGACCACTTTCAACAGAGGGTGACGGACTGAACACGTTAAAATTACCTCTACTGTCGTCAGTGTTGTATTCTCTGCTACCGACTGAGGAAGACTGTTGTGCAGGCGAAGCGTCTCAGCAAGGAAGACACCTAAGTGTTGCAAATATCTACTATTCATCA